>CM039530.1:3933738-4479364 GCA_022433055.1 Begonia peltatifolia
AGAGAGCGAGAGAGAGAGAGAGAGAGAGAGAGCTGTGTGAAGGATGAAGAGAACCCTGAGGGTATATTTATAGGTTATGGTCTTCTACTCCAGGTCGGAATGCTAAGATTTAGAAGACTGAGGAAATATTTTTTTAAATTTGATTTAATATTTTTAATTTGTTCTCGGTTTCCTTTTCTAAATCTAGTTTGTTTTATCTTCTGCTTCTAAATTTCTAAAATTTAAACTTTTTCGAGATTTAATTTGTAATTCAAATATTTATATATATTTATAATAATAATAATAATAACGTGAATAATTAAATCACTAATCACACGAGACTGAGGAAGCATGAAAATTGAGTAATTGACAGGCATTAATGTTATTTATCTTTCAAATTCTCTCTTGTTATCTTGTATTTTTATTGAATTATATTATATTTACTCTCTTATTTTATTTTATTAAAATACTAATTAATGTGTCAAATAATTATTGATGTAATTAATATAATAAATTAACTAATTATAATTTAATAAATCAACCATGATACGTAGCACTACTTATTCCAATTTCTTAAAAATGTGACAAATCAAACCCTGGTTGTTGGGGGAGGGAGATTATCACCCTCTGATCTCATATTGAACCCGAGATTGGGGCACCAATCTTTATAGATCAGCCTCACAATCTGTCCAGAGTTTATATAACACTAGACATATTTGATCGGGGGTCGAGGTGGAGGGGCTGAGGCCCTGTTTCACATGGAATGGAACGGGAGTCACCACCCTCAGATCGGCCCCCTGTTCTATGTTTTCTCATTTTCATTGCTCTTGGGATCGTGGAGTCACCAACTATGAATTGGCCTCCCGTTCTCTAAATTATTGTTGACAACGTGGGGTCACTACCCAAGATCAGCCCCTCGTATTCAACCTCGACGTTTGAAATTAGGAGGTTAATTTGGGGCGGTGACCCCTCATTCTCAAAATTAATGCTGAGAACGAGGGTCACCACCCCGACATCGGGGGCCAATCCCTGACTGTATACAAGGACCGATCCTCCATTCTCACTTATCGCTGTTGAAAATTTTAGTCTTCTCTCAACCCCTTCCGCGATTCCAACCCAAAATTTAATCATTTCTGCGTTGATTTCTCCAGTCTCAACTATTTTCTTCAACTTTTTAGCCAAAAAATCTCACAAATCCAAGCCTGAAAATTGCAAAATCCCCAAATCCACTTAAAATGCCTCCCAAAATAGTCTTTGAACGAAATGCTTCACTGTGACAAGGAGGTCCGTTATAAGATGGACCATCTCAAAGGGTCTAACAAACCAGGCGTTGGCGTCACAAGGTGTGCCTGCTCAAGAGCAACAATCGCCACCTGAGTATGTCTCGATGGATTTCAGAAACTATGAGTGTCAATAGCAATTTGAGCAGGATATGTCAAATTGCTCTATTATTTGTTCGAAAACTATCAACTTCATAGGTTGGAGTTGTTTCAGGTCAAAGAGCTATTCAAGCTAATTGTTCGCATGTTTAATGTGAGCTTGATCTCTGACGGCAGTGCATGAATCATGAAGACCTACATCCTTAGTACAGAGATACTTCTAACTACACAGAAGGTCAATGAAGTGCTTGGATTTGTTAGTGCAGGAATTGATGTGAATAGTTACTATCAAGCTTCTCGGGACTATGACTTCTTCAGAACGGTGGAGAGATTAGAGTTACTTAGAGAAATTCATCGCAATGTCGACCTTGTGGGGTTCATGAAGCCAAAGTCAAAGGATTGGAACGTCGGAGCTCAGGTTATTCACAATTTGATAACCCACATCTTTCTACCGTAAAACAGACATAAAGATTTCGTGAGCTACATGGATCTTTATGTAATGGAGAAACTATACATAAAGATAGAGTTCCTTGTAGCTGGGACATAATGGAGCAACGGATAGAGTTCCTCGTAGGCAGAGTCAAGAAACTCACATTAACCCAAAGACAACTGATGGAGTTCCAGAGAGAATTGATAGAGTCGCACAGAGAGTTGATGATCTCAGGCAAACCCTCCAGGATTGGATGGCGCAAGATGACGCCGATCTCACACATAGTTTAGGATATGTTTTGTATTTCATTGTATGTACTTTACTTTTTTTTGTAATTATGTATTTGATATGAGTAGTATGATTGTAATTTAATAATATTATCCATTTAATGTATGCATAATAATGTATAGTTGTATTTTACTTTATGCTTTTACTATAGGTTATATGGAACTGACTGTTGTTTATAAAATTGTGATTTTAATATCATGAATTGTTTAAAAGTAGTAATGAAGAATTCATAAAACAATGGAAACTCTGCTTAATTTTTTAACTTCATTTCACTAAATTACACATTATAATATATACATACATTCATTACAGATTACAATAAATTCATAAATTATACATTAAAAGAAAAACATACACGACACATTTTAATAAATACATAAATTACAGCCCAAATAGTCAAACATTATTCGTCCATAATCGTGTGTAGAAGATTCTTGCACAGAACGAAAACTATATTAGAAAATTATAACAGTGGGTCTATGAGCAGAATGTGTTGAAATGTATTTGTGTCCCGTCAAATTTGTAGAAACTCATAAATGTGTCTTGCGAAGTAGATGCGGACGCAGCGCCTGAAGTGGACCCCTTGTTATGACAAGTGCGACTATTATGCCTCTGACGCCGACACCTTCCACACGACATCGTTGAATTCTTTCTAGTAATTATCACACTTGAAGGCTCAATGACAGCTCGTACTATTTTTTCTTCGGCCTACTAGGTTGGCGTTTTCTTTTGAGCGGAAGGATTTGATTCATATTTAGTATGAGAAGCCACGTGTGTTTTCCGCTAATAGGATGAATGAAGTGTGAGTATATCTGTAGATAAGTTGTCCGATGATAGTATTGATGCACATAATTTTTCAATGTCAGTCTCATTAAATGGATACAAAGAATGACATGTACACACAAGATTTCAGTAAGCTTCCACCTGTAATAGTTGCACAGACATGCATTCATGCCGACAACATATTATTCGTTATTGTTGCTGACTTCAAATTGTATAGCTCCTGCAAATATAGTACTTCAATTTCGAACTATACGTTATAGCTTCACAAATTTTTTTATTATATGGGATACGAGAGTTTCTGTAAAGCATTTGAGAAAAACTAGTCTTGGAGTTGGGAACGACAAAGTGGGCAAGACTTTTTATTTTCTAGCCAAGAGAAAATGCACTTCTTATGGAAAATATGATCGCAAGGCATAACGAGCAGCTCTTTAATGGCGGACATCTCCTGCAAACACACACTGCAGTCTCCCGCTTCGCTATCCTCCCTCCCAAGCTTTGGTTCTTTGAGCCTCGCAATGGCTAGTAGACACTACCCTCTCTCCCTCGATCGATGTCGTTCCGATAAATATGCACCTCTCATTCCGTACCCTTCCATCGAGTTGGGACTCAGGGTATTATCGAGGAATTCACGGGATCTCAGTGGAGCCCCCTGTGGCTGATGGTGCGGGTCTTGACGGCGCGGTATCAGCTGCTCCGTCGGTGGATAAATCCGATGAGGCCAACCGGGGACAAACGAGAAGTTCATATTTAGGGTTTTGAGTTGGGCGAAGATTAAGAGGGAGGGCGGAAAAATTCCGTGGAGAGAATACACGATGTCCGATATGAAAGAGGCGATTTTTAGGAGCGAGATAGAGAGAGCATTGGGCGGAGAAGTAGCGGGATAGGTTGAGTTCAGAGGGCGGGAAGCTTGAGAATGAACTGTAAGGGATTCGGTGGAGATAAGAGTATACTGGGTCATCCGGCACCGGCACGATGGGAATCATATCCGGCGAAGTGCATTGAGGCATTGCAAGATAAGTGTCCTTCCACTGGATTTTCAGAAGAAAACTTGGTTCGCCACGTAAGGATTCCAAGAATCTGGTAAGTTTCAGGCAGGTCTCCATCCTAAGCATCTTTTCGCTCAATGACGTTGAGAGAGAGAGAGAGAGATGGGTGAAGAATGACAAAGAGGGTTTTTTTATAGATGATGTTCTCACTCCCACTTGGACTGCGACGAGTTACAAGACAAGCAAATATTTTTTATACTTTTAGGTAAAAAAATCAATGTGTACTCAAAGAATAATTTCATAAATTAAAAATTGAGCGAATAAAATTTTAAACTATAAAATGTAATAAATTAAATCTTGACTACCACGAGCAGTATCGTGGGATTCAGAATTTACAAGGGCAATACCGACTCTGCCTTCGTTAGAACGACTCTCTCCGACAGAAATTTTCTCTCGCCCAAATCTTTCTTCGCAGACTGAGACTATTGGAACTGTAAATCCCTATCTTGCTTTGTCTTCCTTCCTCTCTCGCTCTGTCTCTTTCTCTTCCTGACATGATCACTCACTTTCGGTAGAATTCACGAAAAAAGAAGAAGAAAGAATTGGTGGTTCAGAATTTTTATTTTGAACTGAACTGAACAACAAGTATGAACTGGATCCACCAGTGAACTGAACCAGAATAGTGAACCAAACTGACCATGTTGATTTAAATTGGTTCTGTTGACCTGAACCAACCCAATCGACCCAAGTCGTTCCTATCAAATAAGATATTTTTGGATCGTTTAAGATTTCCAAAGAAGATCAATCCAACACTTAAGAAAAGTACCTCAAACCTTATTCCATATCTCTTCCGAAATCCAAGTAACTAAAGACACTAGATTTCGACGTTTGACTGTAGGCCCTACATCACAAAATATTTATTAAATTATTTTATTTAAAATATTTTATTATTTAATTATGTTATTACTTGGACACGCATGTATATGCAATGACTTAAGAATGTAGAAAGATAAAAATAATAAAACATAATATATGTGAATATAAAATGCATGAAAACAAATAGAATTGACAGAAATCATACGAAAATTAATGAAAACCTGAAGTCATGAGTAGACCAATGAAAGTCTGAATGGATTATTATAAATTGAGATAGCTGATGAAATTTTTTGAAGGTAAGAAACCATTAGTTTTCCAATAGTCTGATCACATGGTAAAAATTGAAAATGGGTTCCATCGAATATGTAATTTTTAAAGCATTGAATTAGATAATGTATCCAATTAAAATCACATGCACGTGGTTTTACTTACTGAGTTTATCTTACGCATTAATTTTGTGATGTAGTAGAGTTTTTATCTGATAATGCACTGACACTTATTGAGAATTTTCTAGAGTTGAGCGAGCATACAGAGGAGAATATTGTCGTTGGTTTCTAATAATAATTTAAAATTATAATTTTATATCATTTAAAATGACATTTATTATTTGGTTGTATTTAATTTCAGTTTAAATAATACATTCCATTGGTTGTTGGATTTTTCAATTAATTTGTGTTTTAAAATTAATATATGAAGTTTTATTTAACGTATGTTTATTATTGAATTTTTCTCAATATTTATTGCTGATTGTTTTAAAGTTTACACCTAATAAATAATTTTTGCTATTTTCAAGAACTTCAAATTAAGAAAATTAGCGTATTATAACAATCTAATTTAACATAATTTGAAAATCAATTTGAAGAAAATTTTACGGTTTCAAATTGAGGAAAAACGAAAATAAATTTTAGGGCCGTTCTGGGATAGGGACCCTCTATTTTCGAATCACGTGCAATGCACGTTGAATGAGGTTTTAACCCTCCACATCAACCTCCTGACACAATATGTTTATTGTCACGTAAGTACTGAACAGAACTGGCAGTGATCGGCCCACATTCTAAACGTAAATTTAAAATATGAGTGATTAACTTCCAACAGAGTTTGATTTGTTATATTTTGGATAGTTTAATAGATAGTTGTTAAGTTTTTTAGTTTAATAAGTGTTTCAAATTAACCAATTACTCTTGAATTAAATTAGTTTTTACTCTAAAGTTTATATAATCTCTTTAACTTCTTTGTGGTTTTCATTTTTAAATTTAGTAAGTTTTGTACGCGGTGAAGATTGAATGAAAACTAAGAAGATGAAAAGCGTAGAAATGTGTATTTTGAGATTTATGTGCAAAATTCTTTTGAAAAAAATCATGGGCCGAGCAGAAATTCCAATTCAAGTTATAAACAGTGTTACTTAATTTTGCGACTCAAACATTAATATTTAGAAAAAATACAAAAACTCTAATATTGAATTTGGGTCTCCCTCGACCAGATTAGAATTTGAAACACATCAAACTCTAATATTACAGATGATTATTGGAGTTATCCTCGTCAGTTCTACTCCTTTCTCAATTCTACTCTAAGTTAGACTACTTTGAATCGCAATATAAGAAAATATTTTTAAATTTTATATAATCTCTTAATTAATTTTTTGTTTTGTTTTTTAAAATTTAGTTAGTTTAATTCATATTAGACTGCATTATCATCTATATGAAGATTAAGATATTAATTTTATAGATTTAATTTGTAATTTCAACCTTTGTATCATAAAGCCAACAAAATCTAAAAACATAATATTAATTTTAGAGCTTTAATTCCTATTTAAATTCTAATTGCATAATTCCAGAAAATAATATTTAATTTGACCAAAAAATGTGATTTGGAGATTGAAAATTCTGGTTTAATTAGATAAAGATGAAGATGAAGATTTAAAAATTGAATTTATCGCTTTCTTAGATTATTTACTCTACCTTTTGTTTAAGATATAAATTATCTCCAACCCAAATCTATCCTAATTAATATATTTGATTTCAACTTGGGTATTATAATTATAAATAAATATCAAATAAAATACCGAATTATGAGATATTTTTTAATTCAAACAATTATAATTTTTTTCGTTAATTTGAACATCAAACTATCAACTGTTAGCAAATCAACCCAGTATGGTAAATGAAAGTTAAAGAATTGCACGTGTCATGCACGCTGACAACTATTCAATACCTTCCACTAGTTGATTGTCCATAACTGGGTATTGTGATTCCAGTAGAAGTTTTGAGATTTCCTGTTCAAAACTATATACTACCAATGCCAAATGAATTTATGGATTAGCGTTTGCAATTAATGCAATAAACTGTAAATAGTTAAAATAAGTAATAATTGCATCAATCAATATTTGACACGTAATAAAATAAGAATAGAGAATACCAATAAAGTATAAACATAATATTATTTTAAAAAAGAAACAGGTGATAAGTGAATCCACATACACTTATTCTCCTTAACCACGTAATAATTGCTAAGCTGTAGACAAACTTTTAGTGACAGAATTATCATGCCGAACCAATCCAATCGGTCTTAAGAACCAAACCAATTGTTTGCAGTTTTGCTGGTTTGATTCGGTTGGTTTTGGTTCTTATTTTTTTTCGGTTTTGACTCTGTTTGGATCGATTTTACCATGTTTAAACTTGATTTTGACCCATTTTGATTGCTTTAATTGGATAATTTGTAGATTTTAACAAAAAATTTAAAAAATATATTATATATTAGGCTCAGTTCGATTTTGACAATTTTTTAAAGAAGAAATTAAGAACCAAATTGTTCGGTTCTGAAATTGGTTTTCAAAATAGTCAAACCAAACCAAATATTTACTTTCAGTTTCATTTACTAGTCGAAACCAAATTGATTTCCGTCCCTAGCCATAACTTAAAACTTAGTTTGAAAATTTGTATTCATCTCGATGATCGTTTTATTCTTTCCGAGATTAAATATATTAGTAGTCTATTTATTTTCTTAAAAAAAAAAGACTTTCCAAAACCTTGAAATGATTTAGTAGTTTAAGAAAATTCATCAAACAAAAGATACGATGCATGCATGCCTTTTGGTGCTTTTGGAGTTTGTCTTCTGGTTATCGTTCTTCGCTCTCATCGTTTTATACTCGTCATTTTATCCTCTACTTAAACTAACACCAATTTACATCATGCCTTATTCCGTTCGCTCCAAATTCAATGTAAAAATATAGAATAATATTATATTTATTCTTTTATTCTATTATTTTAAAATATTTATTGACGTGTTAAACGTTGATTTATTCTAATTAATGTAACAATTATGAATGGTTAATTTATTATATTAATTACATAAATCATTATTTCACGTCTCATCGAGTATTTTAAGAACTCAAAGATAACGTTATTAAAAATATGGTGTAATGTAATTAAAAGTTAAAATAATTAAATATCATAAAAATTTCAGTCATTTTTTATTTGTTATTTATTTATTTTTATAAAAGAGGCAAAAGACTTTTCCAAAAAAAAGTTGATTCCCTCTGAGGATCGCTTGGTTAAGTGAACTTAAATTAAAATTAAAAAAAAAAAAGAGAGAAAATTTCAAGAAAGTGAACTGAATTTGATCTTCCCTAAAAAAAGATGTTAAATTTAAGCAAAAGATAATAAAAAGACTGCACCTTGATAATCTCCCACTAATCATCTTATAATAATAACTCTCCATCATCATTCATCCATCCATGGGAGCCATCAAAACTAGGTCTTTTAGATGATCATCGTCACTGTAATTTTATGGAGTCATAGCAAAAAAGGATGTTAGTCTCTGCAACATAGCTCCCACGCGTTGTTCAATATCTTCGTTGTCGTCCAATTCAAACATTTGCCCTGAAAAATCCAAACACTTGCAGACACGCACTCTCTCTCTCTCTCTCTCTCTCTCTCTCCTGCACATTTTTCAAATCTCCATTTTTTTGACTCTCGACTTGGGAAGAGCGAAAGGGGAGAGATGAAAAAGAAAGGTGCTACGGCTAACCTCTAAACCTACTTCTAATCTTGGTTTAATTCCACCTTCGTCTGTTCCCCCCTCGCAAACACAAACAGTAGAAGCCATCAATGGAGACCTCCTGCATCCTCATCCTCCTCTCTATATTTCTTTTCCGTCTTTCTCACTCTGCGAACATAATCATACATGGCGCTTCTGAGTGGAAATACTCCACTCTTCGTTTTCGTATTGGAGACTCTGTTCGTAAGTTCTTTGTCAAATTGAAGAACTGCATTTTTCTTTTTGTTGGATTTTCAGTTCTTACTTGTCTCTCTGTTTTTTTTTTTTTTTTTTGAAGTTTTTAAGCATAAATACCATTTCGGCCTCTACATTTTCCGGAACGAAAAAGCCTTTAATACCTGCGATTTCACCCAAGCTATTCTCCTGAGCAAGCCAAACGCCATTTACAGGGTATTTCTCTCACCAAGTTATAAGCTTTCCTTCTGCATATTTACCCATCAACTGTTTATTTACTTATTCTGGAATTTAATTTGTTGGGTCTTCGTTAATTTAGTCATTCGAATGATTTCAACGATTTTTCCCTCGCATTTCGCAGTGGAATCCATCGCGCCCAGGCCTTTTCTTCTTCTCCTTCAAAAACAGTTCGCGTAGCTCCTCCAATGGCTGTGAAAAGCTAGCCATAATGGTTGTTGCTGCTTCAGCTTCACCACCTGCTCAAAGCTCGGAAGTTCCACCTCCAATGGCTGCTCCGGAACCCGTATCCGGTGGAGTAGTGGCGTCTTCTCCGGCAATTCCATGGCCATTCCAGCCTCGCAGGGCTGCTTCAGCGCCGACGGACATGTCGCCGGGAGCAAGTTCACCGGTGCCCGTGCCTTCAATAGTAAGTACCGATAAAGGAGTTGGAAAAGGAAACGGAACGCCATTTATTTACAGTAACCCTGCAGTTCCTTTGCCAACTAGCGAAGTCGACTCTGAAACTATTCAGCCTTTTCTACCCACCTCCTCCCACAAAGCAAAGGTACTTTTCTTTTTCTTTTTCTTTTTAAACTAACCGACTATCTTTCTTTTTTACGAGGGATATTCTTGGCTGTTGATTGGCTAATTCATTGTGTGTTCTTGGCTGTTGCACTTGCAGATGATGATGGGATTGCCAGCCATTGTAATGGTTTTACTTTCTGCTGTTATTCTTATCTTCTAGAGAGAGAGAGAGAGAGAGAGAGAGAGAGAGAAAAGTAGCTTTGTTAGTGATATTTACCCTTACTCACACTTTATCAAATCATTGCTACTTTTCCTTTTTTGAATTTCGCTGGGCAATGCCATCGAGTGCTACTTTTCTAAACAAAAAAATTAATATTCACTCCGACAAATTGTCACTTTTTATGAAAATCTATGATGAAACCAGTTTGAAAACTACAAACAGAGTTTCTATATGCTCTACTCATACACATCATCTAGCGTCATATCATTGAGTTGGCTGCATATTTCAAAAACTATATTTGAAAATAGGTATGAAATTGCAAACCCGCATTTTTAAAACTACTGTTTGAGTACAATAACAAGAAGGCAAATGCAGAAAAAAGAGCTTTGAAAGAGAAGACGGCCAAAATCAGAGCGCCTTCACAGCAATCCAAACTCGTACTAAATTCACCAAGTTCGAACGAATTCGTAAGCGCTTAAAAAATAGATATGAAACAATACGTACCATTTGCAGCGTCTCATTAAAAAAATCCTCGATGGGCATCGAGCAATTTCTTCCCATGAAATACTAGAGTTCCAGGCCCTTCCTTATTTGAAGGAAAAACAGAGTAGACGAAGAATCGCAGAAAAAAAGACTCAGAAGCACAAGAAATGCCATAATCACCACAGAAGAACTCAGGAGCGTTAGTCTAACTTCGAAAATGACGGCCTCTTGCGCGAGAGGGGGCTTCCCGTTGATCATAGGCCAGTCCCAGCGAGAAAAGACCGCGAACAGAGCAGATGGGGGAGGTGGAGACGCAGGGAGGGAATGGCGAAAAGTAGCACCAATTTCAATTTAGAATTGTAGCAGTTTCTAATAATGAAAAATCGCATTACTCCTCTCTCAACGTAGAGAAATCAAAACCAGACGCCAAATTGCTGGGCTTTTTGGGACGTTAGAAATTTTGGGTGTCAAAAAACAAAAAACAAAAACCTTTTCTATATTACATCTGAGATTCGAGTAGTTTCATGTGGTTGACCTTTTCTGTCTTGACTCCAGTTGGACCACGTGACGAAGGAGAAGCTGTCCAGAATCACTTGGTTCCTTCGCCTCTTCATCATTTACGCCTACGCCAGAGCCCATTCCTTCTTTCATCTCTTCCTTTTAACTCCCTGTCCTTCTGCGATTTATTTCGCTTCTCGCCCATAATCTTCCAATATTATTTTTCCTATTACAACCCCACTTCGGACAACGAAATTTCTGTGTGTTGTCAAAAGAATTCTCACCCAGTTGGGCCAATAATACGATTGATGACGTTACTTTGACTCTTCCGGCAAATCGCCATCGTCGCTTTGATTAAAAGTGTTTTGGGTTCTTCTAGGCCTGTGGTTCATCTAATTTTTCAGTTCCTCCTAATCTTCAGCTGTGCCTTTGAGATCGTTTGGAGGCTAAGCTTTTTGAAATTTTGATTCCTCCTATTCCCACCCATTGACTGACCGGTAGATGTTCTTTTCTTGTCTAGTGTACTTTGCATAAACTAAGATCTGTTACAATCGTCCTGTCTTTCTCGTATTTCGTTTTTCCTCGTACTCGATTATAATTTCTGAGGTGAAATTTTTATCCTGTAGTAACTATTTTTGCAGGTCTTGTAATCCATGGACTACATTCGTTTACTTGGTTTTTTTTTTCAGCTCAAATTCTGTGGATAATTTGAAAGATTATAATTGGGCCTCCCAAATGAAATCGAGGGTCTGATTCTATTTGTTCGTTTAATTTGTTCTATGCTCAAATTGTCGCAGATTATATGATTTTGGGCGGCTGAAGTGTTTTAATTGCTGAAACACTGTATACACTTGGTGAAATGGGGAGCAATGGGGTTGATCACGCCCCTCATGAGTTTGTCGATGAAGATGGTCGCTTCAAAGTACTGAAGAATAATGTTGAGCAGGCTGATAGGGTGGATGAATCGGTATTAGTTGATAATTTTCGAAGCGAAAATTCTGGGGCCGGTACTTCTGGAGAAGCAGAGCGAAAATTGAGATCAGCTCAGCACTCTTCATTTTCTGAGATTTCTCAGGCAGATGACATGAAATTGAGTTCTTCCTCTCGAAAAGGTGAGTGTCCTTAGGTTTGTAGCTTCTTTCGCTTATACTATGCTACTGAGATTGATATACTGTTTATGAAGTGACAAAATTTGAACCTGATAGTTAATATGGTTTGTATGTTTTATAATTATGCCACGTTACTGATTTGTAGGACTTCCAGGGCAATACATGCATGTTAAATTTCGGTGTGACTTAAATTTTATATAACCTAAGCTCATTTTGAGAATTTCTTTAAAATTTTTATTTTTTCTATAAATTCATGTAAGATAGATTTGCAATATTTTGTGGTTGTATTTCAATTTGTTCAGTGATATTATCATTTGCTCGTGGTTTCTTCCCTAAAAGAGTTTTTCTACGTAAATTTAATATATTACTTTGTAATTTTTTTCGGTTATCTTTCGATTTCTAACAATGTAAGTGGCCTAATACTTCTTATCGGCTATCACCTTTAACTTTCCTAGTGACCACCTTCAAATGGTGTTTGAACAGCCTTTTGTTTTCGTCGTCCATCAAACAATAGGATTTACCTTGTGGAGATAAAATTTATCAAGTGTCAGTGCCTTATTTAGGGTTGTTATCTCATATTTGGCTCTTTTTTCTAGAATTTTAGGCTATCTATGTGGGTGGCCTCAACTATTAGAAATGACTCAAAATTGGGCAGCAGAATCGATGAGGATCAAAGAAGTGATAAGATGATCCACAAATCTTGGAGAGATAAAGATGAAGATCCTCACGAATATTTAAAAAATTAGCAGAGAGATTTGAGTGATTTAGCTTAACAAATATAACAAAATATGGTAGTGGAGTATGCTATTTCTTATGTCAAAAATCTCGAATTTTAAGCTATGGATAAGATTAGAAAGACTCTAAGCTGGTCTAGATTTCTCATTTGCATTCCTCAACTGACCTTTTCAGGGTCCTACGCTGAGAAAACTAAATTTTCTTTACTAAGTGACTATGAAGTTCTTGCACCAGAACATGCAGGCATATTTCAAAGCTTTAAATCATCTTTGACTTATTTCATAACCATGTTTCGTGAAGGTTTGGATCACAATAACTCTACAACTAGTGGTGGTCGCAGTAATTTGTTAGTAGAGGAGCAAGACATCATTGTTACCAAATCGATGTCAGAGAGGAGACCGGACCTAAAGTTGGATAGAATGTCAGACCGTGAAAAGGTACATGTCCTATATGTACTTTTTGCATGTAGGAGAAAGATTTATGTTTCAAATAAAAATTCAGTTTCTTGTCATATGCATTCACTATGATGGGCATGAATATGTAGTATATAGCTATAGGTGGAAAATAACAAGATTCATGCTTCCATCTTATGTTGGCTCCCAGAAAAAATTAATTGGCAACTTAGTCAAGATACAAAACGATGGGACTGTAGAAGTTGATTTCGAGAAAAATGCACCTGTTGCTTCAGAGCTGTTAGAGCTTCACTCTACAATGGAAGGAGTGCCTATTTCTTACAGTGCTGATTCGGTCACTTCCGAGTCCAACAAATCGATTCCAAGATTGCAGATTGCCATTCTCGTGGTAGGGACAAGAGGAGATGTACAGCCTTTTCTGGCTATGGCAAAGAGACTGAAGGCATGTTTAAAATTGTACTTTATGCTTATGATCACTATGCACTTTCTTTATATACGTCATATTTGAGCTTCCTTCTTTGAATCAGCTGTTGAGGTATGACTCTGAGGTCATGGATGGATCAGGTTCGGATGCAGCATAGCCTGCATCAGGTCCCTTAGTTTATATGAAATTGCATCTTCACCAATAGTTAGGGTGCAGTTGCCATTGTAGGTGGATAGTAGGTTGTTACTAAAAGAATCTCAGTTGAGGATTCCGAAACTTGATTGTCTATGATAACTGCTGTTTTCTTCTGAGTTTTATAGAAACGGCTGAGAATTATATTCTCTGCTTACATGCAGGAGTTTGGTCATCATGTCAGGTTGGCAACTCATGCTAACTTCTGCACTTTTGTGAGATCTGCTGGCATTGGCTTTTATCCTCTGGGTGGCGACCCTCGCATTTTGGCAGGATGTAAGAGGTTTTGAATCTGAAAGTTTTATGGATATTACATAGTGTTCCATTGTTATTGGTAAAGCATTATTGATTGGGGTTGATTTCAGATATGGCGAGAAATAAAGGCTTGATCCCATCAGGACCGGGGGAAATAGCTATACAGAGAAAGCAGTTGAAAGCCATTATTGAATCCCTTCACCCTGCTTGTATCGAACCAGATATTGAAACTGGCGCTCCTTTTAGAGCTCAGGCGATTATTGCAAATCCTCCTGCTTACGGTAAGTTAATATAATAGAATAACTCTTCCCTCTTAAATATCATTACCGAAAAGCTACTTTCTAGATATTTTGTGTTGTAAGTTAGTAGGCTACCGAGCTTGGATTGTATTATATAAGAAACAAATGTATCAATTGAGCTACTAGGACAACCAGTTTTCTTTTACGCAGATACATTTTTTTTCTCAAGTTAGAAATTTGATTTTTGTTATTAGCTTTTATGTTAGACTACTACGACGGCGTTAAAGTAGCGAAATTGGTGTTGCAAATAGTAGTAGAGCTTCGATCGTAACTCCCAAGATTTAACGATTCATCTTTCTTTCTGTTTTATTTGATAATTTTTACTATCTATTGCGAATTATCAAGAATTTATATGAGTTTTGTGCTTGTTCATTTGGATTGCAGGACACATGCATGTTGCTGAATCTCTTGGTGTACCCCTTCACATGTTCTTCACAATGCCGTGGACGTAAGTTGGATTCTAGTACTTATTTTCATGTTTTTCGTATCGAATAAGTATCTTTCTTTAGCAATGGAAATTTTGGCTTTTCAAGAATAACTCCCGCTAGTTATTGAATTATCTGTATATTTATATGAACATTTTGATGAAATATCGCTTTTTAAGAAAGTGGCCTTAAGGATATTGGTGTCGAAATTGGCAAACAAAAGAAGAAAAAATCATTCATCATCTCAGGTTGCTTACATCTACTATGAACACACAGGCCGACGTATGAATTTCCTCATCCTTTGGCCCGTGTATCTCAAAGTGCAGGTTATTGGGTAGGCAAGAATCAATTATTTGTTTTTTTTTTTTGCCTTTTAATCTTCATGAAGTGTTGATTTTACTTAACTGATCGTCTGTGTCTACATGTTCTTATCTGATTCAGCTATCGTACATTGCTGTGGATTTACTGATATGGTGGACTATAAGGGGATATATCAACGATTTCAGAAAGAAGAAGTTAAAGCTTGCTCCTATTGCATACTTCAGTATGTATCATGGCTCAATAGCTCATTTACCAACAGGCTATATGTGGAGTCCCCATGTTGTTCCGAAGCCAAGTGGTACGACAATAAACTTTTACTCTTGTTTGCATCAAGAATACAGTTTTAGCCTGTGCTTTTTTTTTTCACTGCAATCCGTGTTTTCATCTGGAAATAAAATGTTTATGTATTAAAATAGATGGCTGTATGAAAATTTTAATATTACCGAACAAATCTGCAGATTGGGGTCCTTTAGTTGATGTTGCTGGATATTGTTTCTTAAACCTTGGATCGAAGTTTGAACCTCAAAAGGAGTTTGTCGAGTGGATTGAAAGAGGACCAAAACCCATATATATAGGTTTTGGGAGCATGGTATGATCATCTTTCTCGACTAGAAGTGTCTAAATTGGCATTCAAAAGAATCTCCTTTTCATGATTGGATAATGTTTTTAGTATTTTTTATTAAGGATCATTGCCCGATATGCCCTGAAGTGATACTTCTCTATAATATTTTGAGTCTAATTGGTTCCGATACGACCTGAATTGAGATTTCTCTCATGGTGCTCCCACTGGCGTTTTCTTTTCATAAAAAGCCTCTTGAAGATCCCAAGAAGACAACAGATGTTATATTGGAGGCACTAGATGATACAGGACAAAGAGGAATAATTGACCGCGGTTGGGGAAATCTCGGGAATTGTAAGTTTAATCTCAGAAATACCATTTACAGACCTGCTTTATTTTGGGATGATGGCAAATGTTTAGATCTTCCTGCACTCTTTCGTGCAGTAACGGAAGTTCCAGACAACGTTTTCCTATTAGAAGACTGTCCACATGATTGGCTGTTTCCTCTGTGTTCTGCTGTGGTAAGGATGTAGAGTAAGAAGAGATATAGTTTAGATTTTTATTTGAATGGTGCAGTAAAGTAAGAGCCGGTGAATAATTACGATCGAATGTAGGTTCACCATGGCGGTGCTGGAACGACAGCTACCGGACTTAGGGCCGGGGTAATACAACTATGACTTTCCCTTTAATCTTTCCAGTTGCTATTTTGAGTCTTTCAATTGCTTGATGCTTTGAAATTTAATTCCATTTTTAGAAACTTTGTATTATAAATGAAGGATTATTAAGTATTTGATGCTGCTTTTTAAATTGTAGTGCCCAACGACAGTTGTGCCGTTCTTCGGAGATCAATTTTTTTGGGGTGATAGGATACATCAAAAAGGGTTGGGACCCGAACCAGTGCCGATATCTCAACTTAGCGTAGAGAGTTTATCAACTTCTATAAGATTCATGCTTCAACCAGAGGTACACTATGAATTAGATGTTGATTGTTTTTACGTTTAATTACCATTTATCTCAAAAATCAAAGTTTTTGGGTGATGATCAATTCGATTATTCAAACCGTTTTACTTTTCTCAACTAGGTTTTGATTGTTTTGGCAGGTAAAATCCCGAGCGATGGAATTGGCAAAGCTGTTGGAGAACGAGGATGGCGTTGCAAATGCAGTCGATGCATTTCATCGTCATTTACCCGACGAGATTCCCGTTCCGGTCGCATTGACAGAGGAGGAAGACAATCCGGATGTTTTCCAATGGATCTTTATTCAAATCGAAAAGTGGTGCTGCCTTCCCTGCCGCTCATAGGTCTCTCGTTGTATATTCTTTTCGATCGAGTTCTTTCTTCCTATAATAGTTTTGTTTTGGAGTTTCATTCAATTGATTCATGGTCTTCTCTTGTATCGGACTTCAGTGGCAATAATCTTTAGATCTAGTGAGCTCCTGATTGGCTGCTTCTATTAAATCGACCTCCAAGAAAATAGAGCATACTTTTGTTGGAAATAATTTTTGTGATTTGTTTGGACAACAGGATTTGTGAGGAATAATTAATTATTTCTAATTTATATTAATTAATAATTATTCCGTCAAAAAATAAAATTTAACGAAAATTTAACACTAATATTTGACTATTATTTTCTCATAATTAATTTAATTCAAGAAACAAATACTACAAAATATTAGCCATACCAAGTACCAACCCAACATATCTCTGGACAAATGGCAGTTTGTAACGGTCTTTCAAATCCTGTCAATCCCACCAACGACTAGCAGTTGGGACTCTCAATGTCCAGCCCATGACAGAGACATTCCACTTTATTCCACCTTTCTTTTTCTAATAATTAAAATAAAATATTAATTTAATATTTAATAATCACATTAAATAAAGTAAAATACAAAATTAGAGGTAAGATTTTTAATCAATTTTAAATAATTAATTTATTTTATTAATAATTGTTTGATAATTTAAATAAAATAAACCTGTCGTTATTTTATAATAAAATCAATAATATTTTAGAGCGTACTCCAGGGTGGGGGGTCTGATTTGGTCAATAAGAATTTAATGGGGTGGCAATTTTCGGGTGCAAGAGGGTCCTACCATTAAGGAAAATGGAACTCAATCGGACGATGAACGTGGCGACATGATCTTGATAGTATTGGGACCCACGCGTGTCATCAGAATCAACTCATCTTAACTGAAACGTGGCCACCCATGATGGTGAGTTTCTGGGTCCCACGGGAAGATTTCCCAAATAAAATAAATTTTTTAAAAAATGGATTTTTATATTAAATTTAATTAATATTTTTAAAAATAATTTGATTATTAAATTGAGGCATGGGTGAAAGGGATCATCAAATTATTTCTTACTATAAGTGGTCCTTTGATCATTAAAGTAAAAGCTTCAATCTTTTTTTTTTTTTTTTTTATTATGTCGGCTCCAATTTTCTTTCTTTTTTTAAAATATTAATTAAAGTTAATTCATTAAATTAATCTTAGAATCTCTATTTTTATTGCAATAACTAGAGTTGATTTTATATTATATTATTAAAGTTGACGCTATCCATTTGCATTAATCAAATCCATAATCAAGACTAATAATCGTAATTTTCAAAATTTTCCCAAATTTTAATTATTATTAATTGAATTTTAAATAATGTTATTATAAAATAAAGAAAGCGTCCATTTAATTTTAAAAAAAAAAAAGCCAAAAAAGCCAAAAAAGAGAGATATCCACTTCCCCTTTACCCAAAATAAAACAATTATTATTATTTTTTTCTAAAATAAAAACCTGCCGACACAACATCCTAACGTTTCTAGAATTTAGTTTTTACTTGTATTAATATCAAGCAATAATAATTAAAATTAAATAAGCGAAATTAATAATAATTATTTTTTTTAATTTTAAAACATAAAAAAAAATATATAACGTGTTTATTTTTGCCGACAATTTAGGAAAAGATAGGCCCACATTTATCCAGAGACAAATAATGTGGGGGCGTTATCGTCATTTTTCTTGGCTTTCTCCCTTTACCTCCAAAACTGGTCAGGGTTCATTGCTTTGCATCTTCGCCTTCATAAATATCTACTACGACTTGTTATCGATTGCCATCTAAAGATTTAATTTATTTCTACTCTTTTTTTAGTTAATTTTTAAAATTATAAATAAATTGCCAATTTACTTATATTTTCTGAACTAATTAATTTTAACTTTATTTAAATGTTTGATGCTAAATTAAGTCGAGATATTTAGTTAAAGATTCAACTCCGAGTTGATGATCGAAAGAAATATTAGAAATCATAATTTTAATCATTAATTTGAATTGTGGTATAAAGTTGAAAATCTCCAAAATAGTAGTTGAATAACTTGGTTTAATTTGATTTTAATTATTACTTGTAAGTGTTGGTCCCCAGGGTTTAGTGAGATGCATTATTTTTAAGGGAAGTGGCAAATATAGAATATGCTCTTCTTTGGCATACAGAATATCACTTATTTATTTATATTATTTCCTTTTATTTTAATTTTTAATTCTCAGATTAAGTAATTTAAATTCAGAGTATTTTAAATATTTTGAAAAATCCAATCCCATAATATATAATGCAATAATGTCCATTTTATAGATTTTAAAAGCAAAAAATTTAATTATAATATAAACGAAAATAAGAAATTTGGGCCTCTTAACATCTTTAATTAATTGGACGGCACATCACATGATTAATGTGTTGATCATATTTATAAACTTAAAACTCGATTACAAAAAAATAATAATAATGAAGTCAACAATCAATGAGAAGAAGGGAAAAAAAAAAAAAACAGATCCATTAATCCTGACCGTCCATTGCAGAATTATTCAAAGTTCACCCCACATGGCGGAAGGATGAAGGTCGATTGGCATTTATGCTTGTGTTAAATTTGGATATTCTCCACCCATATTTTTTCATATTATTATTATTATTATTTTATTTTTGAAACTAAATAAATCCAACCTAAAAAGATTTATAAAATTATTAAATTAATTATTGATTTTAATATTATATAAAATCAGGCGACTACTATAAATACCGCAATATTCCGTTGCGAAATCTCTCATCCACTTCCCATTTGATTATTCAGCATCTTCAATCTACTAACTACCAGCGCTACCATGTCGGAGGAGAAGAAGCACCACCACCACCTCTTCCACCACAAGAAGGACGAAGATGAACCACCGGTCGACAACACTTACTCCGAGACCACCTACTCCGAAACGGCTTATGCCCCACCAGTCTCCTCCTACGACGACCCACCGGTTGGGGACTCGTACGACAAGCCGTACGGGTCCTACGACAAGCCTCCAGTCACGTCGTACGATGAGACAGTGGTGGTGAGTGAGACCAAGCCGGAAGTGGATTACAAGAAGGAGGAGAAGCACCACAAGCACCTGGAACACGTGGGCGAGCTCGGCGTTGCTGCCGCCGGTGCATTCGCCTTGGTATTTTCTCTTTCGTTGGAATTCTTTCTTATATTCTGATTTTAAATCCGTAATAAATCAGTAATGAAGTCGAATCAATCTAAACGAGCCGTCGAGGAACTGAGAGTTTGGACCTCAGCCGAGTCTAAACGAGAAGGAAACCGAGCCTTGTATCTTTTTATTTTGGAAGCCTTGAATGAATTTGATTTTTCTTTCCGCATTTCAGCACGAGAAGCACAAGGCAGAGAAGGACCCAGAGCACGGCCACCGACACAAGCTGGAGGAGGAAATAGCAGCTGCAGCCGCCGTCGGGGCTGGAGGGTATGCCTTCCACGAGCACCATCAGAAGAAAGAGGCCAAGGAGGACGATGAAGAGGCTCATGGAAAGAAGCACCATCATCTTTTCTAAAACTACTCATTTCCCCTACATCTCCTGCGTGAACCTCCTTCTTTCCGAGTGTTTGTATTTGTTCAGTTGAGAGAATACCCTACAAATATCTGTGTTTGTGTGAGTTTGTCGAGTCTTTGCTTTTTTTCCTTAATATTCCCACGAACTCTGCTCCTATAAATATATATGCTGCTTATGATTATTATTATTATTATTATTGTTATATTTGCCTTTCATTTTTGGACCCAAATACTTAATTTTTGTATTAAAGTTAAAACGAAATAATGGTTCCCACCAATTTTTATGCATCTAAATCTTTGATCTTCTTACCAATCCAACCAACGCACTTGAGAAGTCTCCATTACTTTGTGTGACTTTGTCTTCTTCAGCCCTTGCAAAATTTGTATAAATGAAGGCTGTTAAAATATGAACCAATAAGATATCTTATTAAAACTATTGAGAGCAGATACCATACCAACCAGTGCTTTTAATTGTCTGATAAAGTGATAATATATTTCATCCATAAGATTGCACATCCAGAGGTGAAAATGTTGACTATTACATATATATATTACCCATTTCACTTCCGGCACTGAGTGTGGATGTAAGGTAAGGTTAGTTCTTCGTCGTCGACTCCAGTTTCTTCTTGATTGCATTCCAAAATGCAGGTATTGCGACGTCGTTGGGGACTTCCTTGAACGAAGGTAAATAATTTATGTCCACAATAACATGATCACCGCTACCTTCTTCAATCTAAAATTACCACATGATAAAAAAAAGTAAAATTATTGAATACATCATAGGAAATAAGAAAAAAAATGTTTCTACTAATTATGAAGTCTTGATCCATAGACTAGTTATATATTACTCCATAGCATATCGAACAGGTCCTAATGTAAAATACCAATAAACTTAACAGTACAGATTCCTTAAACCTCCATTGAGCAAGAAATCAAAGATTCTGTGGTTAATTTAATAGAAAATTGTTTGAGGAGAACCAAAAATTTTGAAGAACTTCAGATCATGGATTATTCAATTACTATCATTTCTTTTTTTTTTTTTTTCCTCCTGACAAACCATAGACTTTGTTAACATACATGGTTCGACACAGACAAAGCCAACATGATCTATGCATAAAATGTGCCGATATAAAGAGGGAGCTACTTACAACAACATCAAAGCCAATGATGGTTAAATTTAACATTCTCACAAGCCAGTTCGCAGCATCAGTGACCAGACCAATATCAATGTGCTTATTACTGTCATCGGAGCAGTCATCATTTCTGCATTTCTTGTTGTCGTTGTTCACAGGAAGAGATTTTAAACTGCAGTAGAACTTTCCCCCATTATTCAGAACAGGATAAATACAATACATACAAAAACAAAAGAAACACGAGCTACCTGTCAAAAACTAAAGGTTTTAGTTCCTCATTAGTAGACAACTTCAATATATTTATGTTTGGTGTAGACTTCTTAACAGCATGAAAAACCTTATCGCCCAAGACATAAAATTTGAAGAGCGTTGATGAATGATCCACGTATTCCTGCATTTTCATCAATTCAAACCTCCGTAAACATACTTGAAAATCAAATGGAAAAAGTTAATTGTAAGTAATATGAAACTTAATAGATTATGTTAGCAACTATATATCAGAACTATATAGGTTTGCTGCATGTCTGCACTGATAGGATTCTAAGAAAATAACTTGACAACAGTATTACATTAACAAATTGGTCCACTACATGAACAAGAACTTCACAAGTTCACCAAACCAAACAAAAGGAAGAAATAGTGTTGCGCAAGTACATGGAGTTCTTATCATAACAAAAGATAATATGAGCTCACCTGAATAATGGCAGGAAGAGGAACACCCAAATCTTGAAAATCTTCAATATTAAAGACGATTGCCTATCATATGAAAAGAGATTCTAATTAAATAAGGAATTTGGAATAAATATTCACATGGAATACTGAAAATTGTTATAAAACCAGTTAATTTCAAAAAGGTTAAGTTATAGTTTAAATTGATTTCAATCCTTTAATTTATTTCTAATATTCTCCCTCGCCGTTGACTATTCCAATTTCAAATAAAATAAAATGATTAGATAAAAAAATTAACTCTCGCGTTTATATTACTATTAAGGCTACAAACTTAAATTGTCATGTTGATGTTAATATAATCATTGACTTTAATTCCATCCAAATAAAATATCATCAGGCCCAAATAAATTGAAGTGACTACTCTATTGCAGATATCGTGCCCCTAGATCTAAGTGAATCATTTGAAAATGATGTAAGGCACCATCACATCCACCAACGAGATTCAAGAGAACTGTCTATCTTTTGTAACCCATCCATCTTTTCAGCATTGATATGAACAAAAATGATCTCACATTATATCAGATCCCAATATAAACGCACATTTCCTCTGTTTTTTGTTTCTTTTTTTTATCCTCAATATAGCCTCCCCTCCTCCTCTCTCAACAAAAAGGGTCAATAATATCACAGAGTTAACTGAAACAATGAGCTCTTTAGTTTTATACAGAATCTCATATAAGAGGAGCTCAATGCGATTTCAAATTATTGAGACCAAATCTTAATATAATAAAAGCAACCTACTTTGCATGTAGGGATAACAAGCTCAAGTATTGAACTAGGCAGACATGCACCAAGGCTTTAGAAACAACTACAGAAGCCTTCGTGCAGCTGCGTTAAACGTTTGTGGATAATACATAAAAGTGGAACAGATATCAAGCTTTAAAAAAGTACCATGCTGTGTGCATCAGCCAAACCACATGCAACCTGAGGTTTAACTATGCATGGAAGAGAGAGATTTGCTGCAGATAACCTTTGTGCCAAATCAGGCTCGTTAAATTTATCAACCTGCACAGTGCATCTTCACTTGTAACTTGTCGGCACATTTCTTAATTGCCAAAAAAAATTATTAAGTACTAAATGTTTCCTATCATTCAAGAAATTTTGTAATAAACATACAAGGATGTTGACAAGGGTGTTCTGATTGATTAAAGATTGAGAAAGATAAGAGAAACCACACATTGGTCTCTTTCCTCCCTTTTAAAATTGTTTCTAAACCTTTACAACAAGTTGAAATCATTTTCTTTTATCATTAAAGGTTATGACGAATGTCAATTTCATACAAACCACACATTCCAAATCCAAAATTCAATTTTAATCAATCACATCTCGTCATGATCGAAATAAGGTAGCAACCAAAAAAGTTTCAGACAAATTCTACTACGCTTTTCATATAATACAAAAATAACAAACATAATGAAATAAAAAAGAGACCTTAAGAAAACGGGGACCCCTGATTATACAGTTACTTTCAGTTTTCCGATTTTCTAGTCTGAGTAGAATTTTTTGAATTTCTAGCCGGTCCACTACAGGATAAATGTCATCAAGTGGATCAATCACACAACATTGTGGATGTTGTTCGATATACCTGTAAAAGAACAAGCACTTATAGAAAAATACAACCACGAACATAAAATTTTAAAAGAAACTTAGTTGTGAAAAATTGGATAACAAAGGAAGTGATAATTGATATCACTGTTGTGATGCATTTATGGTCAAGGTATTACCCACAGCATTTTTAACGTTTTACTTTCAAGATTTTCAACATCATCAAGAAATTTTTATCGATGTGCAATGTCATTTGATACCACTAGAATCTAAGTCATGATTCATGACCAAATGGCACAATCGTGAAGTCCACTGCAACCCCATTGTGGGTATAGTGCTAATCTAAGAAGCATTGTCAAGCCAAAATGGGGGTTGCATCGGTGCCATCTGGGTATTAGACGCAGACACAGCAAAATAAGTGCCAGACACTCCACAGTGGAGCGTCCTACATTGTTTTCAATTTCTTTAAATCTGGCAATGGAAGGAGACGCCAAGGGACATGGTCCTCTTAAAGTTTAATTTCATGATGAGATGACATCTTTTACTGAAAGTTTGACAAATAAACTAAGAGTTTCCAAAAACTAGAATATCTGCAAAAACTAGAAATCACCTCTGAAATTCCTGCATGCCTCTTGAATATTCTACTCTGTTAGGGTGTTCTGGGGAGTTAGTCAATTCAATTGATACAATTTCATCCGTTGCTTTGTGGAGAACCCCATCAACTTCTTGTAATTGAGATGATAGAGGAAGTTCAAATGTAAGGGGAACGAAGATCAAACCACTCTTACAAGGATATAAAGGGAAAGCACCCCTCTACAAACACGAGGAACAATGCTAAAGTTTAATTTCATGATATAATAAACTCATCTAACTTCCAACTTTGAAGACAAAAAGATATAAGAGTACAATGAGAAAGCTAAAAGCACGCAAGAACTATACCAACTTCGAGACTTTATGGGTCAAGAATCACACCATCACAAAACTATATACATCATTGTTCATTCGATACCTATTATAGTTAACTGTTCATTTTGTTAGTAAATAAATCAGCATAAATAATTTAACACATATAGCCAGTTGCACTTGATCACAAATTACAAGATAACAACACAAGCACTTACCTTGGCAAAATCTTCTTCTCGTGAAGGCTTCATAATATAACCAACTTTCTTAGCATCATTGTCAACTGCCTGTTTGCAATGTGAAAATTCAATTACTGAAATACTAAGCATACAAGATACAATAAAGCAGAACTTGCATGTATTTGAATTACAGTAGTGTCCAATCCTTACAAAAGAGATATAATAAAGATATGAAGTTCAATAAAGTAAATTAATAGCAAACACACAAGAAGTGCCCAAGGAAAACTTTACATTCATACGGAAAATGGTTAAAGGCAACTCCTCTAGTTTCTTGATGGACATCGCGCCTGATATCAAGCATGAATTGATACTATCTTCTCCATCTAAAAATGAAGGAGTACATTAGAGGACACGTCAATTTAACAAATTAGATAGAAAAACACTTTTGCCAAAGCAAACATCTTTTACGTACTGTTTTATTGTTCTAATAGTTAACAGTGCTTAAAAATAACAGTAAAATCATATTTGTTTTAGTTTAGGTAGGGAATTAGTTAAAGAATGGGATTCAAAATATGAGTAAAATATTTGCACTTTTTCGAGAGGGTTCCTCTATTCTCCTCTTGTCAATTCAATCAGTTAATATAAATCATCTCATGTTAGAGAGAGAGAGAGAGAGAGAGAGAGAGAGTAAATAAGCTATATCGACTATAATATCTTGGCCAAGTAAATACACTTTTAATGATTATGGACATGAAAAGAGGTGGCCCATCGATAGTTAATTATATCACAAGAGGTCCCAAAAAAAAAAAATCAAGGCAGTTATCTCTTCAAAATAACATCTTCAAAAGATGAATTAGATGCATATAATATGGTCCTATAAAATCTCCAGCTGAGAAAAATTATAAATCTCAATGCAAGTGATTTCAAAAAAGTCAGTAGTTAAACGTGTTGTGTATTTTTCTTTGAAAAAAAAAAAAACACATCGGTCAGTTTAATATACCAAAAAAAAATATTTAATTATTCAGGTAATAGCATGGTAAGGTGATACTCACCGAGAAAGATGACTTTCCAACCAAAATTGACTAATTTTGAAAATGCAACTCCAAGGTTGTGGGAAACTACAAACATAATTCCATCATGCATGTCACCCCACGCTATCGATATTCCATCATTCAATGAAGATGGATCCACTGTGAAGTAATTAACTGAGTACAACATCGCTGTCCTTTTTAGAATATCAACCTATTTACAAGTTTATAGCAGGGTCATTATAATCATAAAAGCATATATGCAAGGAAACATTTTAACTGTGACCTGCCCAATGACAAGAACATGAAAGTTTATCATATGGCTAAAGTATACATTAATTGGCTTGGCATCAAACAAAACGCTTGTATTGACACTGCTTCTAGCACTGTATGGTAAACTAATGAACATGAGAATTTATTTTCTGGCACAGAAAAAAAAAATCATCTCGTGAGGTTTGTCAATCAACTTTAAGGTTCTAGGGTGGAAACGAAGAGAAAAGTGACAAAACTGGAAAGTCATTGGATGAGATAATAAGTGATCAAGAGCTACAAAATCATGTATCATACAATGCAGCACAGTCCCATATAAGACTATCCAGTTCGAATTTCTCAAACAAGCATCTAGTAAAATTTACTATCAAGCATACAAATGTTGAAACTGGATAGGTGACAATTATCTTTTTCTGTTCTTATATTAGTTATATAACAGTTATTTTCAAAGTATTTCAGCTCTACATAAATGAAGAGCTTTCATTGTAAATTAGAAAGTAAAATAAAAACTTTCTTCTGCAAATTTTATTCGTAATATGGCATCAGAGCTCTAAAAGACAGAAGATTTTTTTTCCGCATAAGGAAAACTGGAAACAAAGCTCGTAATTTCATTTCAATTTCAGCAAATGTTTTTGCCAATGAATCTGTTGCAGAATCTAGAAATACTGAAAATTCCTTTTCAGATGATTTCAGTAATTCTTATTTTCTTAATAGTAGCGATCATCCTAGTTTAGTCTAGTATCGCATCTTCTTCACGGTTCTAACTATAATACATGGCGTCGAGCAATCGTTGACTTTGAATGCAAGAACTAGCTGTCCTTCAATGGAACTATTTCAGCACGGGGCTCCACCAAAACTCAATGTTTTTTATGGTCTCGCTGTTTTCATGGATTTAAACTCCGTCAAGCGTGAAATCACTGATAGTTTACTGTATCTCTCTTCTGCATAGCTGTTTGGAATGATTTTTACGAACGCTTTCGTCAATTTAGTGGACCTCACATATATTAAATCAGAAAATTATTGCAGACAATGTGACGTAGGTAGCGAAAATTAAAGAAAGAATATAGAAAAAAATTAACTTCAGAGAAGAAGAATGAGGAAAAAGGGAAGAAGCCGAGAGAGAATAGAGGCTTAGAAAATAGGGTTTCAAAAATTTACATATTCATTGATCATAATCTGTCTAATAAAATTACAATAATAATAATTAAATAGAAGAAATTAGAATTAACCCTATAATACGAAAAATAACTTTAATTAAAATAAATAAATAAAAGAATAAATGTCAGCGATATCCTCATCAACTCTCCCAGAGTAGAAGAATCACCCGGTCAAATTGATGGAACCCAAAGCAGCAAGCTGCTTAATCACCCAACCAGAAGCTAAGCGGCTGAGCAACCTTCTTCCGACGTTCATACATTTGTATAACCGGAGGTCTGGACAGAGTCTTTCTGAGTAAGCTGAAAATTTGACCAAAAAAAATCCTAATGACTCCGAAAGAACTCCTAGAGGTCTACATCCAAATGCTGAAGTGTCTCTCTATAAATCCACGTACAATCACTATCTGGTCAATTCACCCAACGAACCAAGAAGCGTTGAACCTCACCTTCATTAGTAAATACAACATGTTCATCTAAAATAGCATCAATTTTATCCTTATGTGTTGTGATAGGGGATGTGGGGGAAGCAGAATGACCAAATGTAAGGTCAAAATCGATAGATGAAGATAAAAATGGGTCAGCAGACGGATTAAAGTGGCCTTTATAAGCAATCAAGTTTTTAACATTAAAAGTAGAATAATAACCAAAATGAGGTGGAAGATCAACGACATAAGCATTTAAACCAATTCACTTTATAATTTTAAAATGACCAACACTACGAGCTTGCAATTTAGAACTAGGTTCGAATGTTCACCACTCAGGACGAATTCGAACCATAACATAATCTCCAATATTAAATTCAACATGTCGTTTGTTTAGATCCGCTCGTAATTTATATGATGCATTACTAGCATCTATTTTTTTATTGATCTCTGTATGTAAATCATGAAGATGTTGTACAAAATTTTCAGCCGACATAGACACATTAGCATGTGGTGACATAGAGAAGAGGTCTAAGGGTTTCTTAAGTTTGAAACCATGAACAACTTTAAAAAAACTCATGCCTATGGTTCGGTTCACTGAACTATTGTATGCAATCTGAGCGGTGGGAAGAATCAAATCTCAATTCCTATGATTTTCTTTGACCAAACATCGTAACAAATTTTCAAGACTTCGATTAACAATCTTAGTTTGACCATCAGTTTAGGGATAGAAACCGTTGAAAATTTTAGTGTGGTGTCTACTATGTGCTATAGAGTTCTCCAAAAATGACAAGTAAAACGCACATCCCGATTTGTAACAATAATCTTAGGGAGACCAAAAAGTTTGACAATCTCATTAAAATACAATCGGGTTACCTTAAATGCATCAGACGTTTTATTACAATGAATAAAGTGAGCCATTTTTTAAAAAGATCCACGACGACCAAAATAGAATCATGTTTTTTAAGGGTGAGTGGAAGTCCAAGCACGAAATTCATACTAACATCCTCCCAGGGACGACTGGGGACAGGAAAAGGTGTGTAAAACCAAGTGTTTTGTCGTTTTTGCTTAGCCACTTGGCAAACTCGGCAAGTGCTGATTATTTTGCCCACGTGTTTCTTTAAACAAGGCCAATAGAATTGATGTTCCATTTCTGCTATCGTTTTGTCACGTCCAAAATGACCAGCTAATCCTACTGCATGAATTTCTCAAACGAGAAACTCTCTCACTGAAGTTTGAGGAATGCACAATTTGTTAGTTTTAAAAAGATAATCATCCTCAATATGAAAATCACTACTGACGTCGCCTTGTCCATTTTTCAAGGCGTGGACAATATCTCTAAAATTAGGACAAAACTCATAATCCTCTTTGAGTTTTTCGAAACTGATCATTTTAGCACTCATAACATTTAGAATAGATATGCGCCGACTTAATGCATCAGCTGCTTGATTCTCTACACCCTTTCTGTGTTTCAAGACGAACGAGTGTGCTTACAAATATTCAATCCAACGATCATGTTGAGATTTCAACTGTTTTTTAGAGTTGAGATATCGTAAGGCTTCGTGGTTCGAGTAAAACACAAATTCCTGAGGCAACAAGCAGTGACGCCAATAGCGTAGAGTTTGCACTACTGCATACAATTTTCTATCATATGTGGAATATCATTGTTTGACATCATTTAACTTTTCGCTAAAATAAGCGATGAGGTCTCTTTCCTGGCTGAGAACGCACCAATCCTCACTCCCGATGTGTTGCATTCAACCTCAAAATCTTTAGAGAAGTCGGGGAGACGCATTACTAGGGCTTCCGACATTCAGGTTTTAATAATTTTAAAGGCCTTAGATGTTGCTACTGTCCACCGAATCTCGCATTTTTTCATACACTCGGTAACAGTAGCCATAATTGTACTGAACCCTTTAATAAAACGGCGGTAAAAGGTAGTTAATCTGTGAAAACTTCAGACGTCATTTAAGCTTTCAGGTTCAGCCCAATCAACAATTGTCTTAACTTTTAAATGTTCAGGGGATACCCCTGTCGTAGATACTATGAAGCTCAAGAAGGACTCTCAGTGAAAAAGGCACACTTTTTAACATTGACATAAAGGCTTGAAGACCGAACGGTGGAGCAAACTTGTTGGAAATAATTTCGATGTTGATATAAAGTTTGACTAAAAATGAGGATATCATCGAAATAAACTGCTAAAAATTTTCCTATAAAAGGTTTAAGAGCATATGTTATTACTCTAATAAAGGTACTTGGGGCGTTTGTGAATCCAAATGGCATGATAATCCACTCATAAAGTCCATCCTTAGTTTTAAATATAGTTTTTCATTTTTCACCGGGACGAATCCTTATTTGGTGATACCCACTTCTAAGTTCAATTTATGAGAATATCTTAACATGAGTCATTAAGTCTAACAAATCATCAAGTCTAGGAATGGAAAAACAATACTTTACGGTAATCTTGTTAATGACTCAACTATCAATGCACATCCTCCAATTGTCATCTTTCTTTGGAGTCAAAATAGCAAGAACTGCACAATGGCTTAAGCTCTCACGAATAAATCATTTATTCAAAAGTTCATTTACTTGTCGCTGGAGTTCAACATGCTCAGTAAGGTTCATTCTGTAATGAGGTAAGTTTGGAAGCGATGCCCCAGGGGTGAATTCAATTTCGTGTTGAATATCTCGTAATGGGGTAACTAGTCAGGCAGGTCTTCGGAAAAGACATCCTTAAATTCATCGATGATTGACTGGGCTTCTGCAGAGATTATAAGTGGAGGATTTGACCAACTCTCTACCACTAACACGAGAAAAACCACTAAATCATTTTTTTTTAACGCTCAAACTCCGTAGGAGTCATAACATTTAGCCTTTGTATTCAACAATTTTTTTTGCTGGAGGCAATTCCAATGACTTTGGATTCAATGGCAATGGATTAATATGAATTTTTTTCCCTAGAATACAAAAGAACACGAATTTGTTCGACCATAAATAGTGACATCCAAATCAAATAACCAGAGACGACCGAAGATGACATGGCTAACATCCATAGGGATAACATCGCATCAGAGTTGTTCATTATATTTAAATAACTGAATTGGTACCAAACAACGCTCTTTTACTGAAATAGAGAAAAGTGTCGATCCAAAAGACATTATAAGGTCGAAGGTGGGGAATAGATTTCAACCCAAGACGAGATACTGTAGTTACAGATACTGCATTACTGCAACTACCACTATCCACAATGACTTTGCAACCTTTGTTATTGATTTTCATATAGGTGTGGAAAATAGAATGACGACGTCAATCTTCAATGTCTTTGGGCTGAGTGAGTGTACATCTCACTACGCTCAGTCGAGGTGACTCGAATGAGGTGGACATAGTAACGGGTCGGATACATCCTAAAAAGTTATCGTTGTCCAAATCCTCAAATTCTTTAAGATCATGTTCATAGATTTATTCTTCACTTATCTCCTCAACTGCATTTTCACATTCTTGTAGGACTAAATTTTGCATTGGGTAATTCGAGGAAATATGACCAAAACCCTTATCATTAAAACATTGTAATCGCAAAGAGCTTCGCAAATTGTCTACGCTCTTTCCTTTGTTTTCTTTCACTGAAGGGAATTAGATCAGGAGGTTCTATGAGATACTTAGTAGTAATCGGAGTCGGGATTGAGGGAAGTCTATTATCACTTCGCTTGCCATACGGTATTTTCGTGACAAACTCATAGTCTCGAACTAAAGAATATGCATGATCTAGGCTATTGACACCTCGAAGGATAATTTCGCGTCTTAGATCATCTCTTAGACCCGGTCGAAACCTACTTAGAGTCATGGCCTCATCTTCAACAATTTGACTTTTTATTCGAAACTCATCAAATTGGTTAACATACTCAGTGACTGGCCAATTGCCTTGAGCAAATACATTCCATTAGTCCAACAAGTTGCCTTCATAGGATCGGGGTAAATATTTTTCTTAAAGTCGTCTTTTCATTTCTTCCCAACTTCCAACAGTAGGCGTATAACGTTGTTCAAGGAAATATTCGACACTATCCCAAAATAGCTAGGCAGTACCAGATAATTTTAAACTGGCAAATTAAACTCGGCGATTTTCTAGCACTTCATACCAAGCAAAAAAAGGTCTATATCTTTTACCCATTGAGTAAAGACACGGGGATCTAGACAACCACCAAAAAGTAGGCGCATCGACTTTGATATTCCTAAAAAGTTGTTCATCATGGCGATTAGGAGAATGAGATTCTCGACGATAGCAATCTTCACCGCCCTCTCGACCGTAACCTCTATCTCTACGGTCATGTCCCAAGTGTCGTCGAGTATTGCCGATGATGTTGGAGTCTATTAGGGAACACTACGAAATTGTCTGTGTCCGAGGGATGAGGAATTTGTCCTATAATGTTTATTTTATTCTCTAGGTTTCTAGTTGTCTCGTTAGTAATGATCAATTCAGTCTGGATAGTAGCTAACCGTTCCCCAACCTGTTGTTGGTCGTTAATCAATTGTGATAATTGTCGGAAAATAATATCTAGTTGGGAAGGATCCATGTCTAAAACACTAAGACTTGATGAAACTTGACAACCACTACGAAACTGCATGCAATGTTACTTATTATAGTTTATTAAATTAAATTTTACTTATTAATAATAATAATTTTTTTTTTATTAGAGAGCAATAAACAAACCGTGCTTATAATGAATAATATAAACTATGATAAAAAATCTAACAAACGAAAGAGTATAATTTATTTTGACGATTTCGTTTATTCTACCAAAGCAAACACGAAGGATTTGATATTATAAAACAATAACACGAAAAACCTAAATATTATGGCGAAAAATATAACAGCACAAAGTTGATTATCAAACTAAACAATTAAGTGATGAAGGTGAAATAATCGGCAAAACTTATATCAAGAAACCGTTCAATATGGGAATATGAAATAATCAGTCAGAGATTAAATCATATAGCAGTTTAAATCATAAGGCATTTGAGTGGGTTAAAAAGAATCTAGTCTAATTTGGTGACAGACCACGAAATTGTTGCGCAAGTAACCAGGCTGATATGCATAAGAAACAGAGATAAGGTACGTCCCAGCACAAGAACAAAATTAAAGCATAATTTAGAATTAAACAGAATTGAAAGAACGAATAAAAGATAGGAATAGAAACTCCCTAAATTTGTTGAATTTACTCGAAAATAGCCGATCTAACGATAGAAATCTATAATGGCCCAATCAACAACCCTTAATCCACCAATAGTGATTTACCCACTGAACACCTCCAATATTTACAATGTTAATAGTGAAACCCAAATGTGAAGCCTAATTGTAAATCCAATCCAAACAGCAAGGCAACGACCTTTTTTTCACGAGAAGCCCTCTCTACCCTTGTCACTTAGCGTCGACGATCGGAGCAGCATTGGCAATCGAAAAGCACTGAACTTTAAATAACATCAGGCGACAGGATAAGTGTCGGCAATCAAAAAGACTAGACGGCGTTCCTTGTGGCGGATAGTGACGGTCGGCTAGGTTAGGGCAGTTCTGTCGATAGAACTAGAGTTCTTGCATAGAACCTTGGCTGCTGTTGAAGGAGCTTGACTAACAAGAGATGACGGGCGACGGACGGTGGCAATCTGAGGTGCAATGAACACCAACCAACAAACAATGAACCAGCAAATAAAAACTCGGTTCGTTGGAGATTATGATGAACAGTGAACCCAGCAAAACCTAAGATGATTAACAGTATCAAACAGTGTATGCAATGTGCCTATAAATAGTGTCGAATGAACAGTGACTGATGAACAGTACCGATGAAAATTAAGGTTTTAAATCAAGATTTTATTATTTGACAAAACAATAAAACATGCTTTGATACCAATTTGATGTAGGTAGCGGAAATTGAAGAAAGAATATAAAAAAAAATTAACTTTAGAGAAAAGAAAGAGAGTAAGAAAGGGAAAAAGGAGGAGAAGCCGAGAGAGAATAGAGAATTAGAAAATAGGGTTTCAAAACCTCATATATTCATTTATCATAATCTGTCTAACAAAATTATAATAATAAAACTTAAATAGAAAAAATTAAGAATAATCCTAAAATACGAAAAAATAACTTTAATTAAAATAAATAAGAGTAAAATGTCAGCGATATTCTCATGACAATCTCTCAAGGATCTTTAGAAGTTAATTACCTATTACACAACAAATGAAAACCTTATGAGATGAATTGCAAGGATCGCGACCTATACAAAATTGCAATTGTGGAAGTATTCAAATTTTCATCACACATCATCAACAAGTGTGATGCAGTTTCTTATGGGACTAAATGATTCTTTTTTCCAAATTAGAACTCAAATACTTATGATGGATCATATACCACCGATTGCTAAAATCTATTTGCTCGGAAGAAAGACAAAGAGCAATAGGTATTATTCATTCTTCAACAGAAACAACAACATTTCATGCCTCAGCAACACAGTATTATCATGGAAAAGGCAAACGTAAAAGGCCTTGTTGTACTCACATGAAGTTCACGGTCACTATGTTGAAAAGTGTTTTAAAATTCATGAATATCCTCCAGGGTACAAAGTGAGAAACAGATCTGTTGTTCATCGAACTTCAGTTGATGTTTCAAATACAAATGATGATTCGAATATTCTATCTACGGAATTCGATCAGACATCAAATCTTACCAATAATCAGTGCCAACAGTTTGATTTCAATCTTGAGCTCGAAACTTCAGCATAATGATTCTTTTGTCAATAATTCTCCCATTCTCAACTCATCTACATTCAACTTTAGGGACATTTCTCAATCTTTAATTTATTTTATTAAATACATTTAAAAAAAGTCCTCTTCGTGGATACTTGATACAGGAGCAACAGATCACATTTGCTTCAATAAAATTCTGTTTAATTCATTATTTCGATTTCAAACGACTTCATAATCAATACAAAATTTTAATCAAAAGCATTGGAAATATTCAATTCAGCAAAAATATATTTATGCACAATGTGCTTTATGTCCCAAATTTGCATTTCTATCTCCTTTCAGTTAGCTCTCTAACTTTTCGTCTTCAATGTTCTGTTGTATACATTCTGATTTTTGTAACATTCAGGACCTTTCATCGGAGAAATGATTGGGAATGGTAAACAAATCTTTACACCTTTCAGCAAGATGTCATCTCTCCTTCTCATCAAATCAATGCTTCCTTACTAAAGTTCGATTCTTTAATATGACATAACATACTAGGACACCCATCTAATTTAAAACTTCAATTTCTCATTTGCAAATTACTTCAATAAAATCATCTGTTTGCTCCTTTTGTTCTTTGGCTAAACAGCGAAAATTACCATTCAATTCCAATGGTTCTATATCCGATGAAATCTTCAAACTAATTCATTGTGACGTATGGAGACCGTTTCACACCATTACTCGTGATGGTTTTCAATATTGTTTAACCATTGTAGATGACAAATCCAAAGCCACATGGGTGTACTTACTTCGCTGTAAATCTGATATGCGCAAAATCATTCATAAATTTATTGCACTCATTCAAAATCAGTGCAATACCAAAGTTAAAGGTATTCGAAAAGAAAAAATATCCATAATTTTTCCTTAATGATTTTTTTTAACAAAAAGGGCATTGTACACTATTGTTCTTGTGTTGAAACTCCACAACAAAATTCAATTGTGAAGAGGAAACATCCACACATTTTGAATGTTGCAATGTCTCTTCTATTTCAGTCAAAAATTTCTTTAAAACACTGGGGAGAATGTATCATCACCATTGTATACCTCATCAATAGAATTCCATAAAAATTCTTTCAAACAGAAGTCCTTTTGAAAGGATTTTTGGCAAAACCCTTCTTATAATCACTTAAAATCATTTAGTTGTCTATGTTTTGTATCTGCCCTTTCATAGGGCAGAGACAAATTTTCATATCGGTCTAAAGCAACCATCTTTATTGGTTATCCTCAAGGATATAAATTTCTTGATCTTGAAACAAATTCTATTTTGATTTCACAAAATGTTATTTTTCATGAAAATATATTTCCACTTACTCAAACAGAGACTTTTTCTTCATCAATTCTACCTTCTAAACCAGTAAAGTCTATCATAAATTCAAACTCTCAACTTCAAAATGTTAATGATCTCCCTTTGTTTCAGCAAACTCGTTCTTCTCCACAATCTAAACCTCATTCTTATCTAAATGAATATCATTGTTATCTAGCTGCAAAAGCTATACATCCTTTTGCTTCAAAATTGAAATATTCCATTTCTAAAAATTTGTCACATAACAAATTGTCTTCCAAATTTCAAACTTATTCTTTAACTATTTCATCTCATTCTGATCCCAAAACATATTCTCAGGCAGATAAACACATTGAATGGAAGAATGCAATGAATGCTGAGTTAAAAGCTCTTGAGGACAATTCAACTTGGAAATTAGTCGATCTTCCTATTGGTAAACACATAATTGGCTGCAAGTGGATTTATAAAATCAAATATCATGCGAATGGCAGCATTGAACGCTACAAGGTGCGATTAGTGGCTATGGGATATAGTAAAAAAGAATGGGTGGATTATTTTGACACTTTTTCCCTTGTTGCAAAACTACTTACTGTCAAGATGCTTCTTGTTATTGCACCTGTCAAAAAATGGTTTTTAGTCCAATTAGATGTCAATAATGCAGTCTTGCATGGTGATTTGAGTGAAGATGTTTATATGAAATTACCAAAATGGTATATAAAGCAGGGGAGGCAACATTCAAATTTGGTTTGTCGCTTAACAAAATCGTTATATGGTTTGAAACAAGCATCTAGACAATAGGTTTCGAAATTTTTGACCACTTTGAGATCAATTGGTTTCAAGCAATAATTTACTGATCTGTCTTTCTTTATCCAGAAGAAAGTGAATTTTTTTATTGTTATTCTGATTTACATGGATAACATAATCATTGCTGGAGATTTATTCAAAGAACTTCATAATATCAAGGTATTACTTGATAATAAATTCAGACTTAAAGATCTAGGTGATGTTCATTATTTCTTAGGTCTTGAAGTTGCTAGATCCGACAAAGGTATTATGTTAAATCAACGTCATTATTCTATGAAGTTGCTACAAGATTCTGGTTTTTTAAGCATCAAACCATCATCTAATCCTATGGATCCAAATTCTAAGTTATGTGCTGACATATGTTTATTATTTGACGATCTTACAATTTATAGATGGTTAATTGAAAAACTATTATATCTCACATGTATTCGACCAAATATATTATACGCAGTGAAATGTTTGAAACAATTTTTAGCTCAACCACGATCATCTCATTTAAAGGCAACTTACCTCGTATTGAGATATCTTAAATCATCTCCTGCACAAGGTTTATTCCACTTGAAGTCTCCATCATTAACTCTTAAAGCATTTAGCGATTCTGATTGGTCATCGTGTGCGGATTGTCGATGATCAGTAACAGATTTTTCTATTTTTCTTGGGGATTCCTTAATCTCTTAGAAATCAAAGAAACAACAAATAGTGTCAAAATCATCTTCCGAAGTTGGATATCGTGCAATGGCTAAAACGACTTGTGAAATTATTTGGTTGAGAGGTTTATTACAGGACTTCGCAATTGATATTTAATCTCCTGCTATTCTATTATGTGATAATCAATTTGCATTACATATTGCGGCTAATTCTGTTTGTGACAAATGCACAAAACATATCAAAATAGATTGTCATCTTGTTCAGTGGGAAATTGTAAAAGGACATATAAAGAAACTTCATGTTCCTTCCAAGTATCAGCCAGCAGGTATCTTCACCAAAGTTTTACATCCAAATTCTTTGAAGTTTCTTTTAAGCAAGATGGGAATTATAGACTTTTATTCTCCATCTTATCAAGCATACCAATGCTGAAGTTAGATGAGTGACAATTATCTTTTTTTGTTTCTTATGTTAGTTATATAAGTTTCAGCTCTATATATGAAGAGTTTTCATTGTAAATTAGCAAGTGAAATAAAAACTTTCTTCTGCAAATTATATTCGTATTATTTACAAAAGGAGCATGAAGAACCTACCTTGTGAGGTGAAAGACTCGATCCAATAGAAATTCCCTGCAAAACGACGCAAATTGTTGAGGATCAAGGAGGAAAAGAAAGTAGTGAAGTGAGGTAGCTCAGGCAAGAACGAAAACAAAAAAGAAGCAAGAATAATGATTAACACGTTACAGTGGATTACAGATAAGAAGCTCAACAATGCCATTTGTTTTTATAACAAGGTAAAAATAAATAAATACAGCGATTTCATACATTGATGCAAGGATTCCTTTTGAAACGGAGATGAGCTAGAAAAAAGAGAGAAGGTAATTGCGTACCGTACGAATAATGGAATGGCGGAGCTTACGAAGCAGAGACTCAGCTCCGGGCCGAAACAGGGGAGATTTTTCATCGTCTTCTGAATCCTGTAGTAGTACCGACGCATCCAGAATTACGCCTTTCACCGCCACATCCATCTCTCTAGTCTCTCGCTCTCTGTCCGACGCTCTGGCTAGCTGCACATCGGTCGGCAAAGAAGAAGAGCATCTAAGAAGTAAGATACACTTGGAAACAACACTAGAACAGAATAAAAGTACAGTTTTGAAATCTAACATTTTTTATAAACGAAAGGATAATGCTAGTTTTGCAGTTTATTTGTCATATTTTAACTTGTTTAATTTCAATAAAAATAATTACAGTCTATTTATAATTTAATTTTAATTTATAATTAAAATAAATTATAAATAATTAAAATAATATATTAATTGTACAAACTAATAATTCAATAAGTCATTATAAAATCAAAAAATAAACCTAACATTAATTTTACTAAATAATACAATGTCAACAAGGATACAAGTTCCAATATTTAAAGGCCTCTTTGATCTGTGACTTGTTCCTGTGCTCTTAATAAAAAATTATCCATTATGGTCTTAACCCTGCACGTTTTTATTTATGCAATTAATCAAAAATACATTATTTTAGATAAAGAAGAAAATTTGCTTATAAATCGTGCATTTTTTATTTTTTCAAACAAATTGAAATTATACACTCGATTGGCGAGATAAGTCCTTCCACTGGGCTATCTTAGCCTTCACAAAATGTGTCGTCACATATTCTCACTCAAAATCATAAGTATTGGTTGGAGCTACCTCTCGAACAATTCGAGAGATTGGCAAGACATTCATGCATTTTTTTAAAGTAGACACTCAAATAAGTTCAACATTTGATTCATGTTATTTGAAGTCTATGAATGTTAGCAAGACAGAGCATAGAGGAAAATACATCATTTTTTCTTAGCTCTCCTTTTGTACTGGTAGTGAGTTCAATTTACTTCAATTGCCAATGATGATAATAAACAAAAGCAAAGACAAAGAGGACAGCTTCCAGTAAGCCACCTCTTATTTGTGGGAAAGCCATTTGTCGAAATTATTCAAGCATCCATAAGCCGATCCATGACCAATTTGGCGACAACAGAAGCATCAACCGTCACAGCAACCTTAACTGTTGGTCTCTCGCACCATGCCGTAACTTCGGCGAATCTAGCATAATTATCCAGGGACAACATCAAAAGGGTAACCAATCATTCGACAGATTAAATTGATATTTACATGCTTAGATAAAATGTTCATAGTTTTTAGGAGTTTTATATAGTTGGGAAACTTCTAATTTGATTAAGTTCTTAGGAGCTTTTTAATTGCCTATTCATTCGAAACAACTCAATCCACATCCAAAGTACGACTACTAGGGAAAAAGTCAAGTTCTTGAAATCAATTAATCTTTTTTTTTTCTTTTTTAGTCTTTTAAAATTGGCTGAATTGGCAAATATCACAGAAGTGTCAACTGAAGATATCGATTAGGAAGGATCGCATTTGTAGAGAGAAGTTCACCTCTTTTGTTTGTTATACAATATGGTTAGTCCCTTGGTGATCCCAGTAGTCTGAACTCTCACGACACCCTCCGTGTAAGTGAAAAGTGAAGGATCGATGGCTGCAAGCATGGCGGTTGGATCGTGAAGATAGACTCCTACGCGAAAGAGAATATTGAAATCAGTTCATCAGAAATAGTAGATTTCAAGTGAAAATTGTCCAATCCATGCAAAACAAACCTTTGATGTGATATGCTTCGTGATGATATGCGAAGTACAAGGGTAAAATTTTGCATAGGTAGCGAGCATATTTTCCTTCGCACTTTGCTAGTTTGTCAAAATCGACATCTACAGAAATTAAGAAAATCAAAAAACAAATCACAAAGAGTACAAAAAAATGACCTAAAACATTTTTTAATGTTCTGAGCTTCTTTCACTGAAATGGTTTACAGACAACTAAAAAAATGTGCTTCCTCATAAAAATAATTTCATAGGATGGGTTCTGAAGATGAACATGCCGTGACCAAAGATTTGTGCTTGAAACGTTGGCTTTTGGGCATGCGTTCTCATAACCAAAAAAAAAAAGAGGTCCAAGAAGTTTATTTTAAGATCGGGTGTTTTGGCAATCTTTCAGATTATTTGGCTTCGATGCAAAATAGTTAGATATCGATAATTGGGTTAGCATTAGTTTCACTCTCGTTAAATGAGTTTATAATTGTAAATATTTTAGAATTTATGCATTTAGTTTGATTAACTCTATCAATCTAATGACGCTTATTTTTCTGGGAATACCTGTCAAGACAACTTGATGTGTAACGTTTATTCCCACAACCAAGACATCTGCACCACTAGAGAATATGATATCGGCTGCATCCGGATCACCAAATATCTACCCAATGAACCAACCATACGAAATAAAATTGTGAATACTTAACTGTCTTTACATGCTATTAAATTTAACTTTTTTAAACAATCGGAGCAAATATTACTTAAAATCAACTTACGTTTGCTTCGGTGGCTGGATTTACATTCCCATTGACCGAAAAAGCACCGCCGAGAAAAACAATCTGCTTAACATTTTTGCAAAATGCAGGATCGAGCTGCATAGCCTATAAAAAACAACTCTATCACATCATTTCGTGATTAATACAAGTAGGAAAAAAAGAGATAGTACTGTGCAATCGCGATTCTGACCAGTGCAATATTTGTTAGCGGACCCAATGCCACCACAGTGACTTTTCCTGGGTGAAGATTAACTTGCTCGACGAGAAAAGCAGCTGCCGAAAGCTCGACTGGCTTTCCTTTGGGAGGAAGAAAATTTTGGTTGCCCAGTCCATCAATACCATGGACAAAGCTAGCAATATGAAGTTTGGTACCATTCTACACAAGACAGAGATAATAAATACAAGGGAATGGATCATTAGTACATATTCATCTATCAAAATCTGGTAAGTCAAATCGTGGTACACAATCAAAGCAACTTCTTCAGTGAGATAAATCGACATAAAGACTAAGTACTTCCTGTTAGACATATGCGAATTATTATAAAGGTAAATTTAATTCATCGCAAGGCTCTACAACAATTACATATTGTATTGAGAAGAAGAAATTACCAGAGAATAAAAGGAAATAATCTTTCTCTAAAAAGTGTAAAGGTTACAATTAGCTTAGGACCAAACTAAAGAGATTGATCTTAAAAAATTTAGAACTATAAGCTTGACCAACTCTTAAAATAAATTTACGTAGATTGTCACATTATCAATTCGTCAAAATTAATTCACAAAACAAAGTTGAAATGGATTTTAGAATTAGTTGAGTAATAGTGATATATATTATAAAGAGGTTCCAAATATTAAGGCTTTCAAGAACCTTCCACCACCAAAAAAGAGTATTATTTCAATTATTCTTGAAAGCTTTAATATGTGGAACCTCCTTATAATATATATCACTATTACTCAACTAATTCTAAAATCATCCCTGCCTAGTTTGGTGGGGTGATTGAGGGTGTTTTTGTTTGCTAATTCTTTTTGCATATTTATTATATACATCTATTTTACTGAAAAAGAAAACATATAAATGCTTCTTGGTAGATGATGTCTCTATTCTTAAATTTTGAATTGTTTATCAGATGCTGCCCGCGCATTATCTTAGAATTGATCAAACGAGAAGTAATGGAACTTATAAAACATGTAATTTTGACAAACTATTCTTAGAGAGAGATGACTTTAGATCTACTGATAAGGACTTACAGTGACTGTGAAATGAGATCCCTCTGCCACAGGAATATCAGTTCTCCCAGCAATCTCCAACTGATTATCAACGATAATCCAGTAGGCAACAAAGACGGGAGTCCATTCTTTTAGTATGTCAATAAACAATAAAACGTAGCAGCCAAAAACAGTCAAGAAAAATGAAATTCACTATTCTTTTACTCTGTAAGGACTAACGCAAATGAAAGTCGATCAATTACCAAATGCAGGGCATTTCTGGTGGCTAGTGTTGTATAAACATTCCCAAAAATGGTTGTCAGTCCAATCACCTCTACATTGGGCGAATTTAACGCCATAAATATTGCCATGGCATCATCTACAAAGCATCATTTTATCAGTTGAATTCTAGTATAACGATGTCCATAAAATTCTAGAGCAAAAAAGAAATACATGAAATATTAACCCGCATGTGAGAATAAAAGCAAACTTTTTCAAATGAAATCCCAAGTTACCAAATGCTCAAAAATTTGCAAAAGTTGATAATGATTGAATGGGGTTTGCTTACCAATACCAGGGTCAGTGTCGATGATAATCTTCTTAGGCTCAGATATCATGGTTTATACTAGAACAGCCAGATAAGACTACTGGAACACTGTCTTTGGGAAGATTAAAGGAAGACAAGATTTACCAATTCGAGAGTCTAAAACAACATCAGAACTTCTTAAGAGACGAAACATTAGGAGAAAACAAAAAACCGAAAACATCCTGAATCAAAGTTATAAACGGTATAAGAAAAACGAGAAATTGGAGAAATATTTTAGAAGATATTGGACAAAATAAAAAGGGTTGGCTTAAGAAACCCAATTAATCAACTATATATATATAGTCACAAGAAGGGAATGGCCCAAACAGTAAAATCCTGTAACAAAGCAAAACCTTTATTTTGTATGATACCTTTCGCTATCTGCGACCCCAATTCACAGACAAAAGCAATAAGACGTTCCCAGTCAAATCCAGGTATGTTCTACTTTTTTTCCCAGACTTTATACCCAAAAAGAAATACAACAACAAGAAACTCTGTTGCGAACAAAAATATGGATATCTGTATCAGATTTACTGGAAGACAGGATAAAAAGACCGCGGGGAGAGAGAGAGAGAGAGCGGTGAGCCAACGAGTAGTTCGCGCGTGAAAGTGAAGCACGATCAAGAAAAAGGGGCAGGATTCAGCGAATGTGCTAAATATCATTAAACGAGTTTCGAAAGTGTTATTTACGAGAGAGAAATTTTGACTAATTTCATACTCAAATATTTCTTTTATTATTAACATTTAAGGTAATTAACAAAAAAAAAAATAAACTGTAGGTAATTAATAATACTGTATTAGTTAATTAAACAATCTCTAAATTTGCTCTATTAATAAAACAACCAATCACCGTCTATTATTTCGTAAAAAATTCGTTCTGCAGATAAGTAAAGTTTAATAGTTATATGCTTGTTGTTGGAGCTCGTATCAAATCGAGTATTTCGATTTAGTGTCTGTGACTGACACTCGTTATTAAGTTGTGGTTCTTGAGAGAATTTTTGACTCATTCATTCATAAACAGTACATAAATCGTTAGATTTTATAAGTGACATCTAGCAGTTAATTTATAGATGTTTGAAAAACTTGTGTAGTGTTAGAATCTTTTATTGCAGTTATTAAAAATTTATATTATTTATTATATTATTAATTTTTTATATTAATACTATTAGAGAGGGGAGTGGTAGATAAACTAATTTTATTTTATTTAAAGATTAATAGATTTTAACAACTTTTTATTATAAACGGAAGCTTCTAAATAATCAAAATGAACAATGAAAAGTGATTCATGTTGACTTGACTTCTTATTTGGATTTCTAGCTATTTTCCTTTCTCTCTCCAAAATGCCTCCCCGCTTTGAAACTTTGTGGGTTTTTCTTAGTCGGAGGGCTAATGTTTATATAGAATGAGGACAAGCATTACTATCATGGGTGAAGTTAGAGGAATCTGAAAAGATTTGTGAAATCAGTTAAATTTATGCATTTAAATTAAATTATTTTTTGTTGAATCGAATTATCATAACACGTTATTGTGATGCTCCATATGATTTTTTTGTCAAATGATCAAAATGATAAAAATCAAAATTTCCGTATAGTAAAATTTCGAAAATAACGTAGTAAGTTGAAGTTATATCAAGTCAATTTTTGGGATGTCGTTAATTCACGCCAAATCTAAATTTAAAAATTTATTTAATATATAACTTAATATAATACTTTATGTTTATATTTCTATAATAGCTTTTTTCAATTGGAGGTCGAAAAAACAAAGTTGATTAAGTCGCGACATACCCTGTGCCAAGCCACTGCATTGCCTCGTCCATGTGGCGAATTGCCGCTGGCCATGTGACACGTTTGTTAGGGCCTTGCGTGTCAATGGATTGCACATTAACACTGTTAAGTTTCGAGCGCCTAACCCCGTTTTGGGACTATTTAGCCTTTAATTTTTGGATCTTTTTTTTTTTGTTCACTAGTTTTTGTTAGACAAGTTGTGAGTTCGTTTTTGAGAATAATTGTTATGTCCAAATTTTTGTCACTTCGGTGTTGTGTACCTTATCCAAATTAATATTCGTTTATCATTTTTTCTTGAATTGAGGTATATAATTCTAATATAGGACTCATTCATTGTCTTTAGCATTTTTATATGATATTTTAACGTTGAATTTGTTTTACGTTCTGACAATATTTTAAATTTCATACATGTTCTTGAGAGTGTTATTTTAGCTAATCAGACAGATATCGTCAATGTAGATGCTTCTCTATTATATTACATATGCATCATGGTTTTCAAAACTATTATTTTGTGAGCTATCACATGTAAAACCTGATGTTAGGTTTAATAACATATCACTTTTTATACTATTTATACATCAGTTTTATACGTTTATTTGTATAATCATAGTATTTTTGTAATGTCTTAATTTAAAATTCTCAATTTGAAACTATAATTTGAAAATCCTTAAAATTTTTCGAGTGTTAAAAATTTTAGTTTTGAAATATTGAAAATCTTTTTAAAAAATAACTGAAATCTTAAATGCGTGAAAGTTTTATCAAAATTTTTATCATTAAATAATTTTGTAGGAAACTTGAAATAAATACAGAATTTTAAACAATTCATAAAACTTTATTTAATAAAATTCAACATATTTTATTCAAAGTTTTAATTTAAACAAAACTTGAAATATTTTCGAAAAATATATTAATTCAATTCCTTTCCAAAAACGTTTTATTCTTCTCTTGTATGCCTGCTTGCTTCTGGAGGATTCTCGACACATGCATTTTTTCCTCAGACAAAAATTCACCTACATCACAAAATATAAATTATGAGAAAACTTAGTAAGTGATAATACGTGCAAGTGTCAAAATTTAACATTTACTTTTACCGAATTCTGATTTCAGATTGGTTGATACTCATTTGTCAACTTCAGACTTAGTTATTTCATTGTCGTTCAAATTCGGATTTTCAGAGATGCTTTCTGTTGAATTCATTCTTCATTTGTATCTGGAAAATTTTCTAGCTGAGTGCATCGTTTCTTTTTTCCCAAAATCCAAGTTCGGCTCGTATTGTAGAGCTGGACAATGATTTTTCTCTTCTATTTTTTTGATAGTTTTTAGACTATATTCATTTGAGTTCATATCCAAAATGAACCAATCAGTTTGGATTTGTAGAGAGCTGGAAATCCGATTTCCAATCGAGTTTCCAAAAATGCTCTTTTTTATTATCATTGTTGGATTGAATTCAGGTTAGGTTCGTGTAGAATGATATCTTTGGTATTTATAAACCAAGTCTTAAATTAGGGTTTTGATTTCTAAATTGAATTGGAAATGCATAGAAATTTGAATTGAAAATTTACCTTTTGAATTGAACCCTAATCTATTATAATTTTATTTCGCTTTAATAGATCTTTCATTGTTTTGAGGAGTGATTCGAGTTCTTCATTTGTTACATATCTTGTTGTGTGAGAGTGTTTTATTTGGTGCAATATGTTATTGAGATAACGATGATGTATCGTCGGGTTCAAATCTCTAAACTTGGTCAAAATGTTTATTGTTACGTTTTGACTTGTCTATAGACAATCATTATTCTTATGGGCATTTGACGTGTAAAGGCTTGTGAGTAACATTATTTTCACTATAATTGTTGATGCGATCCAAGATATCTCCCATCACAAACCTAAGAACCATAATCCAATACAAGACATCAGAGGACCTGTGACAATTTTAAGAAGCAAGGAATGACAAACTTAAGAAGCAAGGAAAGATACAAAAAAGTTGGTCACAAGACAGCACGAAGTGCTCGTGCCCAGGCTGCAGCGCGTACAACTAGTTACAGCAACATGCACATTCACAGATTGTGCACTTGCACGCCTCGCCCCATTGCTCAGTGTGCCTAGCGGCCAAGTCTACGCCCAGTGCATATTCTAACCCATTTCCCAACGCACGCATCCGACCCTGTCTACACGGGCCCCACCCAATCTGGGCACTCAAGTGCTCCAGTGTTTAGCCCACTAGTGCCAATCTGTGCGCACCCAACCGGCCCAGTAGCCCACCAACATGCCTAGCGCGCCCCACTCTGCCCTCCAAACCTTAATTTTTATCCATTTTGATATTTGTTAAGTCTTCTAAACCTTTAGTTAGGTTTCCTTATCCCTCGACGATTTTAGCAAATTTTTGAGAATATTTTTGTTATCTTTAATGTTTGTTTTAACCTATTTATATATTAGAATTGCAATCATTTGGAACACTTGAATTTTTATTAAAACTACGCTTATATTTTCTGATGAGATTTTTTGAATTCTCTTATTAAGTTCTTATCGAAGAATTTAGTATTTTTCAAATACTTACTTGAAAAGATCAAACTTGATAGCTTTCGATTCAATTAACAAGTTTGGTTCGGGTTAAATTTATTTTCTCTTGAATCATAAAAGCATTTATGTGATTATTTCACGTTGTTGACGAGTCTCGAATTCTCTAAAATCCTAGGTTCGCATGATTTGTTTTCTAAAAATACGATGGTGATATTATTTTATTTATTACTATCTATGTATGTAGTATGCCTTCGAAACTAGTTTCATTGATGGCTCATAGAGCCTATTTTAATCGGTAAAAAGATTTTTTCTATGAATATAAATGTATGTATTATATTTTTCTTACTGACTCATTATTTTTATATCAAAATGATAAAATCAATTTTATCATGTATTTGAGTATAATATAAAATTATCTGCGAAGTTGTTTTCACCGGTAAAGACTTTTCATTTTTGCCATGTAATATGAAGGCAAGAATAACTTATTGTCATGGAGTTGTCTTCCGACTTTTTTTCTATTTTTTTCGGTGAGAATAATAATTGATATTCTCAATACAAATTTATTTTCAATTTTTTTCAAATACTTTAATTCAAAGCCGTAAACGACATCGTTTATGGTATTTTGAACATACTCGATATGTCGAGCAACAAAAGACATTGTTTTTGATGTAGTTATGCTTAAGGGCATGCCAAGGTGCTAGTATGGCTTACGTGAAATTGAAGGGCGATCTTGAACGACGAAGTTTGAGCATTTATTTCCCCCTTTTGGAACCCCCTTTTCGCTACTTCGATCTTCCCAAATCAAAAGGTGCCTGGCCATAGTTAGGGCATACGATATATCCAGTAGATCTGCATGCATACGGCAAATACCCATCATTTCCAACGACAAAGGCAAGGGAGGCAGTCGATCTGCTATTGCGTTTCTCTTGACTCCCCCGATTCTCTCTCTCTCTCTCTCTCTCTCTCTCTCTCTCTCTCTCTGCCTCTTTCTCTCTGGTAAGCCTCTCTGTCTCTGCGCTTCATTTTTCTCCGTTCTTGTTCTGTTTCTTATCTGGACTGGAATCTGCATTCATATTGAGGAGAAAAAATAGGGACTTCAACTTTCTTGAAATCACCTTTGTTTTAGCTTTGTGTTCATTTTTTTTTCCTATGCGATTTCTGAATTCTCAAATTGACTGTTAGGGTTTCACCTGCTGAATCTTGTTCTCCTAATTTATTCCCTCGCGTTGGCAAATATTTGCCTTTTGATTTTATAATTATTATCCTGGTAATAGTCTGATTCGGGGGCCTCAATTTATATCTTTTTTTTTTCTCTCAACAGTTTGAGGACTATGTCTGAATAGTTTGGATAACCATTCGTTTGTTTCTCATATCTTATTCATGATGACTGCCTTTTGAGTTTAATGAATACGAACTTTCCAAAGGCTGAATGGAGGTGCTTTCTCAGCAGTTACCATTATTACTATTATTATTATTATTATTGTTATTATTATTATGGTGAACTATATTAGTATTCACAAATCTTTTTAGAAAACCTTTTCCATAGTATGTTTAATTTGGTTATAAATTATTTTACAGGGCAGTTAATAATGTCGGAACCCTCTAAAGTGATTCACGTCCGAAATGTGGGCCATGAAATCTCTGATGTAAATCCAATCTCTCCCTCTCTCTCTAGCCTTTTGTGTTAGATGTGCAGCTGTGAGGTTTTCATTATAGTATTTGGCATGTTAAGTTAACCTCATTTTTGAAAAATTGACTTTACTTTGATTGTCTTAAGACGTTTGTCATCATGATAATATTGTTTGTCCGCTAGCGTAACATTTAAATGCATATTAGGTCACAATGGATGTTGTTAAGTATCGTAGTTTTCACTCTACGTGGCGAAGGAAGTTGGTGATCATGATAAGCTGCCAATAAGGTGGATATGCGGCAATAACATATGAAAATTAGCAATCAAGTCAATCAATAGCGAGGCACTATTTGAGATGGCTAAGATTCACATTCAGAGGAATCTCACTTTCTTCATGTTAAACAAGGGCACCAACAACATAAGTTAACACAGAACAACATATGAAAAAGTGAGAATGTCGCCGAAAACAGTTTTCCTGTCGTTTAACTTTTGGTAACCAGCAGTTAAAAATGTAAATCCAAATTCTAAAGAAATTAAAATATTGTTTTGTATATTTTGTGTTTGCGCTAATATATTTTTGTGTTTGCCTTTGTTGTTTACTATTAGTTGATTACTTGATCAACTTCATGTAATACTGGTAAAATTTTTCTCCCTTCATGTTCAATATATACTGGTCAGCAGATGCTACTCAAAATAGAATCTGTTGTTTGACTCGAGTGGAAATTTTATTTGAAAAATTGGTTGCTATCATTCTTGGTTTGTTTATCACAGAGCATGTTTTGTAATATTTAATGTGATATTGTGGCTTTATGATTTGTATGCATATGTCACTCGCAATCAAGAGTTGCGTATCTGTGAATTACAGAAGAAAATTCTGGTTATATATTTTAGATTGTGCTCTTCTGGGTATTTTATTGAACTTTAATCATATTTCTCTCTCACTCACACTCTCTTTGACGACTTGCATTCTGTACACTAGAATGATCTGCTTCAGCTATTCCAGCCATTTGGTGTTATAACTAAGCTCGTAATGCTTCGAGCAAAAAATCAGGTTTTACTTATCTGTTTAGTTTACTTGTTTCATTTAGAATCTAGTTGAATTTAAGACTGAAAGAGAAAGTCGCCTATACTTTTAGGCTCTTATCCAAATGCAAGATATTCCTGCAGCAGTCAATGCTTTACAATTCTATGCCAACGTCCAACCAACCATAAGGTCTTTAGCTATAACTTCTTATGAACCTTTCTTTTTATTGCAGTCCAATCAAACAGCACTCTTACTTTGGTCTTTCGCAATGTAATATTCCATGTATTTATGGTTGTGATCTTGATTTTGCTTTATCAGGGGAAGGAATGTTTACGTTCAGTTTTCATCTCATCAAGAACTAACTACAATGGAGCAAAATACGCAAGGACGAGGAGACGAGGTTGGTATCTTCTGTCATTACTTATAGCAGAAAAGTAAGATTGAATTTGTGGTGTTTACTGTCTGTTAACGAAGATACATCTACAACTTCTAAGTCTCAATTTATTAATCTCTTTTTTCACCTCTTTATATCTTGAAAGAACACCTCCTACGATCTTTCCTTTGATGTGCTCCACTAACCTGTACATTTTCATTAATAAAAGTAGGTGGAGTAATAAGTTGTGTTAGTGATACAATCCCCAAGTAATAATTAAATAAAAATATGAAACAGAATTATAAAATAAGTCAGATGTTCGAAAGGTCTGTTAACTCTTCCTTATAAAATTTTTCAAAACTATCGATATACCTTAATTTTATAATCTCTCGTTAGAAAGTAATGTTCCGTTTATCGGTTTATTCTACTTTCTTAAAATACTCGTAGACATGTTAAATAATGGTTGATGCAATTAATGTAATAAACCAATCAATCATTGTTTGACACGTTAGCAAATATTTTAAGAGAGTAGAATAAGACGATAAACGTAATATTATTTCTATTTAAATAAATAATTAGAAAATAATAAAAAATATAATTAACTTATTATCTAGAAATTTTAAAAGACAACGAATTATATCAATTAATTTTAACATTTTTATCTTTCTTAGTAAATTCTATCATTACTCGTCCTCAATGAGCACCTTGTCTTTAAGATCCGTGATTTTTAGTTCTCCTCTTTTTATCCCTTCAGTTATCGTTAGTTAAATGCTTGAAGAGTTTGCTACATCGTCGGTTTTGAATCTTGCTTAAATTTTGTTGATGCAACGATGGATGGTGGCAAATAAAACATGTAATATTGATGTAAAACATTGGACTGAGAAAAGACCGAACTTGTTGGATGAAGTTGTATTGATTTGGGCTGCCCGAGATTGGATGTAACTCAACCTGGTGGATCAACTTTATGACCCAACCCATCAACCCTAATTTTTGGTCGTGCATCTCTTGAAAAAAATGTCGAGTTGGCTCTTTCCTACTAGCAACTGCACATGAACTCCGACGAGAGAAGCTACCGCCACCTCGAACCAATGTCAGGCCGCCGGCTACCCCCTGTCGAGCCATCCACCGTCAAGTTTGATAGATAGAACCTCGATCCATTGATCTTTCTTCTGCTCAGTCCTTCTCTGTTATTCTTCCTTTATTTTTCTTCGCCAGTCATAGATGATGGCTGGACAGGAAAGAGTTCCAACAAAGCCCATTTTCCCGGCGAGCTTAGAGATCCTTCTGGTTTAGATGCTGCAAGTTGGTGTTGATGGTGTGTGCTGGGCTCGATTGTGTGAGCTGGAACCTTTATTTTCTCCTCTGATTCTTCAAGCTTACAGAGACGTTATCCAATTTCGTTTCTGGTGTATTTAGTTGATTGGTCGGAACTTCTTCTGGTTTCGACGCTGCTCCTTTGCCCTGCGAGCTAAGAAATCCTTCCTGTTGTTGCTTGCTTGATTTGTCCATCATGAGGTCGCTTCTTTGACCCTTTTGCATAGGGCGAAAACTGTCTAATATATTCAGCTTTAAAACAGGACAACGTAGAAATGGTCTCCGACGATCTGCCCATGGTACCAAGTCAATGCTCCCCCTTCCAGTTTAAATGTTGCCGCCTCTAGTTTCTCAGCCTCAGTCCACATAAGAGTAGAGAAAATATGTTCGACATGGAAAACCCACTCATCTGGATGGTCTCCATCGAACGGAAGTAACCCAAGCCTCCAAGTACAACTTTTTCTATGCTATGATACCATTGATAGGAACCTCATATAATTAAATAGAAATACGAAACAAAATTACAGAATAGGGCGTAAAGTCTGGTAGCTCTCCTTATTATAATTTCTTCAAATTTTGATATTCTTGAATTCTACAATATCTCATTTTATCGAATATTAAAAGATATAATTAACTTATTATGTAAAAATTCTAAAAGATAAACAAATGACACCCATGACTTTTGAACTCTATCGATTAGCAGATGACATGATTTAGATAATTCAGTTATGAGCCATGCTAGAGTTTATCTTTCTAGGCAACAAATGACATGGCAAAAAGGACTTATTTTTTTCATGCGACCTTTTTGGAGCACTCATTGAGGAAAGAAGCTCAAAGGTTATGATAATAATTATCTGCTTTTTAAAGTCCGAGTTATATTGTTTTCACAACTAGTTATTCAATGATATTTTCTCCTCAATTTTGTATTCTGCTTCACCATTGATTCTTATCATGATATTAGTTTTCCTAATGCTAACAGAGCATTTGTCAAACATTCTGTGTTTTAGATTGTTAGATTTTAGTGACGAATTGTAAAGTATTTGATGTTGCCCATTTTACCCCTTTTTACTGTTCAAAAATAAGTTCTAAATTCTTATATTTTTCTTTTTACTTGTGTTCCTCTTGTCGTGTTATGTTCTTTCCTTCTCATTTCTGATGTTTATTCTCACTGTTCTTCTTTGTCTTCGAAAGTATTTTATTTTCATTGTTAATTCTGACCCATTCTTTCTTTCACTTCTGTTTTATTCTTCTCAATATATTTTTTCCTCTCACTTGTCCCCATGCTGGGCTGCTGTTGGGAACTGTCTGAATGCACAGCCAAACCGTATTCTCTTAGTCACAATTCATCATATGCTATATCCAATAACCGTGGAAGTGCTTCATCAAGTTTTTTTCCCCCATGGATTTGTGGAAAAGATAGTTACATTTCAGAAGTCTGCTGGTCAGCTTCTTTAAGCTCTCTTTCTTGTGCGCACTCTATGTTTTAAGTCTCCATGTGTAATTAATTTAGTTGCATGACTTAGTTTTATTTTATCGAGAAGGTTGTTGCATTTTTTCTCTCCTTTTCCATTGTTAAGGATTAAAATATTCAAAATGCATTCAAGATGATTGTACAAACTGCTATTGTTTGCACCTCCAATATTGAAGGTCTATTCGTGAAAACCCAGGCAATTGGAGAAAGGGACAGTTGGCAAAGGAGTAGGAGGTGTGGGGTGCGATACTTGAGAATCAGAAGGGGGTGTGCAAGAGTGTGGGTGTGACATGGCCAAGATAAAAAAAAAAAAAAAACAGAAGGGGGCGGAGGGTGAAATATAAATCAGTAAGAGAAAGGTCCAAGGGGACACGAAAAAGTTGTAAATAAAGGAACTGGGGGAGTAGGAGTCTCCATTATTAACTCGATATCATTGTAATCGTTTTTCTTTGATTTTCCATCTTTACTTTTATAGAATTCTGTGAGTGTTTGGGCTCACATACCAAAATGACGTCACTATGCCAGTACATACGACTTTTTCTGGTTTTCAGTTATGAGAATAATATTCCATGATTATGTCTGAATCTTCTATGTACATCTACGCAGGTTTTCAGGCCCTTATTCAGTATCAATCACGCCAAAGTGCAGTTTCTGCAAGAACTGCATTGCAGGTATTTTTGTCCTTTATTCCTTCACTTACTTTGAACTGGAGGTTTTATTCAAGTGCTATATTCGCTGTCTTAGTTTCTGAAAGACTTGACCCTGATGTTACTCTCTAGGGGCGTAATATCTATGATGGTTGCTGTCAATTGGACATTCAATTCTCAAAGTAAGTGCATGTATAATTTTTTTTTTCATTGATTGGTTATATATACTTCATATGTTACTCAATAACCCACTTGCACTGGGGTATACTGTTTTTTGTTTCCAGCTAATTATTGACCCTTGTTGTATATGATGCAGTCTTGACGAGTTGCAAGTAAATTACAACAATGAACGATCTAGGTTTGTTCCTGATTACTATCACTCGAATATCAATTTAATGTCTTGGCATAATCCATCAGTCCTGAATTTGATTTTTCTATTGTATGTGTAGGGATTTTACAAACCCCAACTTACCCTCTGAACAAAGAGGCAGATCCTCCCAGGTATGTTTGATCAGCATTTGTTAAGTAACCTGATACTTTTAGTTTTTCCTGCCTCTTTAAGCTTGTCTTTTTTTTTTTTTTTGCCGCTTCCATGCTGTGCAGCCTGGGTATGGGGATGCAGGAGGCATGTATGCCCTTCAACCATCCGGGCCCAGACCAGGTGCTTAAAATGGCTATCTTATTTTGATAGTTTATTTACTTAATGCCATTTTCATTGTGTGCTTTTTTACTCATTTTAGACTGACAATGTTTTTTTTTCTGTTTTAGGAGGATTTCCGCAGGTGGGTATTATGCATTGGTCATCAAAACTCATTTGAGAAGTTGAGATTTCTAGCAATGGACATATTTTCCTTTGGCTTTTTGTATTGATTATATGGAATTCCTAAGCACAAATGGTTGCTTCTTTCCTTGTCCGTAGCGATTCATTTTCTTGTGTTTAGCATTCTTGAGTTTTTCTATTTGGCAGATATTGGTCTCTTGTTTTTCTCGGCTGGTTATGTCTATGTCTTACACCCTTATACAAATACCTTATTTATTTTAAAGTGATTGTTATGCCTATGATTTTCCCCTTGTTTATTAACAGTTCAGTCCTTGATCTCTATCTATTATTGTTCCGAATTTATATTTCTATTTATATGAAGACGTCACTACAGCTGTTCTGATTTTATATACTTATTTGACACCTAGATGGCCAATGCTGCTGCAATCGCAGCTGCCTTTGGAGGAGGTTTGCCTCCTGGTGTTAGCGGGACAAATGACAGGTGTACAGTTCTTGTTTCAAATTTCAATCCTGATGTGAGTCCCTTCTATTTTATTACAGATGAGCTTTGGTAACTTCTTGTCATCATTTTTCACACTCGAGTCTTTGTTTCAGAGAATGGATGAAGATAAGCTCTTCAACCTGTTCTCCATTTATGGCAACATCGTAAGAATTAAACTCCTCCGAAATAAACCAGATCACGCCCTTGTTCAGATGGGAGATGGCTTCCAGGCTGAATTAGCGGTTCACTTCTTAAAGGTTCGGTTCATATCAACCTAGTAATGATGCACGCTTATTGTATTGAATCAACTAGGATGACACCTCTGACAAACAAAGTGATAATATCATCTATAAATAACAATTTTGTTCATAATCTGTTGTCTCGGCGAGCTTTGTAGTGATCAATTTTCTCCTACAATCTAAAAGCTTTTGGGGAATAATGCAGGCTTGGGGACCATTTTTGCTTGTCTTGTTGTGAACACTTTCTTTCTATTTAGTGTCAACATTTTTTTTGGGTTAAAATTTCATGTGTAGGGAGCATTGCTGTTCGGAAAAAGATTGGAGGTCAACTTCTCCAAATATCCAAATATCACTCAAGGAGCCGATACACATGAGTATGTAAATTCAAATCTTAACCGCTTCAATCGTAATGCTGCAAAGAACTACCGATACTGTTGTTCCCCGACGAAGATGATCCATATTTCCTCCCTACCCCAAGAAGTCACTGAGGAGGAGATTGTGAACCACCTTGAGGAGCATGGAGCCATTGTCAACACCAAGCTATTTGAGATGAATGGGAAGAACCAGGCCTTGGTTATGTTTGAAACCGAAGAGCAGGCCACTGAGGCCCTCGTCTGCAAGCATGCTACCACAATCGGTGGCTCAATAATGCGGATTTCCTTTTCGCAATTGCAGGGAATCTAACGAACTCCAAGGCAGAAGCAGTAAGACGGAGAACTTTAAGATTTAATGGGAAGATATTTGATGTGGAGCTCTAATGGTGATTTGTCTTTTTTCAAGTTAAAAAGTGGTTTGTTTGCCTTTGTACTTGCCAGGTGCTACTCTCTTATGTTATCTCTCTCTTGCTCTCTCTCCCTCTCCATCTCTCTCTCTCTCTCTCTCTCTCTCTCTCTCTCTCTCTCTCTCTCTCCACTCTTTTTTGTAGAAATCATTTTGGGGTTCCTAGGAAATTTTGCAGATAGCTCAAATGTATCTGAGTGTAGAAGATAAAGAGGGGAAATCATCAGGTTTCAGCCCCTTCTGCTTTGGTGTAAATGTCTGGCCATTTCTGTTGTATTTTAATTCCCTTTTAACATAAGCACCCTTTTCTGCTTAATTTATTATTAATGAACACACTTTTTTGAGCCTCATTCTTCCTCCTATCCTCAACCTCTCTCCCTTCTCCCTCTCCCTTGGTCTGTGAAGACCAATTTCATTGATATCACTCGATCACTTAGGGACATCTCTCTGTCTCTCTCTCTGTCTCTGTCTCTCTCTCTCTCTCTCTCCCATAGTTCAATTCCAGATCCGGGGCAAAAGGCAGCCCATCCCAACCATCCGAAGCCCTTAACCTGGGTCTCTGGTGGGTTGAACCTTTGTCTGGCTCAGTTCCCCGGTTACTGATCCGGCAACGCCGGCAATTTGGCATTATACAAAACTTGGAGACCAACTCTCTTTGCATTGAAATATGTCGCTTATTATTACTAATTATTATTATTAATAAGAGGAGATAAATCCGTCACTTGAGCACATTAAAAAAAATGTAGTTGTCTGTTTTAATTTGTAGATTATTTTTAAAGTTCTTACTTATTTAATGATGGGATTCGGATAAATGTGTCAGATTTCTCCTCCATGGATTCGAGTCTGATGAGATTATCGTGTTCAATTCCACTCAATCATCCCGTTTTGAGCAAAGTCTCCAACAATTTCTATGCTTTTTCTTCAATCTCTGCCTCCAGAATTCGGCTGCCTCTATCTCCAAGACTCTCTAAGCTGGCGACGACCAGTTGCAGCAATGGCGGTACACAGAACATTGTGGGTTTCGACGAGGGTGCTTTTGAGGCGGAGAGGCTAAGCCTCGACGCTGAAGCCCGGCAATCCATGGCGGAAACTTTGAAGAAAGAGATGCAAGTTGGGGATGATGAAAACCCGAAAGCTTGGAAGTGGGTCATCCGGAAGCGAATCTGGGATCTCATGGAAGCTCAAAACATTGCCTGCAATCCTCGACCCGTCCACCATCGGATCCCTAATTTCGTTGGTGCACTGGAAGCTGCTAATAATGTAAGAACTCCAATTTTCTTCGCTTCATTTCTTTCCATTCTTCGTTATCGAATTTCTGCATTTTGAAAATGTTTTCCCTTGCGTATTCAGCCGCAGGAAAAGCTGCAAAAAATTGGTGCGGCTTTTAGTAGACGTCCAAAGTTGAAATTGTTGAAAAATAATAGAAAAAATGGTAATTTCACGCCACAAAAGGGTCAGATCGCTTGAATTTTAAAACAAAGGTTATTGTTCTCGGTCATTTTATATCTTCTCCATTAGCATTGTTGGTGGATTTATAAATCTCCAAGGCAATGGTGGGATCCTATTAGAAAGTCGAATTACCAACTTTGACACTAGTTTCAAACATAGACTTACATCGTGATATGCGAAAATGTACATGTAGTCGATACAGAGATATAGAAAGTGTGCAGTGAGGGGTCCTCAACACAAATCACGCCAGTGTTTACTTAACTCGGGGCTCCTAATGAATTGATAATTTGTCGGCTGGGTGAGTTGGAAGTATTCCAGAAAGCACAGTGTGTGAAGGTTAATCCAGATTCCCCTCAGAAGAATGTGAGATTTCTGACACTAACTGGTCAGTTATGTTTCTCATCTCTATAATGCCTACTATACTTTCTCCAATTCTACGATTCCATTTTCAAAGATATGGTAAAGCTCGAGGTTAGGAAATGATTAGAGGAGTATTTAGAAAAATAAAATTAAAGAAAATCATTATAAATAGAGGTAGGAGAGTAAGTTAAGAGGAATTATTGAATATTGTCTCTCGTGGTTGTTTTCCGAACCGGTGTTTTACCAGACCTGTGCCTTTTATTTTATGTTTGTGTGTTGTTTTAGTTATTTTATGTAAGTGAAGCAATTATATTCCCATAAATCGATTGAAAAAAAAACATTTTGAAAATGCAGATACAAAAGAGTGAAGAGTCAATATATTCATCCATATTTACGTCTCGTACATGTTCTAGTTCAATTTGGATTGAAAATTACCATAAAAGGTTCCTAAATGTCATATTCATAATTTTTTAATATACTATATTTTTGTTAGATGATAAAACTTTTGACCTAGACAAATATTGTGCAGAAGCACAAACAATTTACTTCGTCTTTTTTTTTTTACGAATAATTGTATGGATAATGATTTACGGAACCGTGTTAGTTTTTTCATTGCCAAGTGAGATTATCGCTGTAAATATTTTAACAACTATCATTTTAATATGGTTCACTTTACTCAGAACAAAATTGTTTTTCATTAGTTGTTTCTTGGTCTACTAGAGTTCTCTGCTCCCGACAACTTGTTATTTTTTGTTTTTAATACAAGTTTTCTTTTTAAAAGAAGATCGGTCAACAAAGGATCTTGATTTTTTTTTTATTGGACGGACAACTTAAAAGTTGCAGACTTAGTAAATCAACGAAATACCATTGATTTTCGCTAAGGATTGTTTACCTTAAATTTGGTCCAACTTTAGTTGTTTCATCTCTCCATCTTGATTTTGCTGATAACTTTGTTAGCCTGTTAATGAAAATGGTTAAATCTAGTCTTCAATTGAATGCAGGTGGAAAGAAATTATTGACCCCCCAGCCTCGGTTAAGAACAGGGTTTTTCTCTGTTATGGACTATAACATGTTGACTCCTGCAAACATCAACGAGGCTTGCACCTCTGTGGGTGTAGCCAAGTATGGACGACCAATCGGATTAGATGAAAAAATAAAGGTTGGTCTGATTGTCATTGGTTCAGTTGCTGTTGACCCTCGAACCGGTGCTCGACTCGGCAAGGGAGAGGTGACAACACATTCTTCTGGTTTTTTGACGAATTTGATTTGTTTATATTATAAATAGGGTGATTCTATCATGCTACTAGCTCTTCATGGTTTTAAATTTTAAGTCCTTGAACTAACTTACACTTTTGAGTAAAAAATAACTCAAAAGTCGAATTTGCATGTATATTTCTAGAAAGGTAATTGAGACTTATCTTTGTTAAGGCTTCATAACGAAATCTCTCGGTTATCAGGGGCATACATAATACTAATGGAATAATATTAGTGAAATTAGTGACTTATCTTAATTTTTTATAATTTATCTCATTAATTGTTTCAATTAATGATTAATATGTCGGTAAGTAAAAAATAAAAAGTAAAAATATAGGGTAAAGGCAGCACCACCTTTGCTTATAAGCTTTAGGGTCAGTTTGATATTACTTTTATTTTTTTTAATAATTATTGTTAGCTGTACTTTTGTCAAAGTTCCCGAGATGTCTTTCTCGAGGCTTCATATGAAATCTAACATGGAAAAAAGTTGTTTTTGGGGGGCCATGCATATTGCATACAGGCTTTAGTCTCCAAAAATCTTGGTGCATAAAATCTTCTGCACATGCTTTTACATTTTTGGAGTGAGATATTATATTTGGGTGTATATATATTTTAGAAGGACCATGTTATATTTACTCTCAATTATTACTTTTTAATTCTTAGCTCATAACGTGTCACGATAATTAGAAAGTAAGAATATAGTATAAACGTAGCATTAATCATTTGAGAAAGTTTTATTTTTTTAATTGTTGGTTCTAAGGGTACCTGGTTGGCAGGGGTTTGCAGAACTTGAATACGGAATGCTGCGGTACATGGGAGCCATTGATGACTCAACACCCGTTGTTACCACGGGTAAGGTCAACTTATCTCGCCTCGTGCGTGTTGATATTTTCAATAGTTTTCCAAACTATATTTTAAATGGTTCAAAAAACAACTATTATTTCTGTGTTCTTGATAATTGGTGATTTGGTAGTATAATTTCACTTGCCATTTTATGAAAAATTTTGTATGTTCATCTAGTTTTGCTGTCATGCAGTTATATTTGTTGTGTTTTACATATCTATGCGTGCAAGTGTGTACGTATAGTACAAACTTCGCAGAGTTTTTCGCATAAATTATTGACTTTTAAGTGTGTTAGCAGTACATGACTGCCAATTGGTTGATGATATTCCGGCGGAGAAGCTGTTGATCCACGACGTGCCGGTTGACATCATATGTACACCAAAACAAGCCATCTTTACCAACACATCAATCCCAAAACCTCAAGGTTTATCATTCCTCTTTTTTCCATCTTCCTTTTAAGGCATAACTAGCTGTTCTAGATAAAGTGTGCATATTCGCCTCAAATTTAGAAGTGTAGAGTAAGTTTTAAACTTTATTTTTAGGCAAATTATCTTTTGAATTTATGAGTGTTAGCAATCAAATCCTCGTTAAAAATTTCATAAAAGAAATCACGTTTTTATTGCGTGATCTACTCTGTCATGCAATTTTTACATATAGACAACTTTTGATAGAATAGTTTCGGTGATTATGAGCATCGAGTTTTTTAACTTGTTTTTCTCTAGAAATTATTATAATCGCGAAAACAGTTCTATTGAGAATTGTTTCTCCGGAATTCGCATAATGCAGAAAATCAAGCGACAAAAATATTATTATTTAATAACACGTCTAATGAAGGAGAATTAATTGTTAACGGCCTTGAGTTTAAGGACTTGATATTCCTCTGAAAAGTGAATGCGATGAGTTGCTCTTCAGCCAATCTATTTTCAAGTTTTGTTAATTTTATTGCATGAATTATAAAATCATCCTTGAGGAAATCAAGAGTATAATGGAATATATAATATATGTTTTTCAATTGTAGGCATTTACTGGGAAATGTTGTCCCCAGAAAAGTTGGGGCAAATTAGAATACTAAGAGAACTCAAAAGTCGGATTGAACAGGAGACTGGCCTGCTGCTCCCCTCCGGTCCACCAGAGAAACTACCTCCTTCGGCTCAACGAAAACAAAGACCCGTTAAACCAGTGTATAGGAGGGAAGGAGGAAGCAAGATATCCTAGAAGAAGGGCTTGAATCTTAGACCTTAATTATGTTATAAACATCTCGCCCGTAATCATAAAAATGCGAGGAATATAACACGAAAATGTCTAAAAAATATAACTTATGGTATGAGCATAATGTCAACTCTTTGTAATCATAATTGTGACATCTCACCTTATAAAGATAAAAATGTTCTAATATTACTTTAATTATAAGATGTCAACTCTTTCTACTGAGGATGCACAGTCTCATATCATTTGAGATATTTGAAAAAGTGGGATCAATGTTTCCACCTTCTACTCATCTATCGTGTTACCTCCTAGCGATTCCCGACCAATGATGCATGTGATAGAGAGAAATATCGGCACAATATTTTATGACGATATTGTTAGAGTTTCTTTTAGTTATATTTAGATGATATAATTTATTGTGTAGTATATTATAGTCATGAGTAGTTTAAAAGTGGTTAAATGTGGACTTTAGTGTGAAGATGATGCGAGTAGGCTTAATAAAAGCAATACATATGCAGAAACAGCATTGTAATTATCCTATTTTGTGATAAATAAAATAACAATTATTTTAATTATTTTAAAGGTTGGGATGTCGTCAAAGAGAAAGACTTGGGTACAAAAGGAAGACTGGTTAAAGTGGGAAGATCCATTAAACTTGAATATTATAACTGCGAATGCCTCCAAATATAAGTGGGCGAAGCTTGTTCCCATGGCCGAAAAATTCGACCAGTTGAAAAGACGAAGTTATGTTTGCTAGTCAAAACGTTTGAAGAAGAAAGAAGACGATGTTGATTTCTCCTCGTTCAAATATTTCTGCAAATTGATTGCACGGGACCTGACCTCACCACAATCATACTTCCAACTCAGTTTCTTTCTCTAAATATCAAATGCAGCCTCCAATTCCAAGCTTTGGCCTTACCATTCAATGTTTTCTAATAAATTCAGACCATTTACTGTTTGTCGAAGCTCGAGAAATCATGAACTAAAATAAAAAGAATTTGTTCCACCCATGAGTAAATATTTCGCAGTAGCTTCGTTAGATCGTACATTTTTATTAGAAAACACGGATCATAAATTTCCGACTACTTCTAAAACGACTTTCTTAGACTGAAAACTTGATGGGTTTGTCACTAGGAAGAACAAAAATTATAATATGTCGAATGACTCCTGTGTAATGATAAAAAAAAGACACGTAAAAAAATTCATTACGATATTCATTCATTTATTAAAATACGATATTCTGTTCGTTAATATAAACTATACTTTGTTAACACAATAATTTATATCATTTAGTTTTCTGTTAAAAATTTGATCTGCGGACCAACGGTTTCCTAACGTGGTCATCCACTCTTACGTTTAGCCAAATATTCTCTCGGCAACATGCGTTGTGGATTTGAACGGACGCCTGCACTTGTATTTTGTCCAAGATCCTTTCGAGCCATTGGTGACCCTGTGCTAGCATGCAGGTTCATGGACGAATTTAATGACTATTTTAATGGGAATGATTGGCTTGTTAATAAGGATTGTTTAAGAACCATTTTATAACGAACGTAGTTTAAGAGCGAGTTTGTTAATTATTCCATAGTTAATTTTCTTTTTTGTTAATTATCCATTAAAATATTATTTGTAATACTATAAATTATTAGAACAATAAATCACTTATTTTATAAATGACAAACGAGTATTTGGGAAAATGATTGTCCCACAGAAAATGTAGGAATTAATTATCTAATTTCTTCTATGTCATCATTATCATCAATAATATAATTACAAAGATTCATAATAAATAAAACTAAATATAAAATTAATTTTTTAATAATAAATTGATACTACAAAACTAATGTTTAACAAAAATTTGTAAGTGGTGTGAATTGATCAACTCTACGTATACGAAACCTAAAAAAAATTAATGCAAAAAAATTTAATTAATATAATTACAATTAAAAATTATATAAATATATATAAAAAATAAACTAAAATATACCTTCTTGACCGAGAAAAAAAATTAATTATAAGAAGAAAAAAATTAATTGAGAGTATTTTGAAGAATGAGTTTAAAAGATTGAGAGAGATTTGATGAAAAAAATGAAGAGAGTGGAATAGAATTTATAGAGAGTGAACGTAGCAATAGTCTTGTGACCGTTGCTGATTTTGTGGGGAGAGGGGGGCAGACTTTAGATAGAGAGAGCAACGGTCTTACGGTCATTGCTCTATGCTGAAAAACAAAGGGGAAGGGGGTGCGGGTGGGACAACGGTCTTGTGATCGTTGTTTTGCAATTTGTAAAATAGGAGGGATCGGCTAGAGGAAGAGAGAGAGGGTTGACTCGCGAACTCAATCTCTGGCCTCGGCTCAGTATGTCTTTTGAGACCGTGCCAAACTAGATTTGTTATCGTAACGGGCTGAGCAGACCGGCTAACTTATAAGCAATTATCTTGAGATGATGCAACTCTTATCAACTTTTCTTTCCCCCGGTTGTTTTATTAATATTAATATTTTTTGAATTTGGCTGGGTGGTTCTAGATTAAACAAAGTACCATTATCGGGAATATGCTTGTTAGTTGTATATTTATTTATTTATTCAATAAAATTATAATTAGAAGAATAAATAAAATAATATAATAACTATCATGGTGTGAATAGCCAAAGGATTCTCTTCTCATTCACTTTTAACTTTGACTGGCATTAAATTCATTGAAAAGCTAATTATATCACTCATTTCACTCTTAAATGATTACACTTAATTTATTTATTTTTGGTAATTTCTTAAGACTTTTCAATTGGTTTTTTTTTTTTTTTTTTTGGTTGTGTTGAAAACCATTCTCTCAATATATTTTCCATGTCCCCATTTAATTTATTGCTTCCGAGCAAGAAAATTGATTTTTCGATGTGTGATAGCGGGAAAATTTGGTAGGTCTTATTCGGTTTCAAACGATAAATTGATTGAACTGTTCTTCTCGTATTTTTTTTTTTTTACCAATATCGGACCGAGAAAGGACGTGAACCAAACAATGGTTTTAAAAAGTCACGTCATTATTAACAAAATTTAAAATATTAATTGAAAAATTTCTTTACTTTAGTGTATATTTTAATAATTATCTTAAATTAAATTAGTGTGTATTATTTTATTTATAATGAAAAATAATAATTATGTTCTTGGTCCTTTTAGAAGCCCGGTGTTAAAGGGTGCCACGCGTGACCTTTTTCAATGCTCGTATCATTCTCAATCAAACATCTACGAAATCCCCACTAGTAATCCCCGAGCACCTTCTCCATGTTCGATTTGAAATCATTCGAACAATCGGGCTCCTTGGCAAGCTCGGCAAGTCGAGGATCTCTTTCTTCCGTTGAAAATTCGAACACTACCCTCTCGAGTTCGACCGATTTAAATTGATAATAAATTTAAAATACATAATTAAAATTAATGAAACATATGATATTAGTTGCAATCAACTTAAATTATCGAGTTTAAATTGAATAACTGCTAGTGTATTATATATATATAGACAAATATGATAAATATTTGCAACATTACATATGATTGTTATAACTGAACCCCTTAACAATCTCAAGACATTGAAATTCAACACTTCCAGTTGAAGAGCTACACGTGAGAATTAGGTGGATATCTATATTCATTACAAATACAATAATTTTCTTTTTTAGATTAAAAAAAAAATATTTCTATGTTATTTAAGTTAATCCAATATTTTATGTTGATCAGGTAATAAATTATACTTTTAGTGAAAATTGTTTAAATTGAAACCATTAATTTTAGTCTAATTATCATGATTCTAAAATTATAGCGATTGCATAATTATAGTGAAAATTACTTGTTACAATATGTTTCGCCTAACTCCAAAAATATCTGTATATACTTTGAATCAAAATAAATAATATTATAAAAAGAGCACTAAATGATATCGTGTTAAAAGTTATGTGACATAAATTTAACTGTTCGGGAGTAAAGTTTAACAAAATAAATAAGAAGACTTGTTAAAAATTGCATTATTTATTTTTTAGATTTAAAAATAAAATAATTAGACGAAATGTGGAGATATCATAGGACACGTGTGTTTGGTTGACATAAAGTCGACGTTGACGTTAGCTCAATCTTTAAGGTTTTTACTAACATGACATATCTCCTCCCTCTCTCTCCAACTCCTTAAAATTTGACCTTAATACGACAAACCCCACCGAATCCTCACCCACCTAAACGACAGCGTTTCATTTATTCCCCCTGCCTAATTTTAGGTAAACCCCACAAAATTGATCGTATAAAATAATCGTTAAAAGGGAAACTATAAACAGAAAACGTGACAGATTAATGGGTTTTAGAAATAAAAAAAGATTAAACCTATAAGTGACACCTTGAGCGTATTATAGATAGTAAACTTATTGGTGCACGTGCAGTATTATTATTTTAAAAATTAATAAAATAAAATAAAATAAAATACTTGTATTTAATTTTATTGCTGCAAAGCACACGGTTCACGACCGTAGAGACGTGCTTTGACCTCGTGAAATTGCTATAGTTAGAAAGAGTAGGAGAAGAGAAGCTTTATTATTATATAATTCCCTATTTATTTATTTATTTATTTATTTGGTGGCTTGCTTCGTCCAAAGGTATCCATCCTTGTAAGTATTCAGATTACTTTAAATATTTTGTTTTTTTTTTATAAATAGTTAATTAATATCGAACAAGTTAATTAAACCGTTACAGGAGGGAGGGAGGGAGGGAGGAAGCATCAATGTTCATACCTCATTTCCAACTTTAAATTATGACCAACACATTACTTGCACTTTATTATCACACCAAATATGGAATATTATATGATGAGTCACTAAAGCATGCTCCATGAAGGAAAGACATGCATGTAGGAAGATTAATAGTAAGTAGCACTCGTTAGTAGAATGCAAAAAAATATTTTTACTATAAAGGCGGGACGATGAATATAAGTAAATTAAAACGATCAAATTGGTTCAGAAACGTGGGAAAATAACTCAAAAAATAGGGTCTTTTCCATAAACTACCAAAAACTTTGGTAGGCGTTAGCAATTAATTTTCTATACGGGTGTCGTCAAACAAGTTACGTTTTCGCACATGATTTCCTATGTTGTGCGAGGGCGATTTCGAACATTGAATTTTCCAAATTTTTTTTTTTTTTTTTAAATCACAAATGTTGTTCTATCGAGAGTTGTTTTTCTCTCGGAATCTCCCAGCAAATAAAATTACATAAAAAGAAAATGTAATCTCTGAAGAATTGCATTTAAACCATAATAAGACGTGGATTTGCCAATCCATCATCGCAATTTAGATAATAATGGAGGAATTATTCTAACAAAAAAAAGTTGTCGTGATGTTTTCTTTCTTCGAGAGAAAGAAACGTCCCTAAAAAAATGTTCATAATTAGCTCTCCTTCTCTCTGAAATGAATTAGTTTAAGCCCAGTTTGCCGAATTAATCTGGGCTAATCAAAATAAATAATCACAGGCCTCAACTTTGATTGCCTCTTCGTGGGTGTTTAAGTCGGCGAAGAACAAAATTCAAAGATGAACTCTCTCTCTCTCTCTCTCTCTGAATCAAGACCGACAACATTTGATACAAGAGGTTACTTTTTATTTCCGTAATCTGTCAAACTCATCTCTCAACTTTTTTGATATTGCATCGAAATCTAAAAACTCCATTCAAAGGGCCAAAAAGCTTCTTTAAACTTCAAGATCTCCAACTGCAAAGAGAGATAGAGGTGAAGGTGATATTGTAGTGTTCTTTGTGCGTGGAGCTCTGTCTCGACTGTTCTAATGGCGGCTGCATGTGTTAATTAAGAACCAACTAAGTTTGTTTTGTCGGATGGTTAAATGGGTCGTCAAATACAATCTGGGTGGTCCTTCTTTTTCAAGTTTAATTGAAATTTTTCATGTTCTTGTTGAAGGTGGCGAATCAGAGAGGCTCCGGCGAGTTTGGTAGGTTTCCTGCTGAAGAAGGTGTCGGCGGCGATGAAAACCAATACGTTGAAGGCGAAGATAACCTCCCCGGTGTATCAGAGCCAACGTTGTTCAGTGAAGTTCAGGCGAGAGAGATGTCGGCTATGGTGTCTGCGCTTACCCATGTAGTTTCCGGCCGTGGAAGCAGCTTTACCGGTGCCGCTTCTTCGAGCTTTGGACCAGACTCGCATGGCGGTTGTCAGTCGTCTTCTTCTTTAGGAGGAGCTCCTTACTCTTCCGGTTCTGGTTATTGGGTTGGACATAAACGAGGGCGAGAACTTGAAGAAGAACCTTCGACAGAATTCCTTCAAACTCCTCCAAATATTCATTTTCATGGAAGCCTTCCCGATTTCAGAGGCGTACAGAGACAGTTGTCTTCTTCAGCTGGTACTTTCTTTCTTGATAATTATCTACGACAACATAAACAAATCAAGTTTCCTAGGTCATACGTATTCAACGTCGTTATCATATGATGTTAATCTTCTTATTTTGATAATTACTCTAGATTTAATCCAAGAATAGAATGGTATTCGGTTTAGTTTAAGGAGAGATAGTTCGACAAGTTTTGTCGGAGGAACATTCAGAGTTTGAATGTATCAACTATCCAATGAAGGCATAAATCTTAATCTTAAACAATATTAGTGAAGAAATTAAGAAACTTGCTAGATGTTTTGCGAGATTTAATTCCAATATAAATAAAGTAAAAAAAATTAATACTTATTTTTTAATTTTCTGAACAGTGGCAGAAGATCAAGTTGTGATATCGACTTCCACGGCGTCATCGGGTTCAGTACCACCAACCGATCAAACAGTGCAGAACGAAGAACAAGGTGGGGAAAGAAGACGGCGATACAGAGGAGTCCGGCAGCGGCCGTGGGGAAAATGGGCGGCGGAGATCCGAGACCCCCACAAGGCCGCCAGAGTCTGGCTTGGAACCTTCGACACCGCCGAGGCTGCCGCCCGTGCCTACGACGGAGCAGCTCTCAGATTCAGAGGCAACAGGGCTAAACTCAATTTCCCAGAAAATGTCCGGATTTTTCCTCCTCTCCAGACAATCTCTGAATCTCCGGCTCCTATTTCCGCGGCCTCCGCCCAAACCGGCTTCGTTTCTTCTGCATTGACGCAGCCTTTCCGGCCGCCATTTTTTCAGTCTCAGCCTCCTCAGAGTTTTTCCGACAATAGCTTCAGAGACTATCTGGAATATTGTCAGTTGCTCCATGGCGAACCCTCTGGTTCGCTCGAGCAGTTGCTTTACAATTCACAGTTAGCTTCATTTCAATCTCCATTCTTATCATCTTCTTCCTCCTCTTCTGGATCACCTTCTTCCTCCTCTGTTCCTGCTTCTGAATCACGTCCTCCGTTTGTAGCTCCTCATCAGCTTAGGATTTTCCCTCAACCACCGGACGGCCAAACTCCCGGCAGTGACGCTAATTGTCCGGCTCCTTGGTCGGATTCAGGCCATGATCCTTCCACTTCGAGATGATCTCAGAATCACACTTCTTCTGTTTCGATTTTACGTACACTGTATTATTTATATGGGATTCGTTTTGTTTAAACACGAGGATTCAAAATTATTTTATATGCTCATTTTTATTTCTCTCTTAAAATATTTAGTGTCTTGTTAAATATCTGGAGAAGTAATTATCCTAATAAATTATAAAAAATAATTTATTATATTAATTATATTTTAATTACTTCAACAATCATATAAAATTTTTTTAATCGAATAATATAAGAAATTACACCTATCATTATTCTAACTTATTATTTGTTAATCAATTTATTCAAAAAATATTACATAATTTATATTTAATTATATAAAAATAGAGTGTGGTAATTATGTAGATTTAAAAATTTAATTCTTAGTTGATCATGATAAGAAAATTTAGAAATTTTGTAATTGTACTTTTATTCTTTGATGTGATAAATATTTATTATAATTGATCATTTATTTTAATTATTTATAATTTATTCCGTACTAATTATAATTATTTTTATGTGAAGGAGTGTATATATATATTATTACTTGCAATAAATATATAATTTTACACTTAAAAAAAATAATATAATGTTTACTCCATAATTTTATTATAGTGTCTAATATTAATTAATATAATAAAATTAAAAAAAAAAGTAGTTTTATAGAATAAACAAAGAATTATTGTAAGAATGCTTCCAAAAAGAAGTCTAAAACCAATTAAAGATCAAATAATAAATATTAATTATTTAAAACTCGTGGGTTTTCAACTGTAATCTCATGTAATGTAATATTAAATTAGTCAACGATGAAATGATTTATTTAGAGGAGTCAACTCAGTAGATTACGAAGCCAAACGTTTAAGGAGAATGTTTCAGTCAAACTTTACTCTAATTCATTAAGCAACAAATAAATAATAAACACTTTCTAATGTGATGATGAAGCTCTTGCGCCATAAATAGGTTTAAATTCAAATTAAAAATTTTATTAGAATTAATCTTCAAACTAAAAAATTTAACAACTAAAATTTTAAACTATATGAAATATGACAAATCAAACCATATCGGGGTCACCACCCCTCGATTTCATATTGAAGCCAAGATTGGAGGGTTGAAGTGAAAGGTAGAGACTCCCCGTTTCACGTGCACCGCACATGGAATAGAACAGAGGATCACCATCCACAGATTGGCCCCCATTCTATATTTTTTCCATTTCATTGTTCTCGAAAATGGAAGGTCACCACCCACGGATCGCCCTCCCATTATCTAAATTATTGCTGAGAATGGCGAGTCACCATCCAAGATTGGTCTCGCATATTCAGCCTTGATGTTTGAAATCGGTGGGCCAATCTGGGACGGTGATCGCCCATTCTCGTCCTCTTTTTCAAATCGGGGGGTCGATCCATAGGTGATGACCGCCCGTTCCCAAGAGGAACGCTGAGAACGGGGGGTCACTATCCTCACATCGGGGCCCGATCCTTGATTGTATATAACAACCTTTCACCCCCCGCTGCCAAAAATTCTAGTTTTCTCTTAACTCCCTTCCGCGATTCCAAACTTAAATTCGATCATTTTCGTGTTGATTTCTCCAGTCCTAACCTTTTTCTTCAACTTTTAGCCAAAAATCTCACAAATTCAAGTCAAAAAATCGCAAAATAACCAAATTCTCAATTCACCAAAATCATCAAATCCTCCTGAAATGCCTCCCCAAATAGTTTTTAAACAAAAGACTCCACCGTCACTATGAGGTCTATCACAAGATGGACCATCTCAAAGGGGCCTGACAAACTGGGTACCAGCGTCACAAGGTGCACTGGTTCAAGAGCGACGACCGCCACTTGAGTATGTCTCAATCAATTTCAAAAAACAGGAGTGTCAAGAGCGGTTTGAGCGGGATATGTCAAACCGCTCTATTATTTGTTCTAAGACTATCAACTTCATAGGTTGGGAGTTGTTGCAGGTCAATAAGTTGTTCAACAGAATCACCTTACACGAGTTGTACCGCTTGATGGCGATAATAGCAAGCAAATTATTCGCATGTTTTATGCGAAATTGATCTCTACTAAGATGCCAAGAATGGTGAAAACTTATATCCTTGGTACAGAGATGCTCCTAACTGAACAGAATGTCAATGAAGTGCTCAGATTTGTTGGAAGGGAATGATGTGGATAGATATTATCACGTTTTTTGAGACTGCAACTTCTTCAGATCAGCGGAGGGACTAGAGTTCTTTAGGAAAATTCATCGCAAAGCTAACTTTGTAGGGTTCGTGAAGCCAAAGTCGAAAGATTTGAACGTCAGAACTCGAGTTATTTACAATTTGATAACTCACATCCTTCTACCGCGGGACGGGCATAGAGATCTCGTGAGTTACATGGATCTCTATGTCATGGAGAATTTGTACAGCGAGAATATATTCTACTCGGGCTTCGTGATTATAGATCACATGCATGAGATCGGTTGGACGTGCAACAAGAACTGTCCTAGGGAACTTTGATAGAGAAGGTCGTTGAGTAAGCTCGGATTCAACTACCAACTGCAGAGCAGATGAGAGCACATAGACCTGTCGATGTATTTGATAGACTCCATTTGATACGTATGGGACTGGTCGAAGTTGACGGGATGTGGATGTTCAAGGAAGATCGCGTCCAGGGTCATCAGTGAGCCTCGACCTCAGCAGATATTCCTATGAGGGACGTCCCTGCTCGGCCATTGTCCCGTTAGACGGACAATAGGTAGGACAAGATAGAGCAGCGGATAGAATTCTTCGTAGATAGAGTTGAAGAGCTCACATTCACACAAAGAGAGCTGATGGGGTCCCACAGAGAACTAACGGAGTCCTATACATATTTCAGACAAACCCTCCAGGATTGGATGACGCATGATGACACCAATCTCGCACTATAGTTTATGATATGTTTTGTACTTCATTATATGTATTTTACATTTTTTTTTTTGTGATTATGAATTTCATATGAGTAGCATTATTGTAATTTAATATATGTTATCCATTTAGTTTATGCATAGTGATGTGTAGTGTACTTTATTTTATACTTCTATTGTGGGTTATATGGAACTGGTTGGTGGTTATAAAACTGTTATTTTAATATACATGAATTGTTTAAAACTACCGAAGATGGTGACCCCTCATTCCCTTTCATGTGCACTGCACGTGAAACGAGGTGTCTCTACCACTCGTTTGACCCCCCAGCTTCAATATGAGATTAGAGGGTAAGATTTGATTTGTCACATTTTATATAGTTTAATGTTTTAGTTGTGAAAATTTTTTGTGTGAAGTTAATTAAAAAAAATTCATAGTTAAGGGTTTAATTTGATTTTAACCCTTTAGAATAATATTTATTTTATCCACATTAAAATATCAATTTTAATTCCCATTTGATACTTCCGTATTTGATTCAACTAAAATAATGTGATTTAAAAACTAATTAAAATAATATTTTATGAGATTAAATTATTTTTTAGTCAAACATTTGAAATTGAAATGTTCTCTTGTAAAATCTTACACGTATTATGTATTTAAATTTAATGGCTTTCTTCTTGAATAATATTTATACTGTCATCTGACCAGTTATTTATTTAAGCATATTTATAAAATAATAAAAAATAATATCTAGTATTTTATTTATAAATAAAACTTAGTTCGATTGGCATTATCATCTCGTCCATTTAAGAGTTGACCTCATTCAACACGTTATTTTCAGTATATTTATTTAATTGTGAATTGATTATTTGTTCCCATTTGAAATTGAGTAAAATAAAACACAATTTAAATTTTTATTTATGAAATTAAAAATAATAAAGTGAGATGAGCTTAACTTAAAAAGTTTTCATTTTTTATCTTGTATTATATATATGGGTCTTTTATTGAATTTTTCTAAATAATTAATTTCGAGTAGGTAGATAATAACATATTGTGACACTCCAACGACCCAGTGAGTGTATACAATCTTTCATCGTACAATACATGATTTGTAAGTAAAATTCTATTCTTTATTTAATACAACGTATTTTTTATTAATTTCGAGAACAAACTGTCTAAAATTATAAGCACTGAATACTCCACAAATACACATATTTAATATAAATTTTCACAATTCATTTCCCATGGAATGCATTTAATTATTTAAGAAGTACATAAATTTATTTTTTGTTTACTTTTAATTACATTTTTCATATAAATTAAAGTTTGTTTTCAAGTTAAAGAAGGAAATTGTTTTAAAGGATTTATTAAAATAAGATGTAAATGCTTAAAAAGCACGACACGTTTTTTTAAATTTATATATTTTATTCGTAAATTAAAATATTATATTGATAGTTTTGGTTTAATTGATAAATGGGAAGAGTCTAATAATAGGATGGAAATGGTAGTGTAAATGACGTGGCAGTTCGCATCCATAATTAATTGAGTGGATAAGGACATGTTTGGACACGTGTTTGTGTTATCCGTGTTTCAGTGTAAATTCCTGCTCCGCATTCGCATTGCCGAAACCTAAAAGTGAAGCAACGTGTGGAAACAAACAAACCAAAAAGGAGGAAGACCAGCAAATTGGATTTATTTTGTTTCACATTGTTTTTGACTTTGTAATTAATATTACAATAAATACAAAATAACTCTTTAACTCAATTATTCAACCCTTTTGAGTTTTAGTTCCAACTTTGCACCGAAAACAAATTAAATGGTTTAATTTTGCAGTGATGGAAATCAACTATAACTGAACCAAAATCAAGTTCAAATCGACTCAAATGGAGTTTAAACCAAAACCAACAGGAACCGAGCAAAATCAAAAAAGTCGGTTCAGTGTACATTATATGTATTTTAATCATAAAAGACTATCGATTTCTACTACAGGTTGAGTAGTTTGTTGATTGTCTCGTATATTTCCAAAGAAATAGATAAGCATAACACTATCACTGTGACAATCTGTTATGTAAAGGCTAGGACGGCTCGGGTGAGAGCACAACCCACACAAATGGAGGTGCATAATCCTACAATGCTTAGAAAAGTAGAAAATGCATAATTTTTAAGCAGAATTCTCTTCCATATGCAGTACAGCACTATTTGAGCTAACCTCGAGAACAAATTCATGAAAGCTACTGCCCAAAACGAATAATTTTATACTAAGAGAATTGGATGACATTATAAATAGTATCAGAGTCACTATCCAGCTAGAAATATGGTCAACGAAAACGTCAAATTTTGAAAAAAAAAAAAAGAGAAAATAGCAACAGTCAATCATGTTATAGTAAAGAGGACCCAAGATTGTGAAAGTTCCGATCCATACCAGTGAAAGTACATAATCTCATATTATTTGAAAGAGTAAAAAATATATAATTTATAAATCGAGTTCCTCACCCGACCTAGCACAAACTATTTGAGATAACTCCAACAACAAATCTATGTCTCTTTTGCCCAAAAACGAATAATATTTTAATTGGAGCGCTTTGAGATGTTACAATTACACTCGTTAATTGTACTATAATGCAATAGAGTGTATATTGTATAAGAATAGTCTGACCATTAGAGGACATACCAAGTATTTTGAGATGAATTAATTAGACTTTACAAACAATATCAAAGCTTTAAAATCGAGTGTTAATTTATTTGAAATGGATTCAGTTGATTTGTAAAAGCTTGAAAAGAAGGGTACCTACCATCTTGGAGTGTTTTATCCCATTTGCTGAATTCCAAGAAGAATTATAAGAGGGAGGAAATGGATGGAAGAACAAAGTCAATATATACCTAAATTCTACCTTACTAGTTTCATCCTACAAAGACATTGAATAAGAGAAAGCAATAATATCAAAAGACGGCTCATTATTCGCGCATATCGTTTTAATACGACATCATCTTGACTTGACTAACTCCCCTCGACGTATACTTGGTAAGATTTTGTCGAAAAAATTATATTAATTGGAATTTCATTTGAAGAAAAAAGGTTATTTGGCAAGGATGGTCCATAGAAGGAGGTACAGAGCCTAAATATATAGGGCAGATGGCGGATGAATTCAGCAGAAGTCATGAAGAATTACCTGAAAAAGAGTCGAGCTTTAGGAGTGGGAATTGACCTAAACCCAACCCAACCCAACCCAAAATGGATAAAGCTCCAAACCCATGCAAGCTCTTTCTTGCCTATACACATGCCTCAAAGGGTTGAAGGCTGATCAAGAGATAGATTTGAGAGAGAGAGAGAGAGAGAGAGAGAGAGAAAGACTAAAGAGGATAAAAGGAAAGAAAGGATGTTAACTGACAGCATTGCCCACCAACATTTCAAACAATTACAAACACACCACTCTATCTTTTTTCTAAGAAAATAGAAGCACTACCATTCACACCAAAGAGAAAGAAATATAAAAGTTTTATACCAAAGAGGGGAGTAAAATTCTACTCCCCCAAAAACCCATGTTATAAATCTATTCACTTCTTTCAACTTCTTTCCACGTACCTGAAAAATCATTGCCTCCCGTCTCTTGCCGCTGCATAGCTTCTGCTTTCAGTGACGTTTGAGTTGGCAAGAACTTCCTGAGCTATTTCCCAGCTCCCACTTCTCCTCCCCCAACTCAAATGTCTGGCGTCCGATCGGATGGTGGGGGCTCGATGACCTGACCCGAGAACAGAATCATCCTCTAAAGTGTTAAGAGGAAGGCCATTGCTTCCTCTACTCCGTATGTCCTCGTCAAGTTCTTCGACATTTCGTCTCTGTGAGATCTTCAACAAGTCTTCGCCGATCCCAAGATCATCTTCGACTTTCGAGCGTGGATTACTACCCAAATCATCTGATTCATGTCCGACATTTCTAGAGATAGGAGGTGGGCCAGCAGGTCTTTGTACTTCTTCTTGAATCAAAGCTCGAAAGTTGTTCTTTGAAGGCGCCATTTTAGTGCAAAATACTTCCCAAAAATTTTTTATACAGCCCAGATTGTATACATTGATCCTGTTGTCTCCTTTGTACCGGAAATTTTCATATGTAGTCTGAAGAGAAAATGCCTTTTTAGTACTAGCAATATTTAAGACATCATGCAGCCTGAATAGAGGATCACTCCCTATTGACCAATTAATCAAATTTTACATTTTTGCATCACCCAAACCCAGAAATATTAAGAGCAGCCACAATAAAAATTAAAATAATCATGGCATAATTTAACCGCTGCAGTCTAAGCCCCACATATAATCAGAAAGCCATGACTCACCATCCAATATATTGGCCCTATGTGACTACTAAAATGTTCCTATATTCATAAAACTCTAAAATTTAACCAACCATTAATTGTACAAGACTTTTCATTCTTGTCTCGTGACAATAAATTGACAAAACAAAGCGATACCAGGTTTAGAAGTTGAGAAAATAATAAAAAGTAGAGTTGAAAAAACTCAATACACACCAGAAGATAGCTGTATCATTTTTCTCCTTTCACAACCAAGGCACAAAGATTATCCAACATAAACGATAAACAAACAAGATCCTGACCTGGTTTGTTCCTATTAGATACAAATGGAAGCCTGTCAGCCCACCAACAAACCACAGAGATACAAAGCAATACGCCATCAATATCACAGATGCAATTGATTCTTTCATTGCATTCCAAACTGTGCTCTTATTATCAACCATCAAGACCTTGATGTAGTAGGCAGAAAATGCAAAGACGTAGATGCAAAGAAGAGTTGAAGAAGAAACAAACATAAAGAAGAATCGGTAGTTGCGCTGCACAAGTAAAGAGCCGGTCAATGTTTGATTAGGTGACGCAAAAACAATAAAGCATAAAAGCTCATACATAAGAAGAAGATTTTAATTTAGAGACTCAAAATTTTAGCTATCTATTGAATTATTTGGATTTGTCGAAATGAAATTATATTTGAAATTAAATTCTAAACAATGATTTATAGAATAATATTAATTTTTTTATTGGTAAATAGACTAATAACTTTCAGGATTTTATGAGTTAAAAGTTCAGCAAAATTCTCTAATTGAAAAATAATTATATTTTACTAATTTTTTAAGATCATTGTAAGAGAGAATCTCTTTTCTTTCCATCACTTCGTTTGTTTTTTTCTTATTAATTTTGTTTGTTATAAAAAAAAAAAACACAGAATCTGAAGATATTATACTAGAAAACGGTCATAAAGTCATATCTATGGCACCAAGTATTTAAGCCTGGCATGTGAAAAGCATACCAGTCCAATGCATTGACCCACCCAAGGGCAATGATGATCGAAACGCTCCACACAATTGTTGCAAATAGAGCAATGGGAACAACGAGGAGGACGATATAGCATGCATGTGTCACAATATTTTACTCTGACAGGAAGGCCATTGACTAATACTTCTCTTGTGCGAGGAAATTGAAAGCTCGGTGTCTGTCTTGCTCCAGTATCAGCCGAAACAGAAGAGTCGTAACGAAATTCTTCCTCCGGTGGATGTGAATTCCGTGGAATAATTCCCGGGTCCCGCGCTGATGTAAGAAAAAGAAGCACCAACACCTAAAAAACATCAATCAAAAGAAATTACTTTTATGCAACGTGGGAACTGAGAATGGTGATAAGATATTGAATGTTTTTTTAATACATGATGAATTTTTCTCGCCCTAAGTTTAACGAAGCTACATCTAAAAATTCTCATAACAATGCCCTTCGGTCAATACATCCATTTCAATTGAAAAAGATTATTCGATCATTATCATACTTTTCCTGTATGACTATAGATCTCACAGATAACTTGCTGATGGAATCAGAAAATTAGATAAGATCAGTGCCAAAATTTGCCCCATCCAGACATCTTCACTATAACTACAATCTAATATTTCTTATCAACTATTGCAAACCAACAATTTGATAAACATATTCTTCAACTCGCTTATTAAATAATTACTGCTCGAAAAATTCATCTGCTTTTTTTTAGGCAAATTCATGTTACCTAGTTTTTTTACTCTACAGTAACATTATGCCGAGATAGATAGCATTTCAAGCTTAAGGCATGCCATTAACATACCAGAATCTATCAAAAATGTGAAGCTACTGCAAATAACACTCTCGTAGAATTGATACATTGTATATCGCAAGAAACTAAAAGCACTTAAATAGAAAGGAAGCACAACTATAACAACCAGAGAGAAAGAGTACTTACACAGATGGTAAACACAATTGCGACCCCCAGAATTGCATAACCTGCATTCTGTGACTCAAACTTGTGACGTAAATGACTTGCAACGAATACACAAAATGTAATGACGGGAGCACTAATCAGCAACAACGTGACAAACAATGACCTTGTATCAGGTCCAAATATCAGTCTCCCACGAAGGATAAATTTCTGCAGAGTAAATATATCTTAAAATAAACACTAATATCTTTGTGAGCCAGAGGGAAAGAGAAAGATAGTTAAAGAAAAAAAGAAAATAAAATTTGCACATCATCGGAAGCAAAATGACCATGTAATGTTTAAAAAATTTATGGCTCAACATTACTTAACCAAATTACTCAATAACTAAACACTGATGCATTGGCCGCTTAGATACAACCGAAAGATTCATATCTATTGGCATACTTTAGTTCCAAAAAGTTGGAGTTAATAACCTTATGACTGACAACAAAATCCAAATTGAACGAAAATAATACCAAGCCAGAACAAACTTCTAAATCATCTTTAAGTAAACAAACTCCAAACCGTTGCCCATCATAGTCAAGCACCGGAAAATGTAAAAAAGATCAAATTCTAAGCTTTTAAGTTGCTATCGATGTCATGACAAAAATGAAACTCTAAGCTCAAGAGGGTATGAAACATCAAGCTCTTCTATTATCAAAACGATAAAGACACAGACAACGGAGTCAAAGTTACCTTTTAAAGCAAATATCCAATTTCTCAGGAACAAACAATCAATCAAACACTCATCATACCCTAAAATCCCAAATTGGAAGAATTTGGCCGACAAACCAATGAATCGAATCATACAGACTAAAAAAAAAAACCTAAGAAGTCCGAGGCATAACCAGAAAATAAGAAAGTTCAGATAGAAAACTGAGATGAAGATTCAAGGAAAAAACTCACATTACTACCCTTCCAGACTTGGTACACGCGCATAGCCATGATAGAGAATTCCCAAGTCTTCTAAATTCGCCTACGCAGAAACAGAGTAAACGATTTGTAACAACTGGGCGTTCATCCCACTGGCATTCAAATGAACCCAGAAAACAAAAACGAAGTGAAATTGCAGTCCAATTAGATACGGATTGATGGCTGAATTCAAGGTCTGCCGATGGGGGTTTTGAACTTTTCCACTAGCTATCAGAGTAAAGGGTTAGACCCTCGGGAAGAAAGACTGAAAAGAGAGAGATGGGTCATCTGAAAGATGGCGGTTTGCGAGAGTTTGGAATTTGGAAGTGGTAAGTGGTGGCTTTTCTATTGTTTTCTTCCCAAGACACTGTGGAAAATGAAAATCTATTTCTTCTTCCCACACGCTTTTCTGGAGAAAATAAAATTAAAATCTTTCCCCCTCCTAACTCCCACCCTTCCCTTCTTCCATCTTTGTCAAACATTTCTAGACTAATAAATTCTATCATATTAAGTATAGATCATGAAATTTCTCCTAACTTTTTTTATATCAAATAATCAATTCTATGGTACTTTAAATAATTGAAATTGTTCATAACATCCGTTGTAACACCCCAAATGAAACTTAACACAGACCGAAAATGACATGACTCGAAAACCGAATCAAATCGTCTAACCCTTTAACTTAGTTTATTAATATATTAGGCAGTAAGATATTTATACTACAAATGTTATCATAGTCGATTACCAACTGAAAGTGAAGTTAACAGAGACGTCGATTTCTCTGGCAAATAGATTGAGGCAGTCCACCATATGAAAGCAAAGACGACTAAGATTCTGTTGATTATGAAGTTCCTCCTTATATCAGTGGCAGTGCACAATTTCATATCATTTTGAAGAATGAAAGTTAAGTGATTTATAAGTAAAATTATTTTTTCTACCTAATACAATGTTTTTTAGACTACCTCAATAACAAATATGAGCGGACTTATACATAAAGTGGACAATATTATACTGAGAACACCATGAGCTCCGCATCCCATCTATATAGTAGAAATTCATGTGTCAATGTGATGATTTTAGTATTTATCAAGAAGTTAGTTTAGACGAGGATGATACTTGTTTAATGTGGTTTATCGTGCATGGGGATCTGGAGACTGGTTTTTACTCGTTACGCAAGCTCATCACATGCTAATAATTGAAGCCTATAAATTCTATGATATAACTTGTGCTGACCTCGAGGCTGGAGGGGCATCTTTGATTTGTTTATATAATAACACTTGATTAATTAATGGATTAATTCCACTTATGAAGAACATGCCATTAAGAGATTAAGGTGTTGGATTTGGCTGATTATGAAAGTTAATTATTAGGCTTCTCTCGTAATTTGATCTCTCTCGAGAGTATTTGTAGATACGTAAGTTTAGTTGACTAGATTCATTTTAAAATGTTAAACGTAGGCAAATATGTAATTTTTTTCATTAAAAATCGTAATTTACGTTTCTCTCACAGAGTTTTTGTTAAAAAAAAAAACTCAGATACAATTAAATAGTGTCATGTTTCAAGCGATTTTTATTTTGTTGTAAGCATATTTCAAGTTGTATTACTCAATTGTCGTGAGATAGTTGAATAATCTACGGAAACTTGCATCATTTTTTTTTTCTCGTACGCTCGAAAATCATCCTTATCTGTGTATTACTATTTCAACCTAGTTGTTTTTTTTTATTTATACTATAAATTATATTATGTCATACTCAACTAGTACAATGTCTTTTAGAATAAAACTTAAAAATAAAATCATGCAGATTTCGACTTTAGAGTAAACACGTATGATATAATTTCGTAGAGATTGAGATATTATATTCGAGGGTCAGCCCGTTCCTCCAATCATTTTTATCGCGATTTTCTTTCGAGTCATGACAGAAGTTGTGAAAGTTTAGATATTTGCAAATGATATTGCCTCTAAACTTCACTCCTTGTATGATGAAATATGGCCTCCACAAAAGAGTACCAAAGGAGATAAGCAAGATAATTGCGGCTAGCGTCGTGGAGAAGGTGGTGCGGTTAATCTCTCAAAAACTAATGGCTGAATTTGATCTTTCTTTGTCTAAGTACTTGAAACCAATCGTTCTGATAATATTTTCTACAAAAACACAAACTTTATACCTTAAGTAGCGTGGCAATGAACGTCAAAGAGAAGTTGGTGTAACCGAGTTGCTTAAAACTAAAGGTTGAGTTTGATCAACCTATCGTTTTGTTAATATTTTTTACAAAAACGATACCAACAGAGTCAAGTCTTTATAACATCACTTCTAATTTTTTAAAAATAGTACAATATTGTTGTTTTTGAGTTTAGACTTGTGTCACTTTTGTTTCGAGGTCTTACCCTGAAAAACTCTATTTGATTTAGAGGTAAGAAAGTAATTATATACTATTAAAATTATATAGTTTTGCATGTTCTTAAACCTCTTGTATTCGACTCACCCACAATCTATGTCTTTAACGGAAATCAAGGTCATCATTCGACTCACCAATCAGTCCGCTCATGCCTATTTTTTTTAAGGTAGATCGATCTGTTCCACGTTCCACAAGCCTCGCCGGCCCATGGGCTTGACATTAGGTGCGACATGGACCACCTTGGTGGCCTATCAGGTCGAGGTCGAGGCCGAGGGTACTTGTTGAGTTGAATGTGGTCACAGGGAAGAACCTTGGAGCTTTAAAATGGAAGGATAAATCTTAAATTAGACACGTGAAACTCTTCTCACCTTGGCTCTCGTCTCACATTGAATGATTCAAAACAATGTTTTAAATGAACACAAAACATCATTGAGAACGCCGAAGAACAAGTGTCTTATACGTTCCAATTTGAATGTTCGAAGTCATGTCAAGATATTTGCTTGCTTTACATAGCCTTTGACTGTTGGTTGAGTTACCCGCGTTCACACTCAAACTTTGATTATTCCAAAGTTGAAAAGTAGATTTGCATCTGCTTACACCTTTCCCAATTGACTTTTCCACGTTCCTGGCCGCCCTCTCTCTATCATATCCATCTTATCTCTTTCTCTCTGCTTCTTGAGCACACTCCATTTTTTCATAAAACCCTTGAAAAATAGGAATACTTTTAAATGTCTTGGTCAGTATTGCCTTCTCTTATGTGTGGGTTCTTATTTTTCCAATTTAAAAATCAAGACTTGGAGATTACGCATTTCATTTTGTGACAACATAGTACGAACCACGAAGTTTTATTTTAAATTGTGTATTTTCTGATAATATTGTTGATAGGACGGAAAAGAAAGCTTAACCCTATAAAAGGAGGGTTCTGGAGCTCGTGTTTTTTAACGCCTGCAACCATGTCTGCAACTTTCTCTTCTCTGCTCTTCGTTTCTTCTCTCTTGCTTTCTTCTGTTGTTTGTTTTGCTGAGATTAGGCCTACTATCCCCATCGCCAAGGGTCTCAAATGGAACTTCTACAAGTCTACCTGCCCTAATCTCGAGGCCATCGTCCGTGCAGAGCTCAAGAAGATCTTCGACGACGACATCGGCCAAGCCGCCGGCTTGCTTCGCCTCCATTTCCACGACTGCTTCGTCCAGGTAATTCTATCCCTCTTTCCGTTTTAGTTGATGTAAGGAAAAAAGAAGCCAGTTTTTATGGTTCTGAACTGAGGTTAATGGATGGAAAATGTTTCAGGGATGCGACGGGTCGGTTCTGCTCGACGGGTCGTCGTGCGGACCCAGCGAGCAAGATGCGCCGCCGAACCTGAGTTTGAGAGCTTCTGCGTTTGTGATCATCAACGAACTGAGAGATATTGTTGATAAAAAGTGTGGAAGAGTCGTCTCCTGCACTGACATTGTTGCTCTTGCAGCTCGTGACTCTATTGCTCTGGTACTTCTCTCTAAATACTTGCCCTTTTTTTTTCTCTCTCTTCTGTGTTCATCTGGGTTTCAGCGGAAGAGAGAGAAAAAGTAACAGAGTGAGTTTTCATAACAAGTTTCGTGATTTTTTACTCATTTTGGATAATTTTGTGATTTTAGTCTGGAGGGCCTGACTATGAAGTGCCGTTGGGAAGAAGAGATGGACTGACCTTCGCTACGAGAGAAGTAACCACAGCTAATCTCCCCCAGCCGTTCAACAACGCCAGTTTCCTTCTCGCCAACCTCTCCTCCAAAGGGTTCGACGCCACCGACGTCGTTGCCCTCTCCGGTGGCCACACCATTGGAAGGAGCAACTGCAGCGCCTTCACCCCCCGCCTCTACCCGACGGAAGATCCCACCATGAACGAAGCCTTCGCCGCCGATCTCAAGGCCATCTGCCCCACCCTCACCTTCAACAGCACCACCCACCTCGACGTCCGTACTCCCAACCGCTTCGACAACAAATACTTCGTCAATCTCGTCAACCGTGAAGGCCTCTTTACTTCCGATCAGGATCTCTACTCTTACAAAAAAACGAGAGGCATCGTAACCAGCTTCGCCGAAGATCAAGATCTTTTCTTCGAGAAATTGGTGGATTCAATGACGAAAATGGGCCAACTGAGCGTTTTAACCGGTCGAATGGGGGAGATTCGAGCAAATTGCTCAGTCAGAAACTCGGACAATGCTTATCTGGTGATCGACGAATCGATCGTTGAAGAAGAAGATCTGGAGAGCTACGCAGAGCTCTGATAGCTGACTTTTCCTTCTTCTGGCTTTTCATATTTGGTGTTTTTCCTTCAACTTTCTTGAAAAATCTAGCATCACCATGATAAATTTGTAGATTGGACCAATAAAAATCATCAGTCAACCTAAATGAAGCATTATTACGATCATAAATACTGTCATTTAAGTCAAACTGAATCCAACCACTCTAATTAAGACATTGGTTTTTCAATTATTCGTAAGACTCAAACTCTAGTTAACATAAACGTTCTCTCTCCCAAAGTGCATTAACTCAAAGTCCTAGCAAGCTTTGTAGCCGTCCATGTTCTATCTTATATAGTTATCTAATAAAATATCTCCTCCATTTTCCAACCGTTTAAAACAATAATTATAAATTAACTTTTCAGAATTTTATTATATTTTAAAGTATAAAATACCAAACTAAATAATTGATTAATTACCACTAATTATTTGTCTAATTAGTGAGTTGAAAATGATTAAATTTTATATTTTCACGTGTCAAATATATATTAAAATAATTTATTATTATTAATTTATTATATTAATTATATGCTTTAATGTTTGTCACACTCTTGGCAGTTGTTTTTTAATCATGGGTGTCCCAATTGTCTCATACATTGAATTGGGGACGCATTAATATTTTTTTTTTATCAAACTCACTATAACTCAAGCTGCAATCCTATATTTGAGTTTTGGTCGCACGTGATATTTCTTTGTGAGATGTTTTTACAAGTGATGACACCAAACAAAATCTACAATTTATTTTTATATTAAAATGATGATAAAATATTTAAAATTAAAGAAATAAATTGAAAATAAAGAAAAATAAATGCTAGTGCTATGATTTCTACCAACAAAAGAATAAAGGCAAGGGTTGAATGGTATTGAAAGTTTGGAGCACAAACCTTACACAATTAGAAGAGGGGGTTGCCTTTGCCCTAATACCAAACAACATCACCCACTTGCCACATTCACTCCAACTACATCCTTAGAACATAACTTGTTCTATCCTCTCATCAATCACCTTGCATGTCTCAAATCTTGATCGATGGCAAGAGTTAATACCATTCGATATAATTTTATTAATCGCGTAAAACTTTTTTTCAACATTTTATCGAGAATTGATCTTACATGATTGATATAAGTTACCGTTTGTCAATTGTTCCATACAAGGTTGAAATTTAAGACGAAAAATAAAATTATTCGTGATTGAGCCTAAAATGACGTAGCCAACTGGGATTATGTTTTAAAGAAACTTACGGAGAACACGAGTTTGATAATCCAAAAACACACTTGTTTGGAAGTCCTTACCTGTAGCGTTTAAATCTCACTATTGTAATATTGTTTGCATTAGGCTGAAACATGCACTACTTTGTTCTCGAGTTTTATCTCAAAACTCGTTAGCTTAGGTTGAAATGATATCTTTACTTATGAATTATTAATCTCTATCTTTCACAAGTAATGTGTAACTCTCCAAATATATTGATATGGGTTGAACGCTCAGGAATCTTATAAAAAAATTGAACAATAAATTGAAAAAAAATATAGTTAAAAGTGAGACACACAGATTTACATAAAAATAAAATCATTTCTTAAAAAGAAAAACCACGAGCCTAGAATAAATTTATTAAGTGAAAATTGAAATACAAATAAAAAGTTTACGATTTTATTTTAGATAAATTTATAAAAATAAAATAAAATATTATAATGCTGGGGTCAGCCCACCTACGGGGCTCAAGTAAAATTTCGGTTCCCACCAAAATCTAATAATTCGTTTTATGGGTCGCCTTGGAGACAAGCTGCCACTTTAGATTAAAAATCTCTCTTGTTTGGAGTGTGATAAAAGATGGAGGCTTGGGGTCCACCCAATCCGCCATGAAAACAAATGGAGCCTAGCAAGCATGGCTCCAACATCAACACATGGAGTGCCACCGGGGGGGGGGCTACTGCAATTGTCCTCCATTTTAGGGGTTATAAAAGGCCAGAAGGGAGACGAAGACGCAGAGGCGAGAAGAGGGAAAGAATTGAAAAATGGAGAAGAGCAAGTCGTTTCCCCATTACACTTCGTCTTCTTCGAGAGGAGAGTTTGTGTTCAGAGATCGTCTGGAAGACGCCTACTGCTTCAACGGGCGGACGGAGAGAGGCGGTGGGTTCGCAGCCTCCGTCGACCCTGAGCTTAAGAGGAAGAGGAGAATCGCCTCTTACAATGGCTACTCAATGGATTCCACCCTCAAATCAAGACTCAAACACTCCCTCAAGTGGATCAAATCCAAGTTCACCCTTTAGTCTTCACCCATTATCTGATTTTGTGTTTGAGAGAGAGAGAGAGAGAGAGAGAGAGAGAGAGAGAGAGACATTGGGTTTTGCATGTGTAAATATGTATATCTTGTTTCATGCATAACTGTTCAAACTGCACAGCTTTTTTCTTAATGTTTACGAGCAATTTCTTTCCATTTATGGTAATTTTTACACTGCTACAATTATCGTGACGTGAGAGTACATCGCAAAACAAACACGAACATACTTTTGTTTAGAGTCACGACTAAATCTCAGGTTACACGACAATGTGTTTAAAGTTCTTGAACCTTTCTTAGACAAGTAAGTTCATGAACTTAGGACAACTAGGCATTGACAATGTCCACGTCACAAGGAGAGTCGCCACGTTTTTTTTTTCACACGATATTTTTTTACTGTTCATTAAAAAAAATTTAATTTACTATTTATTAAAAAAGGTTTTTTTTTTTAAACCCAAAAAAATGTAATAAAAGTTGCAACTTCTTTATTGATGGAGACTTAATTGTCAATTTTAATTATCATGAACCGATAAATATGCGATGTCACGCCCATAAGTGGCAAAGAAATCTTAACGTAAGTGAGAAAAAGAGACATTGAAATAAAAGGACGTTATGAAAATTGTACTAACAAGATAACAAGAATAATGAACATTGAAAGGGAAGGCCAATAAAACCCGAAGCCATATTTCTTCAAGGAATCTAGGCCTCGACTCAATCGGATAAACCCCGCGTCACATGACTTTGCATGCACAACTTCTTTCGTTGCCATTTTCAAATTCGCCGTCTGATCCATCTTTTTCGCTGCCATGTTCAATCTCAGAATGTTAGTTTCACAAATTCAGGCAGGAAAAGCAACGTTAGTACAGTCTATTTTGAGCGACAGACATGGAAAAATGAAGCAAATGCCCATTAACATGAACAAGAAGAGCAATTTGAAGACTAGAAAATAATATTATATAATCAACCTTGTTAGTACGAAGTTCATGTCCAATTAATGTACTACTAACCAGACAACAAATCATATTTGAAAAACTAGCAACATCGAACCAATAAGCTATTTAATCGATCTAGGATTTCAAAGACTAGCCAAAAACACAACATAATTCACTAGAAATACACTAACCTTTATGAAACATGCTAGAATTAATCAAGAATAATTGAAAAGAAATCAAGAACACAAGATTTGTGTGTTCAACTAAATGTTTTCTCTAGTTCTGTCCCGCCAATCTTAGTTATTTGTGGCTTTTGCTATTGAAGTTCACGTTTAAATGTGAGAATTAACTATGACTTCTAAGATATTGCAGCCACTTCAGGTAGAACCAAAGAAGGGTAATCATCAGTTAATTTGGAATGCAAGGGATCCAGACCAGCTAAGAGAATTTACTGTCTTTCTTATATTCTTCTAACAACATGAACGTTAATCATCAAAACCAAGAAAAATAGCAGTATCCCAGAAATTAACGACGAGAAAGACAAGATACCTCGGTTCGAACTCCCTGATTTCAACGAGGTCACTCCCACAAGCATCTATCCACTGTATTTTCCTTCTTCCTGTATGACCAGAGATATAAATCTTTTCTTCCCCATAAGCTTCATTTTCATCAGTATTTTGAGCAGAAAATGGAGATGCATTCAATGGCTTCTTTAAACCACTTTTAAGAGCAATTCTTGTTACAGAATTGCCATCGTCTAACTCAGAAATATGAACTTTGCCCTTGTCTGAAACAAGATATCCTGGCAAATCATCCTGCTGCTGGGCAGCGGCCACTTTAAGAGGTGATGGTGGATCAAGCCCCGGAGAAGTGCGGCCAAAGCAGACAAAGGAGGCGCGCCTCCGGGAAATTTGGTTTTTCGTTGAAGCCAGCTGAAGATCAGGATAGGGTTCTTCGTCCACCAACTGATACTGATTCCACGGTGAAACTCTCATGGGTTTATCTTCTTTCTTCTTACCCAGGAGTAGAAGTGTCAGACCCTTGCTATATCCAGAAGCTGAAGCAGAGAAGAACCCTCCTCCTTCTACTGCCAATAACATGAGTTTTGTTCATCTAGGAACCCCAGAATAAAAGTCCACCAGATTCCCTCCTCCCAGAACAATCAGAAGTACCTAGACTTCGTCTATTCTAACCCATAATCAGAAATAGAACAAAAAACCAACCAAGATAAACAATCAAAATTTCAATTCTATAGTGATATTATCTGCAGACGCACTGTTCTATATGGTTAAGCAGTCAGTTTGTCCAAAAAATTAGTCACCATAGTAGAGACTGGAAAATAAAACCCTCTGAAAAGAAAAACACCAAGAAAACTAAAATCATACATATCAAAAGCAACAGAGAAAAAGGACGAGCAAAGTTTCAGAGCCAGCAATTTTTTAGAAACCATAGATAAATTTCTCAATGGATCACTTATCGACCGAGGATTGTGGAAGCACAAATAAAACTTCAGAAAAATCTGTCATGAGGAAAATATCTCATCGTCGCAAAATGGAAATTACAGCAAACAAAGAGAGAAGTACCATAAACAGAGTCGTATTCAGCGAGACGGATCCGGCGAGTAAACGGCGGGAAGTAGCCGTGAAACTGAAGATGAAAGATCAGAGAAAGAAGAAGAAGAAGAAGAAGAAGAGAGGAAAGGTGAAATGGAATTCTTCGGATTCTGAAGTTGGAATTATTTAAACGCAGACAGTGAGTATCTTCCATGGCGCATGATTGCCACAGCAATTTCTTATTTTTAAATTAATAAAAAATTATTATTATAAAATTACTAAAATATTTATTATTTTATTTTATTTTTGCACCTACAAATTAATATTTAATATTCTTATAATTATTCTTTAAGCAAAATGCATTATTAATAACAATTATATTATTTTTAAAGGAATATAAGTTTACCTTTTAATTACATAATTCTATCGTTCAACATAACAATTATTAATTAGTATAATTAATATTTTATTATAACTCTTAATTATTACATTAATCAATCAATGACATGTAATTCTCACATCAAAATATAAAATTAAAGTTGTTGATAATCAAATGCTAATAATAAAAAAAACGTAGACAACAGGAACATCATATCCATCGATAGAGAAGAAAAATCATTTATAAAAAACCAAATTACGATAAATTTTACGACTCAAACATATATTTATAATATTAAATTCAAAAAATAAATTCAATTAATCTGACCCAATTAAAATTCGGATCACAATAAATCTAATAAGAGTGTACAACTAAAGTAAGCCTGTGATTACTCTTATTTTTATTTCGTGTCTAGAATACGTCAATTTGAGCAAAAATACGATTATCTTGTGTATTTTGTGTGACAGAAATTAATAGAATCAATATTTACAAATTAATCCAAACTATAATAAAAAAATAACTTACAATTTGGCCCTTGATGAATTATTATGTTGTGATACTTATAAAGTAATTGCTATTTAATTTGTTTTATTATCAACAATTGCGGTAACAACAATGTGCAATTTATAAATTTGGTATGACAACATCATTAAGCGTGACATTTAATTGTATCACATTTTTGTAAATATCTTTAGCGGGCTCCACTTGAAGTAAATGATAATCATTATTTTGAGAAAATTTCAATTATCTCCCTCCACTTCTGCCTAAATTCATTAGACGAGTACTATTATATTTACCTTCTAATTATGTACTTTATCGATGTAGCGATCATTAATTAGTACAATAATTATTTATTTTAACTATTTATAATTTATTTTTATAAATAAACCAACTAATAAATGTTTAGAGCGTAAAATTAAAGCATAAATTTAGCATTATTATTCGGAAATAAATATTTTTTCTAATGAATTTAGCTCATTGTATTAAGTAGTTAAATAGGATTATGGTTTTTCAATCATTGTTGTTACTATTTTAATAGTAATACTAATTAAAGTTTCCACTTTAAATTATTTTGTAGTGAATAAAAAGAAGAGCTAAAGTTTAAGTAGGGATTAAAGTTTAAATCCCAAGAATAATCACCCATTAAAAAATAATGATACAATTAGTGAGTTGCTCATAAAATCAATAAATATCTCATTCTACCCTTTCTCTAAAATAAATTGTTCACTAAAAAAAAAACTCGTACAATACTCCACCATCTCGATCTCCACGCATAGTATTATACTGTCGACTTTGAATACAGTTTTATACAACTTTGTTTTTGTGTTTTGCTAAATAATATTATGTATTCATTGAAGATAATATCTTATTTTGTTCTTAATATTTTTCAGATGACAAAAAATGGTACAATTTACTTCCTCTAGAACGTTTTGTCAGCACGAACATGGTGCCGAACTATAAGGATGATGGATAGGGATGGAAACAAGAAAAGTGAGGAGAGGGTAGAGGAGATAAAGATGAACAATCATTTCAAATCAAAACCAAGTGAATTAGGAAGAGAGTTTTGTTCAATTGGGAGTAATGCATTATTCTTGTCTCACATGTTACTTTTATTTCATGGAGGTGATTGTATTCAAAGTATGAACAACCCTTCGTTTCATTCAATTCCAACCCGTATCGATTTATTTTTATGATGCTTAAATCATCAACAATCCATTTAGTAACGTAATTGATGCCTAGACAAAGTCGGCTAACTCGAACATTTTTCTTTTCTCTTCCGATAATTTGGGCATTTTGTTGTACATTTGTATATTGTTTTGTGTAAAAATATCAAACTTGGAAACATTTAAACTACGTTCGAACCTACCTGGCTGTTGATGATACGCTCCACTTACTTAGGCCCCGGGTTAAAGAAATGTACTAGAGCGTGAATTTTAAACTCGGAACATAAAATATATTGCTACCGGGTCTTTGAATTTCTAATTGGGGACATAACTTGATCAACTAAGGATAATATACATCTATATTAAATCATCATTTACTTGGGAAAAATCTAACATGAACTATTACACCAACTAATTACATGCTTAGGCCTCAAATCTAGAGCACTAGAACCCTCAAATTTTTCCTCTATTATGTCACTATGCATAATTATCAAAAACCACTGCATTATTAGGCCTTCATATTTGAATAGAGCAACCCAACTCCTTAGCAGCTGTATAAAGAGCTTGATTTGACATGCCCATCACGATTCGGCTATGAGCTTCCCATGTCAAGCACTTCTCGATATCTGTTTGCCAGTTGAAACCGTCGGCTTTCAGATGCTGATGAGACGGGCCATGGACACCATTCACGTTCATTCGTTTTGAACGAAAATCAATCGAAGCACTGTGTTGAATGTCACGTAGAACAGACGTGCTCAAGGCTCGGACATGTGCACTGGGGTGAGAAAGGCATCGGATGGTAGCCGGGAGGCGACACTGTCGGATAGAACAACTTTCAGTAGCTACAGAAGAAGTGAAATTTGATAATTCCTAGATATATAAGAAAAATGTGATCTTTTACCTTCAATAAGTTCAGTAGGCCGACAGCCACTGACAATCCGGACTCCCCCCACTCCATCACTAACTGAACTGCCCTAGCAGTTGCTTCCAGAAGCTGTTAGCATAGACGAAGAGTGAAAATATCAGTAAATAAAAAACCTATACTAAAGCAATGAATTATTTTCAAATCACCATAAGTCTTAGAACGAAAGTAGACCTGGATTTTAATTATGCAAAGGTGCTTAGAGGTGGATTTCTACTGGAAATCTCCTACTCTACTAGTATAATAAACTACTATTCATCCTAAAAACTTGGAACTTTTGGATTGAGATTTACTTCAATTAATTAAGTTATTCTCTGATAACTTTGATTACAGGTGCCCCAAATAAATCCTAAGAGTTGCATCAATATGGACCCACTAGTAGAAAAATTAAGTTCTTCATGTTTAATGGTACCTCCAATTGAGGTAAAGTGCAAGCTTCTCCGTCTACGAGCAACCCATCAGTGGCGCGTAGAAGTAGATCAGATGCGCTGGCTAATATAACTAATGATTCAAGTGTATCGTGACTTCTCATTAACTCAACAACTAACTTTATGATCCTCTGGTTGATTCTCCACACCTCCTGGCTTTGATCATCATCTTTGGCAGTCCAAGGCTGCAATTCTCTCTCGGCCTGGTAAAAATACAGAAACAAATCCCAGATAAGTGAATTGAGAAATAAAATTTCAAAGGTCCAAGCAAGCAACTTTTCAATTCAAACAAATTGATTGACAGAAAAAGCTAAAAATAAAGATGAATTAAGAACAAATATTCAAGTTGAAGAGAAAACCAACCTGAAGCACAACTGCCGTAGCTGCCTTAGTGGGCGAGGCCGACACAACATTGCATAATGCATCGACTACCTAGATCATTCAAATAAGATGGTCAGAAAACGCTTGACTATCCAAAAAAAAAAACATAGAGAGATAAAGACTTCATTTGTGGCACTGTGTGATGCGAAACCAGAGATATAACCAACTCAAATTCCAGTTTCCCGTGAACCCCCTAAAGGAATTTTAAAGATTCAAAAGTACTAAAAAACAGTATAAGATTAAATCTGGAAAAGAGAGACAGTGAATGCAACAAGAGAAATGAAATTTTAGCAATTTTTTCAATTATTAGTCGTATTTAGACATGGTTCCGAATAATGGTGATGTGTGGTTAAAATATACCTCAAAAAATTGACTCTCTTACTTGGTTTCTCTAACTGAATGGACATAATGAATCCTAAAATGTTTGTCTTTTGGTTTTTTCTTCAGCATAATCTCTTATCCTCCTCTTCTTTTGTACATTTTACAGAGTTAAGACAATATGTTCCTCACCCTTAAAAGAAAAAAACACAGCCACAGAGAGAGAGAGAGAGAGAGAGAGAGAGAGAGAGAGAGAGGGAGAACATTTAAACATACCTGCCTCCATCCTTGCTGGGCAGAAGTACTTTCCTCACTAGGCTGGGTTTCAGGTACTGCAATTAACTTTTGCCACAGAAGAGAAACAACAGAGAAACATAGTTCTTGCTTCTCTGACAAGACAGATCTCAAAAGAACTTGAGCACAGCAGTTAAATCCTATATGCCTGTCCATTGTAAGAAAGTTGGCCAAATCAGAAGCATCTAAGGGGAAGCTTGCTAACCCTTTACCCGAGGTATTTCCCATATATTCTCTTGCATTTGATGCATTATCGGGGGAAGTTTTAGTTCCTGAAGATGACCCCTCACAAAGTGAGTTAGGGTTTGTACTTGATTCAAAGCACACTTTCTGTTCACCTTCATTTTGTTTTCTACCAGCAGAACAGGTAAACGAGTCCTTTATAGTTGGAGCGTTGATTAAGTGTGCCTCTAATGGCTCTGCCATGTTAGCAATAGTCGCAACAGTTTTACTGTGAATATCAATAAGGTTGTATAGAGATGAGGCTCGATTGAAAATTTCATTGTCCCACTTACAGCGGATCAATACAGAGAGAGCATGCATGCAGGCTTTGGATCGTCTAAAAAGCTCAGAAACATGAGCAGCAACCATGGCTGCTGCAACTATCTCATTTGAGCTGTAACTCCACGATGTGCCAACAGAAGAAGGCTTCAAAGAAAAAAGTGCCTCCAGGATGGCTAAGATTCTGCGAGTCGAGAGAATGGCAGAGTTGAGACTATTTCTGAACTCATTACATGAACCATTTATTTTCAAAGGCTTGGTTACATCCTTCCCATCTTGAGAATTTGGAAGACAACCCCGTGAAATCAGAGGAACCAACTGAAGCTCACAAGCAAGAGCACAAACAGCAGCCAGAACATAAGAATCAAAAGTTGATACAGCTCCTTGTCTTTTCTTCTTTCTATTATTTCTATTTCCTCTAACAGGCTCTAACTCTACATGAAACTCCCCATTGCTTTGATCCAGTGGATCATTTTCTTTTTCTCTATGCCTTTTGCTTCCAATCGACTGGGCCTCGTAACTAACGCAAACAGTTAACACAACAAAAAGCAAGCGTGAAGCGAGCTCTACAGAGGCACATGATTCTAAAAAGAGAGAATGCACCATTGTTCGAAGCTCTGCCACAGCAAGGCTTTTGGAAGCCATGCCAATGCCGGAAAGGTATTTCATCTTTCTCATCTCTTCTCTGGAAGACTCTGAAGGAAAAGTTCTCTGTAAAATAGCTTCAACGGTAGCAACAAAAATCTTCATAAGACATGCTTCTGATGGACTTCCACGAGGAAGATATTTGAGAACTTTAAGGAGAGGAATGAAGAGATTCCATGATAAGGTGGGAGGTTGTAGGGGTGTTGCGACTATAATTTCAGGAAGATCTACTGCAGATGAACTTAAAGGAATAAGGCCATAAGCTGCTTCCCAAATGGTACAAATTCTCCATTCAACCTCAGGGCCATGGGCACATAACATAGATGTGATCCCCTGTGCAGTGGCTTCAATAGTTGCTTCTGCAGCTGGAATTTCAATCTGTCTCAAATTAAAGTCTTGTGTCAATTCGATTCGCATAACACCCAGGTTCAAACAAAACATAAAATGCATTAAGTGAATTTCATAGACAGAAATTCCTTTCATATTCCTTTCATATAAACTTTTGTGATTTGATACTTGAAACAGTGATATGAAGCTTAAATGATAAAAGCTCTCTACTAGGCACATTGCCATGATGTATGCAGGGTCTAAGAATAGATGTGCAGTTTAACATGGTTTACAATTATGAATAAATTTTCTTCTTATAATCGAGGTTAAGACTAAATTTATATGATCGTGTCCATGCCTGGGAAGTTTGCATCATCAAAGAATTTGGTAATGGACCTATTCTTATAAAAAATAGTATGAAGCTGTATCATTGAGCCATTTGGAATTTCGATATTGATTATTCTATTAGTTTGTTCTGGTAGCTTAGGCTAGGAGATATTAATAAATATTTCTTCAGCTTTGAAACTCACTTACAGTACCTGTTTTTGGTATGACGAAATATAACCACTCAGAGGTTCATGTTGAACTTCAACTCCTTCAACTTGTCGTAAAGGAGGAAAAAGTAAAGCAGGCTGAGAAAGTAAACGAAAAAGTAATGCTGCTGCGGCGTCAGCCACAATTCCAGCTCTCATTGACATTGCAGTCCCAATAGCACGTAAGAAATGCAAATGCATCCAGTTTCTAGGAAGCTGCAAAAAAACAAGTTATTAACACAAATTGGAATGGAAGGATTCAAACTTCCTCTCTCAAAATGCATTTTGCAATAATTTAATACCAATGTAACTTGCAAACAATTATTTGTTGAAATTTGAATGGTGTTCCAGTTCATGAGTTTATCCTAATATACAAAAACAAATGACATTGGAATTTGTAAGGAAACTACTTCAACATCGAGACAATGCATGTCTTTATCCCCTTTACTGATTATTGCTTCAGCAAGTCAATGAATGGCACTACACATTTTATCATGTAAGCTCGCAAACCACATTACAGTGGACAAAATCCATCTGATGTCGAAAGGAAGAAATGGATTTTGAGTACAAGGTTGGTCCCAAAATAGTAAACAGACCTAAATGCTATGAGTTTGTGTCCAAAATTATCTCAAAAAGGACTCCAACTAACTACAATTGCATGTTTTCTTACTTAATTTAAAACTCAACATGCAAATCATCGTACCTAAAAGCTATAGTAACAGTTTTGATATCTCGTGGTAAATGAGACAGCATAGGAACAGATGAACAGACCCAATACCAAACAGATTTGACATACAGATGAACAGATGAAAGGACCAAGGGCTTGCAGGACTCTTTTCAGTAGTTAGAAGACAGTTTTAGATGGCTTTCATTAGGTTTTGCCCCTCAGTGACAGCTCAACTTAATTTTGGGCAGCAAGAATTTATTTCAAAACCTATTCTAACAGTGATTCTGAAAGATTTAATACTTGGAATGGTAATCAGTGGAACCTTCCTATGGTTTCATTGTGTCTAAGTCATAGCATGATCAGCAGACGTTGAGATTGTCAAAACACATTTTACAAAGATTTAGTCTCATCATTCTCAATCACCCTTTTCATGAATTCAAAACGTCTGGATAGAACTTTAATGTAAATTCCTCATTTACATCCAATTCAATTCACCTGCATGATACTGAAGGCAAATTAAGGTTTTTGTGGGGAATGTACATTATCATCACTTTTGGATTCAGAATAAAGTATTTTCAGAGTTTCGTGGTTTTTCTCTTTGGGAACTATTAACTTTTTAGTTGGAAATAAAAAGACTATACTCCATTTTTAGGATCATCCATTTTACATGGTTCTTTTTCAATTGGACATCAAATTTTTCTTGATCATATTTTTCCTTTACACTTCAGTAATTTATTTTCCAGATCTGACTACTATATAAAAAAATATAAAATATAACATCACAACAGATAACACGACCAACAAAAAAGATACTGGGCAGACTTACCCGTATACCAGATGCATAATCTTCAGCAGCTCGAAGGAGTTCAACCAGTTGAACAGCCGCATCAAGGGCATCCGGTGCCCATGATGGGGATGCTTCTAAAAGTCCTAGAAGAAGTCTTTGTGTGGCACTTGGGGTAGCAATTGCATAATACCTGATCCAAAAAAAAAGAGAAGAATATATGGAAAATTTGCCACACACTCTTACACCAAAAATAAATAAATAAATAAAAATTAGGAGAAATTAACCTATGAAATAATCGTGCATATGGTTCGAGAGCTGGTAATCCAGCAACAAGATGCTCATCTAGAGGAGTAGTGGGAGGGGGAAGAAGAAGTGCAGGAACAGCAGCTGCTGTTAAAGTAGCAGTCTCATAACGAGCAACTTCCTCATCACAAACACTTAATATAACACCTGCACCATTTGCAACAGCCCACCTTGGAGTTGACGGCATGAGTTGAGGGTGCTTTCCAGATCCACGAGTCGAAGCTGGACAGTGCTTTTATTTAGGAATATAAGAATCTCATAATAAGACAACAAGTACGACTTTTGTAAAGTTCTCCTCGAGATTTTGAAAAGTACAAAGTAAAGAAACCAAAAGAAAAACGTGAAAGAAACTATGGAGTTTCTCCATTATTATTGCTAAAATCTCATTACCAAGTTTATGATTGAAAACATGCACTTCAAATTCTGAGTTGTTGAAAGCACACTAATTTTTCTAATGCCTAATTCTGCAAAATTAGCAAATTAACAATGATATAACAAAGAGAATTAAGGTAGATTTTCTGTACAACAAACAAAGTTTATCTGATTGAAAGTCAATCTAAATTTGGATGTCTAAGCGATTGATTTAAATTAGCACAGCCATGGACAAGAATATGTCTTGAATTAATGATGGGGAACAACTGTACGACATCTCATGACCTACTAAAGTTTAGCATGTTTTTGAGACATAGGAAAAATTAGCTTCATGTTTTATGTCATTCCTTGTCAAGGATTCCCACATTTAACATTCTTCGGCGAATTAATAACTAAAATGAGACAAAGCAAATAATTTTACAATTGCCAATAGAAAACCAACTAACCAATTAAAGGTGGTTTAAGTTCTCCAGCAGCATATTTTCCCATAACACCACTGCACCTGTTAAAGAATCAGAATCTTCATATTCATAAATGAGAGTAGACCGAACACTAACACAAAAAGCTCAACAGTCTTTTAATTTGGGTAATATTATTTACAATCACCAAAGTCACTATTGTCATGAGAGGCATTATTAAATTTTATAGCTATGAAGCACTAAAATACCTAGTGATGAAGTCAGTTTAATGCTAAGTTAACAAATCAAATGATGTTTGCACCAAAAAAAAAAACAATCACTAGGACACAAGGTGCTTATATATACTTGAAAAAGTCTCTAGGATGATAAAATAGCTAGAGAATCTGGGGTACTTTTTTACATAAAGGGAATTGATTACAACTCTAACATCCCTCATTAAAGAGCAATTCTTCTGATACCAGATGAAAAATAGTCTTGGCATGATTTTCAAACGTGTTTCACTCTAGTCATAACAATTTTCAAACAGAATTTTTCAATCACTAACATGTTTACAGAGCAAAGTCGAGCATGATTTAGAAACAAACATGATTGTGTATGCAAAAGTTTTAATCAAGCTCTGAAAAAAAAGGGCAGTTGGGAGGATCTCCAAGAAAGTAAATTGAATAGCTAACTTTTATAAAATAAATAAATCTTGATCAGTCCCTCTCCCTCAGCAATCCATCATAGGGGAATAACAGCAAGGGTGTAATCTAGGGATTAAATTGATGCTCGTTTATGTTGGATCTCATGTTGCCACAATGTTTTAATAGTTTTAACAACAACCCTTAACTCAAATTAGAACATTACGGCTATGTTTGGAGCCCGGAGGTTAAATGACAAGAAGGGAGTGAAAATTGAACAGGTCTATCAAGATTTTCAGAAATTTAACGTGTATACCAAACTTTTTATAATAACTTTGTAAATATATCCTTGGAATAAGAAATAAAACTCACCACCGAAAGTAGTCGCTTCTGATACCGAGTGGTGCAGCCAGTAAAATATCAGTTATCCAATGAGACAAAGGCCTTATGGGCTTTTTCTCCTGTTGTAAAGATGTTTGGCCAGATTCACTATCATCAGACTCATTTGTTGTCGAACAGCTTAGACTGCTTTGAGCTCTTTCAGTATTCTCCTGTTCAATCTTGTATACTGGTCGATTATAATGAGTTAAAATTCTCAAAATCTCCCCACAAGCCAGGGCCCATTGTTCAGAATAATCATTCTGAAAAGAAACAAGATGTAATTCAATGCCAACTGTGTTCTTTCAAAACTCTAGCATATCATGTCAATTATCAAACAACAAACAGAAACTAAAAAAATGAATGTAAACTGTAGAAATAGAGAAATCTACTGTTCAAAGAAAATGGAAAACAAATTAAGACATCGAGTCAAATTAAGCTGGATAATTGTCTGACTATCGTTGAGGTAACAATAACATACCTCTTTCCCTGGACAAAATAAGGATATGAAAGAAGCAAAAGGGGGCGTAGTCCTATCGTACGTTAATAAACCATCGAGAATACAAGAAATGATTGGGAGAACAATGGCATGCCCATGGTCCGGATGATGGAGAATAAATGTAGCTGAAAATGGACAAAAAAAACAATAACAATTTTGCTACCCAAGAATATTATATTTACAAGAGGTCATCTGTGTGTTACAATGTAGTTAGGAAGATAGCAATACCTAAAACATCGTCAAAAAGGCGGTTTTCTTTCGATGGATAATGGCTGCGAATCATCTGTTTAAAACACAAACAAGTAATCAAGATCTACTCAAAAATTGTCCTTTTCCTTATAAGCTTCTAAATATCAAAACTACTGAATAGTAGAACTACTAATGATATTGTCTTTATAGAAGAAGCACTATTTGAAAATGCTGAGCAGACCTCAGCAATATCCTCTGGAAATCTATCTGATGTGAATTGACCTAAGCATTCGACGTAGGCATTTATTTGAGCCTGTAGAATAGGCAAAAGAATGTCTAAGTAACTGACAGAGAAAGAAAATAAAAAAACAATATTTAGATATATTTCAGAAAAAAATAATAGCATCATTTTCGAAGTCATCGAATTTAGCAGAAAACCTTTCTTCAATCAAGTAATTTAAGTAGTAAGTGAGATAAATAGGTATTGTGCCAATAACAGGTTTCTAATAAATATGTGTGCACGCACACACGGGAATAGCTCCTTATTCTGTTCATCAGCACTAAAATATTCAATTTTTTACGAATCAATGAGTAGTGGGTCAAAACTTTTATCTAAAGCTGTGATTCTGTTTATTATCAGTCCTCTTAAGTCTTGAAGTAGAGAATAAGCAAAGGAAGATCAAATTCAGCTTTTCCTGGTTAGATCAACTATCTGCACACTCTCACAGTTTGTAAAGATAAATGTGAAATATCCATCTGCAATACTTCATATACAGTAAAATAATCGAATTGATTCAAATCATACAGCTAAACTAATGAATTCAACTATATTTTCAAATCTTCCCACATAAAACAATGGCATGTAAATCAGTCTAGCAGCCTCTCACTAAAGGCTTGAGTATTTGCATTCGCTGGAGAAACCGAAATCACCCATTTTAGTAGGAACTAACAAACTATGAAAATCAGAAACTACCTTGAAAATACTACTTCAACTAGGGAAAAAAACTCAAACACAAAATGCAAATACTGGCTCACCTTTCGCTGCAGCTCATCTTGTGGGGGAGACCAGAATAAAGACGAATATTGAAGGCGGTCTATCCACCTTTCATGTGGACTAGCCATAGAATAAAACTCTCTGTGTCTTGCTAAACAAGCCCTTCAACCTAAACTCTCGACAAATTCAAGAAGATTGACCACCAGCTTCCACTTTCACCTCTACTAATCAAAGGTCATAACTTTGTAGTTCACCATCCCCGTTCAGCTTGCAACGTTGATTAGCCCAGGAAAAAATATTAGCTAAACCAAGTTAAAAGCGGGAGTGAATGACCCTCACTCTTAAATCTCCGAATCCCTACCTCTGCAAAAATTTCTAAACAGAATAGCATCTCAGAGATCTAGTTTAAGTTCACAAAGACATAAATAAAATAAAATAAAACTCAAGCGCTGCAAAATGCGTGAAAAATTATAACGACGTGGCTTGTAACAACCTTTAAAGCGAAAACACACAATTATAAGACGAGAAATCCTGGGTAACATTTAATCAACTACTTCCTGAATGCAATCCTAGGATTTTCCAACAGGAAAAATGCAAAAAAAAAAAAAAAAAAAAAACCCACAAAAAATGAACAAAACGGCAGATACAATCAAATCAGATAAAAGAAAAGAAGTGAGGAAAGCATAGTCAGGCGACAAAACTCGAAAACATCAATTATTAAACAAAATATCAAGAACTAATACAAAAAAAAAAGGAGAAAACAATCTACCAGATGAACACCAGGCAGCTGAAAATATAGATATTCGGCTAGCTTTCAGGTTCCAAATGAAACAGATACTTTGGGGTAACCGGACTGCAAAACCCAAATTCTATATGAATTTTTGCTTTTTTTCTTGAATTATTGCAGAGGGTGTAGTTAAGGAGGGAGAGAGAGATAGAGATGGCAGATCTTTTGCGAGGCTGTGAGCTTCGGAACGATCAAACGTGGCAATGATATTTTCTTCTCACTCATAAGATCTGACTATGTCGACATGTGGAAAATCCATACATGCATGTGCACATGCATACATCATATACACATGCATCATGATCAATGACAACATGATATGCAAAATAATATTATATTACCTATATAAACATATGCATATACAATAAGGAAAGTAATTTTAACAGCAAGTAATCATACATTTATTGAATCAATTTTTCCATGAAATTTGTCCAATAAAATGAGTTAGAAATTTGTATATTTTTTAATAATTTATCATATAAATTAATGAATTTAATTTTTAAGATAAAATATAATTTAATTTTTATTACGTGTTCTTGAACAAATTAGACCGGAACATCCTGTCGTTTATTTTTCTGTTAAACCATCAATGTTCAATGAACATACATAATATTTCTTCAAAAAAAAAAAAAAAACTCCAAATTCATAAATATCTCTCTCTCATTTTCTCCGTCTTCTAGCTTTAGCTTATGGGAACTTTTGTATGCTCCTTCTATCGAATTTCGACGTGATCGTCACTAATTTCACGACCTACTCGACGAGTCGAAAATCCTTATCCTTGGTTTTTAGAACCCATTGAGTGTCCATTCAACCCCTCTCATCCAGTATCAAGAGGTGATCCTATGAAACCAAAAATCAGAACTTTTCTTCTCTTTGTTCTAAAAAAGGATAGCTCTCTCCTTCTCGGCCGAAATCTCTAACTCCATACCTTCCGAATGAGAGGCCTTTTCACTTGCTTGGGTTCGCAAAAAATTGATCATACCTCCAAAGTTTTCTAGTCACGGTTTGCGTAAACAATTTATTTGACAAAGAACGAGGGAAAGAGAGATAACACGAACAAATAAAATGAAGGGTTTTCAAGAAGAATAGACAAAGCCAACAATGAAGTCTAATTTGTCAAACAATATAATTAATTGATTATTTTATTGTATAGTTTTTAAAAATTTAGTGATGAGTGTAACATGCTAGAGCATATGACACCCTCCCATTACATAATATATTACGAGAAAACCTACATAAAATTATGTGATACGTCCGTCTCGAGCTCCATCACGTTAGCAATAGTTGGCAATGGGCCTTCCAGAAACTTCCATCCTCCACTAGACTGACGCGCAAGAAGAGACCATTCAATAAATTACAAACCCTGCCCGTGATACGCTGTTCCATTGTTTATCCGACGCGTGGCGATACTAGCTCGGTCAGAGAAAAAATATCTGGTGGATCAGACCGACCCACTTGCTCGGCATATCCTTTGCCACCCCCGGTCCCACGTAAGCAAGTTGAATTTTTCTGTCCTCCTTATTAGCGGCCACGTGGCCCAATGAGATGCGAGGAATATATCTTAATTTGATCTTTGGCTTTGCTTCACGTCTCTCCACTCCACTAGCGGTGGATCCTCTGTGTGGGCCCCCGTTAATGATGACGATGATGATGGACATTGTCAAATGACTAGCATACCCTTTTCCTCATGGCTGATGATGATGATGATGCCATGGTATGTGGTTATGTATGATCATTTGAATTGGGCTTGAAAACCATTCCATACGTTTTTTTTATTTTCATTTAACGGTCTCCAATTCTTATATTTACAAACAATAAATTCAAATGCACTAATTATTTTTATAACCAAAGTGAATATAGACATGCATATCATTTTTAACTATTTTATTGACAAAATCAACTGCTAACCAACTTATATTCTTGCACCGAAAAAAAATTCAGTTTTGATCATAAATATGATGCTTGTATATTAACCATCGCAGTTTAAAACTTGTTGGACTATTGATGAAAGAGGAATAGTTGAGTTCTCTCGGGCAATATTTGACAAACTTTCGATAGAGTATATAAATTTTAATCATGTTATAAAACAACAACTACAACGTTAGTCATAGACATGCGGCAACGGCCAATCTGTGTCTTTCACTATTCAAATCCAAATAGAAATGACAATATTGAGTATCACGCTAAATTTGTAAAGATTTCTCGATTCCAGAAATAAAATGGCAATGCAATATTGTCAGGATCCGATTCCACCAACGGACTCCGACGAGCTAGAGCATTCCCAAAGTAGAAAGTAGTCGAACGTCGAAGAATTGCTTTTGTTGACACTCGCCTCTGACATGTACAGTTCGTTATTAGTTAATGGAACATACTTGTTTATCAAATAAATTCAATACAAATATAATGAAATTTACACGATTAAAACTATTTTTTTAAGAAAACTATAATGCATCTTTTAACAACAAAATGTTTATGTTAAAAATACAATACACTCTAATTCTAACACAAACAACCATAATATAATTTTATACGTTCTCGGGATTTCTCCGGCAGGACTGTAGGACCATATGCATTGTTTCCTCTCGATGTTTAAGAATCTTCAACCCAAGAAGTACATTAAGTTTATCTCTTTATTATTTCTATAGTTATACACATTGCACATGAATAGTACATTCTAGCCATTGAGTTCATATATTACCAAGATTGTCAACTTCTTATTTTCCTTAAATGCATGCTTTAACATATTCTATAAAGTTAATATCATGCAGATTTAAAACTATGCAAGTCATCAATGCAAATCATTTTAAAAACCAACATAGCACATTGATTTAAAATAATGTTTTCAAAACATTAATTTTTAACATCACAATATAATTTGGAACATAAATTTTCATAAAATACCATTAATTTCACGTTAAAACAGCATCTATTTAATTACTTCAATACTCAATCAAAATTCTAAGTTCAACCAGAACTAAAGACATAATTTAAATCTATATGCACCTAAACAATTGAATAAATATTACATTAACTATTCTAAATGTAGGATTTACTTACCTATTGAAAGTTTTTTCTCAACGACAAAATTTTCACCTAATGAATTGATTTTTAGTCATATAGAATTGACTCCAAGAACTAATTAACTTTCTTTTAATAAGCAAATCCAAAATTCTATTTTTTCTTTTTTCTTTCATTTTTCTTTTTTCTTTCTCCTTTTTATGGTCTTGCCCGAAAATGACTGAGTTCTATGCCTTCTCTACCATTTTCTAAACAGATATTGGATAGATTTACCATTCTATAATTTTGTCCATGTAAAAGTATTATTTTACCATTTTTTACATGATTAATTACAAAATTATCATGATTACTTTTGTTTAAGTATATTTAGCCGAAACTAATTAATTTTGATTACTTTTAAGTTAATCAACATGATTATTATAATTAATCATACTTAATTAATCACTTAAGCAAATCGCTTATCTAACATATGCTGATTATCATGTATCATAACTTCATTGATTGTCCAAAATTATTGCATGGATATATACTTCAAAGTGCTAGAAACATTTTTTATTCTTTAACTTTTTCCAAATTCTCAATCTAAAATATAATTTAAAAGCTATTTACCAAAACAATACAGTTTAAAACATAAACTGTATTTATCATATTAAAAAGTAAATAACTTTTGCTACATATATCTAACTTATTTCATTCTAAAGTTCTTATTTATTTTATACATGTCTAGTTTAATACTGTTAAATTTCATAGTAATCTAATTATCGCAAAAAAAATTATTACACTCACAATCAAATCTGTTTTTACAAAACAGTTTCATTTATAGCACTCTCAAGGATTTTGAACTATTTTTTCAATACAACTTCCATAATTTATATTCATATATCATCCATAATAAATATCCACAATATATTATTGACACTAGAATATTGAAGAATCTAAATATTACAAATATTCTTTTTATTTTTTTTCACTCAGTATCTCAACTAATGAAAATAAATAAAACGAAGGAAGCTCGCACCATTCTATGAAACAAATATTAGGTTTAGAGAGCGCGAATGTGAGATTTGAAACAAAATTTAAAAAATATATATTTGGATAAAATTTAATTTAAACTCGAGTCATTTACAAATTCGACGATAAACTGTTTTTGGAACAAATTTAATTTGGATCATGCTATCAATTTATCAATTAACTTTAGTACTTATATAGACTATGTTTTTAATATATAAAGATGTTTTTATAACCTTAAATAGTTTATAACTTAATTATTGACTATATTACATGATCGTTGAAATAGTTGAATATGAAGTTGATTAATCAAACTAAATACATGATATATAGATGCTGGATTAACGAATAAATTGAGAAAAATGTTAAAAATCCTTATAACTAAAAAGTAGACGTAGGGTTTATCCAAAAAATAGTATAACATCTAATATGCAAATAAGTCAAATATTAAGGTCCAAATTGTATGCTTACCCGAGTAGTCTAAACGTGATAAATATATTAAAATTCATTTATAATAAGAGGTAAACCTAAAACATACCAAAGATTTTAATTCAAATATTAGAAAATTTGAAATTTTTAGCCGAAAAATCAGATTAAACTGAGCCGGAAAACAAACCAGAAACAATACAAAAAAAACCATAGTCGATTTAGACCAAATCGGTATGGTTCGGTTTTTTTGTTAAAATTGAACCGCACTTGTGGTTCAGTGACCCTGTTTATTAATTAAGGCGGGCGAAGCTCAAGTTTCACGGTTACATAATTATTTCCAATTCTGTCCGCGTTGAAACACTCCTTCCGTCGGAACATCAGGATGGAGATCGCCCAGATCAGTCGTTAAACTCACTCTGATTTACTTCCGTTTTCCTCACCGTCGACGTTGATAACATGAATAACCTTTTCTTATCCTTATTGTTTCTCTGTCAATCTTCGCTTTCCATTTTTTCCCAGCCGGCGCTTGCTAGAGTCGCTCAAGGTACATATTTTCTAGCACACGCGTGTCTGCTGTATGCATAAAAATCAGCTGTCCTCATGGTTTTCAGCATTCTCATTATGAATTCGTTTCTAAGTTTGCTTTTTTTCATTCACTTTTTAAATTCCATTTTGATTTTTGTTTAGATTAGATATTTGATTGTGACTTGTGATGCTTTGTCTATAATCTGTAATTTTTATGCCTACAGACTTCAAGAATACTACCAATGCAAAATTTGGGACAATTCTACTCCAGAAGGATCAACCTCACGGAAGGTTATTAGTTTTTGGAAAACTCAAAAAGTTAGTTAATTATCTGTCGATTTATATTTCTGTGTATTTAAGCTCGGAGATGTTTGTACACTTATGTCTCAGAATTGATGGTTACATGACTAATGCTGAACTTGAAGAGGCTATATTGGCATTTGGACGAAAATGTACGAACATTTCTAGGATATACAGGTAATTCTAAGTCTTTTTCTAACGAACTTAGAAATTTATAATACATTGAATCAACTAGATAATATTAGCACCATTTTATTTTGTTGTTATTCAATTGGTGAAGATAAATTAGCACCTTTGTGTTGTTTTTATTTGACTTGTGAAGATAAAGTTAGCGCTTCCTGTATTTACATTGTAGTTGGATGAGTGAAGTATTATAATTAATCAAGTTTTCTTAGTTTGGAAGTTTATTCAATATAAATATACTGATTTTGTTTTCATATTTCCTCGTCGAGGGGTTCTTGGATTTGCTAATCAGTATAGGAGAAAGTGTAAGGGGGCTTCCACTGGTAATCATTTCATCGACGTTGGTTCCTTCATAGATTGTAATTTTTCTAGTGTAATCGATTACTATTTCGGGATATAAATCTTACGGAGTGGTTTTTCTGATTAATTATTTTTAGTGGGTCATGGAAATTTCTGACAAGCCTGGGAAGGAAGAAGCTGAACCTGCATTCAAGGTGAATAATGTCTCTTACCTCGATGCAGCCATGCACCTACCTACTTGCAACCTATAGCACTATCTTTAATAGGATTTTAGGCTATAATTTTCAATCAGTTCTTGTCTCTTATACATGTCATATTATGTCTAGTTTCACACATACTATCAGCAACCCTAACCCTGGAATTAAGAAAGAAGATTTTACCGTTGTTAACTTTGCTCTACCGATGAAATTACTCTTATGACCTGGGAGTAGGATCTCTTATTATGGCGTAGAAGATTTGAAGGGGATGCACAGTGAACCCGAAAATACAAACCAAGAGTCTGACAACAATGGTAGAACGTGAAAATTAATTTAAAACTAACAGCGAATATGGAATCCACAAATTCAGAATCCTAATTCTAATCTCCCTAAGGTAACAAATCAACTTTACTCAAATATTCAATGATAACCCATTTTTTCCATTATATACCTCAGCCAAATAACTTCCCCACTACGGTAACTAACTATGACATATCATCTTTTTTACTTTTCCAATAAGTCCCACTATTATACTCTCAACAGAAGGCTTGTTGTTTCATTTACTCTTCCTCCCAACACAATGGGATCACTTTTTTATGATTGGACCTAGACGTTTAGAATTGAACTTAATTACATAAGGAAATGTGGAGCTATTTGTACATGTAATTGTTCTTAATATCGGGCTATTCTATAGACACCAGGGGTACACTCACAAATTCAACTTCCTTCCTCACAAATCTAAAAATAAACAGTTGTTCACATACAACTCTTCTTTCTGGCATGCTTGGAATTCTTATCCCTAACTCTTGACTGACTCAGTATCACTGTTGCACTTCTCTCTGTGTGGAGCATGCATATTGTGCAAAACATGTGACAATTGGATGAGTCAGTTTTGGATACTCTAAATTTTTGAAACTTTGGAATGGATTTGAGTTCATGTCTATTACTGATTTAAAATTATATTGCCTGCACAGTACATTGGAAATGTGCATGGGGATGAACCTGTTGGGCGTGAGCTTCTATTACAACTTGCCAATTGGATATGTGATAACTATTTGAAGGATCCCTTGGTATTTTGTTCTTGTTTAATATATCTATTATTTGGATTTATTTGAAGGTCATACTATGAGAGAAAATTTATATGCTGTCAAACGACATTCAATGTTAGTTTTTTTTTTTTTATGGAAATAAAATCATTTAATATTTTCTTGTGATAGATGTCAACATAACAAATTTCATAGTTCTTTAGTGTTAGGTAAGATTTCTTTTTTAATCGATTCCAGTTAGATATTCTTGAACTTTATGATTTTAAGTTGTTCTTCAGGCTACGATGATTGTGGAAAACGTTCATCTTCATATACTTCCATCTATGAATCCTGATGGTTTTTCTCTTAAAATGCGTGCTAATGCCAATGGCATTGACCTGAATAGAGATTTTCCTGACCAGGTAATTTTCAGCTGTCCATCAATTTACCCTTTAATTTCCTAGTCAAACCATAAAGATTTTGAGCTGACTCCCAATTTTGATCTTTCTACATTTAATACAAAAAGTAACATAGCATCACAGGGAATCTATACGGTCTTCATCATGACATGCTTAGAAGTTTTTTCTTTAAATGCTAAAGAATATACTGACTTGAATTTTGATTTTTCAATTGTTTATTGACTTAAAATTGCTAAATTTGGTTTAAAAGCTATAGTTTATTTCTTTGTCTGCTTTTGTGAAAAATAAACTTGGTTGAAAACTTGCAATTTATTTTTGAACTATAAGATTAGATGGTGATGAATTTCTGAGTTCAACAACAGAATGATAGCCCTCTATTGAGATTTACATATGTTAGAAGGTCTAAGAAAATGTATTGTAGTTATGATAAGTGTGCTTGACAAATAAGTAATTGTGTGGGATAAGTGTTTGTGTGTTGTGCAATAACTGTAATTGAGCAGTTAGTATTAGAAATGAATATAAAAAGTTGGAAAAATGGTTCTGGAAGTAAGGGAGAGGAAGGGCTCTCGAATTCCTTGGCTGAGATTGTGGAGGGTAGTAATTTCTGCTGTTCAGCGTGTGTTGTGATGATCAGCTCTCTGTTGTTGTAAGAAGACTTGACTTAATATAAACCGAATGTTTTAAAAGAATTATGTTTGTATCTATTTGGGTATCAGAGCTGAAAATTTTAGTGTTGACGGAATGATTACCAGATCGGATTGACAAAAGGAAAGTATGGCGGAGTGGCAGCGGGAATTGGCAGGAATTAAAAAATATTGGTGGCAAAGGTGGATAAGATTGCTTCAATGGAACAAAATATTATGATTATCCAAGAACAAGTTGCGAATTTGGTGGCAAAATTGGTGGAACCTCAATTTGTACTGAAGATGGAGAACTTATCGAGAAATTTCGAAGCGGAAAGCGACCCAAGGATTGGCGAAATGTTGATGTTGCCTAATCAGGACTTCCTACCACGAAAGTTGAAACATCTAGTGTTTATTGGTGTCGACACTGAATAATGGTTGTTTCGAGCCGTGAGGTATTTTAACCTCAATTGAAAAATGGAACCAAAGAAGATGGAGGCAACATCGGTATGTCTTGAAAATCTTGCGTTGGCTTGGTATCGGTGGGAAAATGGAAATCGACCGTTTTGTTCTTGGATGGTACTGAAAAGAAGAATTTTGGAAAGATTTGGGAATTCACGATATGGAACAGGCTATGATCAGTCATTGTCTATGAACGAATAGTCCGAGTCCATAATCTTTAACTTAATGGGCTTTCCAGAAGAAGTATTTACTAGTGCATTTTTTAATGGCTTGAAGTCCTTCAAGAGAATTTCAAATTGTACAGCCATCAACTAGAAATAATGAACTACAACCCAAGAGATGATCAGAAATCAAAATGAGGGTGAGAAGGGAAAAATGATTATGTTTTAGATGCGATGAGACATTTTTGCCTGGACATTAGTGTAAGAAAAAAGATGATACAAGTGTTAGTGTTACAAGACCAGGAGGAGAATATACAGAACAAGGAAATGATAGAAATTAAAAACCAGGAGGGAATAGAACTAAATGAATCAGTATCACTGTCCTTAAATTCAGTGATTGGGTTGACTACTCTACATACAATGCATTTTTAGGAATGTGTTAACGGTCGACATGTCATTGTTTTGATAGATTATGGAGCTGCGCACAATTTATTACCACTCAGTTGGTAGAAGAATTGCAATTGCCAACAACTTCTACTACAAATTATGGTATACAACTTGGAAATGAAGAATCTATTCAAGGAAGAGATATATGCAAAAATGTTCTGTTGTTTTTACCAGAGGTGAAAATTTTAGTGGAATTTTTTTCAATTGAATTGGGCAACTCAGATGTCATATTGGGAATGCAGTGGTTGGAATCTATGGGAGGCATGAGTGTTAATTGGAAATTGCTAACTATGAAGTGTAATGTGGGCAATAAGATAGTACACATAAAGGGCGACCATAGTTTAGGGAGGACAAAAATCTCTATAAAGGCTATGATGAAGACCGTTAAAAGGGAAAAACAATGATTGATGGTAGAAATTGGAGAAATGGAAGGTAAGTTAAACATACACGAAGATACCCGCTCCGCAGAGATTGAAAGGTTGTTGAAACAGTTTGAACATGTTTTGAATATGCCCAATAGGTTACCTCCGGTTAGAAAGAAAGATCATGCTATAACTTTGAAGGACAGAGCAACACCAACTAATGCGTGTCCTTACAGATATTCATTAGTTCAAAAAGATGTTAGATGCGAGAATCATTCAACAAAGTTCAAGTCCATTTTCTAGTCTCATTATTCTAGTCAAGAAAAAAGATAAGTTGGAGATTTAGTGTGAACTATAGAGCTTTAAACAGAGACACGGTTAAGGATCAATTTTCGGCACCGGTAATTGATGCATTGGAAGATGAGTTAAATGGAGTCATAATTTTCACAAAGCTGGATTTGAAGTCAGGGCATCATCAAATTCGAGTAAGGAAGGTATATGTTCCCAAAAATAGCTTTTCGAACTTAGGAGGACATAATGAATTTTCAATATGCTCTGCTGGCTTACTAATGTTCCATCTACGTTCCAGTCTTTAATGAATAAGGTATGTAAACAATACCTTCGGAAGTTTATATTGGTATTTTTCGATGATATACTTAGTTACTGTAAATCATTTCAAGAGCATTCGAAGCATCTCGAGCGGGCTTTGCAGATTTTGTCTGATAGCAAATTATATGTCAATAAAAACAAATATTTACTTGCAAAGCACCAATTAGAATATCATGATTATGTCATTTCAGAGAGTGGGTAGCAGTGGAACTAAGCAAAATTTCAGTGTTAAAAGACTGAAAATCTCCTAGTTCCCTTCGTCAATTGCGGGAGTTTCTTGGGCTAACTGACTATTACCATAAGTTTGTATTAAGATATGGTAGTATTATATTTATACTAAATCATTTCAAGAGCATTTGAAGCATCTCGAGCTAGCTTCGCAAATTTTGTTTGATAACAAGTTATACGTCAATAAGAACAAATGTTTACTTGCAAAACACAAATTAGAATATCTTGGTTATGTCATTTCAGAAAGTGGGGTAATAGCAGATTTAAACAAAATTTCAGTTGTTAAAGACTGGAAATCTCCTTAGTTCCCTCCATCGATTGCGGGCGTTTCTTGGGCTAATCGACTATTATCGTAAGTTTATATTAAGATATGGTAGTATTGTGTTGCCATTAACCGATCAACATAAAAAAGATCAATTTTGTTTGAATGATGAAGTTGAAATGACTTTTCTAAGATTGAAGGAGACTATGTGTTCTTTACCTGTTTTAGCTCTTCCTAATTTTAATGAGACTTTTGTTGTGGAAACTAACATTTCTCGAATCAAGTTAGGGGCAGTATTAATGCAAAATCAGAGGCGTATTGCTTATTTTAGTCAATAGTTGTCAAAGCAAAATAATCAGCTTATGAAAGGGAGTTTATGACTATTGTGTCGGCTATTAAAAAATAGAGCCCGTATTTGTTGGGAAAATGATTCGTTGTTTGCACCGACCAAAAAAGCTTGAAATTCCTGTTAGAACAAAGAATGGTTGCTGTAGAACATCAAAAGTGGTTGACGAAGCTATTAGACTATGATTTTGAAGTTCACTACAAGTTGGGTCGTGAGAATAATGTGGCAAGTGTATTATCACGAAAAGAAGATGGATATGAGGATGACGTAGGCCTAAATGGGTTGACCTGTGAGGGGTATAATCAATTCACATGATTTAGAGGAGGAGGTTGACAACTATGCAAATTTAAAAGCACTTAAAGAGGAGTTGAAGCAAACAAGCAGTTCAAAGTTGGGTTTTAAGTTTGTTAGTGATTGACTTTTCTATAAACATCAAAAAGTGATCTCTCAACATTCTTAGTTTTATTCGTAAAATCTTGGCGTTGTTCCATTCTAGTCATGTTGGAGGTCATGCAGAGGTGACAAAACCTTTTCGCCGAGTAGCAGCAGAGTTGTATTGGGTGAGGATGCGCCAGAATATTAAGAAGTTTGTGAATTGTTGTGTTGTTCGTCAAAAGAACAAATATGAAGCATTATCTTTAGCAGGTTCAATTCAACCTTTACCTATTCCAACAAACATTTGAGAGGATATTTCCATGGATTTTTTTGAAAAATTGCCAAAATCAGAACGGTTTTAAACATTTTTGTAGTGTTGATCGTTTGAGCAAATATGCTCATTTCATAGGTTTGCGGCAATTTCATACTACTCAAACTGTGGCTGACTCCTTCACTCAAATTTTTCGATTTCATGCATAGATCTATCTATAGTTTCTGATTGAGAGAAGATTTTTGTGAGTTGGTTTTGAAAAGAATTGTTTTGCTTACATGGGTCAACATTGAAGTTTAGTTCGGCTTATGACCTTCAAATTGATGGGCAAACAGAAGTAGTGACCGCAATATCAAAGCTTATTTATGTTGGTATATGGGAGATAAACTGAAAGTTTAGAGCAAGTGGCTTATATGGGCTAAATATTGAAGTAACTCATCTTTTCTCTCAGCTATCTAAATGACCCCCTTTAAGTGTCTGTTTACAAGGGAGATCCTCCTACTATTTTGAGATTTGAAACGTCAGTACAATCAAATGAGTCGACTATAGATAGACAACTAATGGAGAGAGATGTCATTCTCGATTTATTGAGGGTTTATTTGGGAAAAGCTCAAACTCAAATGACTTTAACAACAAATAAAAAAATGAGGGATATTGAATTTATGGAAGGCAATTTTGTTGGACTTAAGATTCAATCTTATCGCCAAAAGTCTTTGGCAAACAGTTGCATGTTAAATTATCACTGAGATATATGGTCCATTCAAAGTTTTACAGAAGATTGGGAAGGTAGCTTATAGGTTGCAGTCACCCGAGTCAACAATGGTTCAATTGGTGTTCCGCGTTTCTTTATTGAAGGAAGTGAAAGGAAAAGTCACTCGCCTAACTCCTTTACCGGAAACGTTGTCTGATAACATGGATTGGCATATTCAGCTTGAGTCTTTACTGGATGTTAAGAGCAGAGTTCCATTTCCAGCAACTTGGGAGAACTATGATCAAATTCGACTACAATTTCGCTCCTATACTTTTATTTATTAAATGGTGATTTTGGAAGCTAATTCAATCTGGTTGGATCAGGGATTTCAAACGTTTAATTCAACGGGGATGTTTGTCCTAATGAATTCAACCTTGAGCTATCTTTTTATTCATTTGATTTATTAAGCTTAGGATATGTATTATTGTAGAATTGTGTGACTTGAACACCTTTGCTGGAAGATCCATGTTTCTACTCTTTCCTGCAACTTAGAAATATATTTTTTGCAATTCATGTTACATGGCGTACCAGTTCTTTCCCATCAATAATGATGAAAGTGCACGGGAGCCGGAGACTAGGGCAATCATGAACTGGTCGAGACAGATACATTTTACTGCATCTGCCAGTTTGCATGGGGTAATGTTTCTTTTCTTGTTTTCCATCAGCTTGTGCAGATCTTAAAAATACCTACAGGTCAATACTGATACTTCGGCATACATTCTGTGGTTGCACTTTTTTTTTCATATTCTTCACATTCTTTTGCACAGGGTGCTCTGGTTGCAAATTACCCATGGGATGGTTCCGAGGATAAAAGGTGATAATTTTATTTTTTATCAATTTCACAATTTGTTATAATATGCGCGAAGTTACAAATTCCCAAAAACAGGATCTCTCCCTTGGGATGTCCTTTTCAACCTAGCCAAAGGTTGTACCTTCACTTTCCTAAATCCAGAATCGCAAAATCATAAACTATATTTCTATTGCTGTGTCAAAGGATGATCGTATCTCAGACAATATGTGGTATACTAGATCAAGTATTTGTACAAGTAATCACATGTACGAATACACCCTCCATTTTCCTCATGATAGTATGATTTCTCTTCAACATTAATGATTTGGAGGTCCATCACGTTTTTGCTATGATCTTCGTACAAGCAATTGCATACATTTTGTTTTATATATGGTTAATGAGAATAATACTAAATTAAGTGAGTAACATTTTGAATTGGTCAGATGTAAATTTAATCACGCGAGGAACATTTTTTACAATTCAATATTTTATAAAGTTGGCAATTAATTTATGTCATGAAATTTTGCTTAGGATATTTATGATAAGAGATTTTTTTCCCAAAATCTACAAAAAGACCTTGAAATTACCATTTTTTCTTTCCAATATGTATTTTTTAATGGCTCTACCTTGCAAGATTTCTTGAGGGTTCCATATTTTGCAGCTACTGTAATTATGTTACTAATATTATTGGTGACATGTAATTGTAGTTGTAATTATTACTATTGTTTTTTCATTAATTGCAGGAGAAATTACTATGCATGTCCAGACGATGCAACATTCCAATTCCTGGCAAAAGTTTATAGTCACTCTCACTACAATATGTCTACCAGCAAGGAATTTCAAGATGGAATTACAAACGGAGCTGCATGGTTTGTAAATTATTGTTAACTTCTTTTTTTTCTTACAAAACAAATATTTACTTCGTTTATTAAGCAAATTTTTTTTTTTAGTTTAGATAAAGTTACAAAGTGGAATGTGATGCAAATTATTTGCTTTTAATTAACTTTTTTCCTGTCAGTCATTTCACAAATATCCTGCTTTATAGGTACCCCATATATGGTGGCATGCAGGACTGGAATTACATACATGGCGGTTGTTTTGAATTAACTTTAGAGATTAGTGATGACAAATGGCCCGCTGCAAGTGAGGTTAGATGGTAATTAAATTATGAAGAAACAAGTTTTTGAGTAGAAATTTGATCAGTAAGTTTGATAACTATGTTGTTTGACTGAGTGGGAATATAGTCATTCGCATTCATCTCTGTAGCTTAAGACGGCAAAGTGCTAGTGGATTTATTCATGTACACTTTTTCTGTTCCATGTGTCTTATAACTTCCAGCATCCTGCACCTAGTATCTATTTGAGAAATGGAAAAAAAGTTATAGTTTATTTAACTTGTAGATGTGTTAATTGATGATGATGCTGGTAGTTTGTGAGGGTTATAACAGTTTATATTTATTTTTAAGATTATGAAACCAATTGGCACATCTTAAACTTTTTTGCTCGATATATTAATCAAAGATGTATCTTCTCAATGTGTTCTTCTTGCAGCTTTCTACTATATGGGAATACAACAAAATGAGCATGCTAAATCTCATTGCAAGCCTAGTGAAGGTAAAGTGATTTGTATTTAATTTTTTGCTGAGATTTACTGATGTATTTAACATTTTTTTTTCTTTTAGTAGTAGGAGCCGTCTTAAATTTCTGAAAAATCAATCTCAATAATGGTTTAAATTAAATTCTTAATTTTTGGTGTCTCAAATTTTTTCTATCTTTTCCTTACATAAATTGATTCTATTAAAATAGAAAGTTGTAAGTTTTTGATAATTATATATAAAGCAATGAAAAACTAGTACTTCTTTTCTTTTTTATGTTTATAACCATTTATATTCTTAACGCTCATTAGACAGGAGTGCATGGGAGAATTTTCTCATCAGACAGTGGAAGGCCTCTTCCTGGCTTTATTACAATTGAGGGAGTAAATTACTCGGTATGCTTAACCTTGAAAACATCATTAAAAAATATATCAAATTTATTTTTTCATTAACTTTCTCAAAATGTTCTCATAAACGTGGAATTTTTCTCAAAAATTTGTTTGATAGGTTAAAGCCAGTAAAACATTTGGGAATTACCATCGTTTGGCAACCTCGGGCCAGAAATATGAAGGTAACCACAGGTTTTTTCATTACCAGAAATCATATTTAAGTTTTGTAGAACCTAGAGATATATTATGCATGTGCCATACAATCATTGGAAATGTTTAACTAAATTGTATTGAAATATAACAAATCTTGAAACCATAGATTAAACCTTGTGCTAATTTAACATGAAATCGTTAGAAATCCTTGCTTGGAATCTGTCATTGCCTTTTTACTAATTGAAATTTCAAAATCCATGGGACCACAAATTTAAACTATTAAATTAATTTCAATTTAAATCCTTCTCACTCCCATTACAATTAAAATGTTTATGTATGAGCGCACAAAGATCATTGAAGTTCAAACCTAAACATGAGGAATCTCAAGAAGAACTCGACCTCGTTAATTGAAACTCGACCCAGTGACTTCTACTTTTCGTATTAGTCATAACTAAACAATGTCTAATATGGATATGTTGGGTGTGACTGCAGTTACAGCCACAATGCCCGGATACCGATCGAAAACTACATGTATTTGGTTGGGAGATGGACCCATGGCTGTGGACTTCATTCTTGACCCAGAACTTGCGACCACAAGTAGTTCACTTAAAACACTCTGTGATTGTCCTAACTGTGGAAACAAGTGCAGACCTGAATTTGTAGAGTACCTTTGGGGGGCTCATTTGGAAGTATACATAGTCATTGCCATTGTTTTAGGATTTCTGTGCCTCTTGTTAAGGAGGAGGGTGAAATCTATCCCCTCCAAACAAAGGCAGAGCCTGACACCAAAAAGGTCGACAGCGATCTGAGGAATACATATTTTGTCATTAGTCTTGTAGAGTTTTTCTTGATTAGTTATATTTAATTGGTTAGTCTTTTACCAATAAAAGCGATGTTTTAAAAGTGGGTATGATAAGTCGTGTTAGTCATTTATTCCAGCCAAGTATGTAAATTTTGACCACGAGTGATGGTAAACCCAGGAAATAGCAATACAATTCCTCTCAGTTCTTATTGAGAACAATCCGATCGACTTCTATTTTAACAATGTAGTCGATCAATATCCTAATTGTTCAGACCTTAAATTATGGTGATTAAGTGAAACTCATTTATACAGGAATAATGTTAATTTACTTTCTATTCTTATTTTGTGATTTTCTGATGTGATAAATTTTAGTAAATTATCAATAGTTAAAATAAGATATTGATTTTACCATTCAAGATTTGACACGTTAATTAATTAGCTAGGGAGTAGGAAGAAAGTGTAAATATAGTATTATGTTCTATTTATACTTTAGTTTACTTGTATATTGAAACATCAATTTGCCTACAATCAATTAGTTACTAGCTCCTATTTATCTTAAAACTCGTCAGAATCTGCACACGTATGTTTTCAACATTTTGTCACGAAATATTAGTTTTCTCAACTATTGATTATGTGGTGCGACTGATGTGAATTTGCACTGTTTTCGTAATTGTTTTTGTGCTTGGTTGATTATAATTAAAATATATATGTTTTGAGCAAAATAATGCAATTTTTCTTAATAATTCTGTAACTAGAGCGTATTTACCATTATTACCGTAAAATTTTCACTGCCACGAACATAAAATTAATCACTTCACTGGTTACAGAATTGATATTTTCTTCGCTCTGATTTTTATAAATTTGCCCTTTGTTCATCTTTTACCTCCAACTAGTATGGGCACACTGTCTTACAGCGGGTCTAAAATTATATTGTGCTTTTGTGTTTAATAGATGTCGCGTGCTCTGGGTCCTAGTTTTAAGAAGTTGGGTTTCGATGTAAAAAAATGTGTTACAGAGATTAGATAACGTCTAGCTTTTAAATAGACCAGGTAACACTATAGTACATTAATTTTAAAAAGACGTTTAGATGGTCTCTTCGTCTAGCACCAGTGGTCTAGTGGTAGAATAGTACCCTGCCACGGTACAGACCCGGGTTCGATTCCCGGCTGGTGCACTCCTTTTTCTTCAGACTTTTATTTTTCACCTTTAATTTTCTGCCAACGACCAACGAGGATGAATGAATGATTCCACGTCCTAAGATATTATCATCTTAATTGGCTTCTTATTTTCCATGTCTCTTAATTATGGTTTTTAGAGAGAGAGAGAGAGAGAGAGAGAGCATGAGTTCACTAAGGCGAGCTGGAAAGTGTTTGACTTTATTGAAAACATTCTAAGAACAAATAAATGAAAACAAATCAACCCAGTTCTGGAAAAAAAAAAAAATCAGGTCCAATCAAGCAGCAGATCAAACTTCATTTTAGAATTCAAACGCTCCCTGTCAATCTCTATATCTACCTGCTCACAAACGGAAGATAACTCTATCTATGTACACCTAAAATGGACCGAAAACATTAATTAATTGGAAGGATTAGGCCAAGGTGCAGAATATTTATCGTTCGTCATGTAAACGATAAGTTTGCACGATCGTTCTCAAAAAAGCTAAGCTCCGAGCTTCACATCAGAATCATCCTGCAGCATAATCCTTAATTAATTCAACACAAAAATTGATACAGGAGCCTTGATCAACTTAAGACTGCTAGCAGTAATTGACAAATGGCTTGTCAACAGGGGATCCTTTAGCCCAAATTTATTGCAACAGCCAACAACACTGTAAGCGTTATAAATCAAACTATTGATAGCTTAGCTTTCCGACAATATAACAAGTTATTGAATGGTATAACAATTGTACTAAAATTGTATTGGTGAAATGAATTGCATCACTAAGAACTCACCAGATTTTTAATATATAGCATTAATATCTATATTGGTGATGACTCCATCTTGTTCAATCTCAGCATCAGTGAAAGTAAGGGCTCGTTGTAGCCTCCGTGGACAAAACACCTCGACCTCGGCCATGAATGTGGCTGTCACAGGTCGGTGATCGGAGAGTTTAATCTCAGTCCTCCTGTAACTCAATAGTTTCAATCCCTTGCCATGTGAGAGTATGCGGTCACACCTGAAATTCATGTCTAATACCCTAAGTTTTATATTAAAAATTAATCTTATCCATTCAGAAAGAGGCAACACATGGGGAGGCAAATATATAAATACATCCCAAAATGAAATAATTGAAAAGATTAAAGCCAATTTCTAAAATAATACTGGCCTTAGGGAAGGGATGTCGAATTTCAATCTACTTCTGTCAAAATAAAATATAGAGAAGAGGGATCTCGAAGTTCCCAGGTAGATGTAGAGTTTACCATCAGCATTATAACAGCAGCTGCCTAAATTCAACAAATAGAGAAGCATACCAGGCTGGTGTTCGCTTCCCAGCTTTAGGATCATCGCCAACATAGTTCTCTGAGTTAGTTTCATATTTATATGTTGGTGGGAAATTTAAAGTGCCTTCGGACCATCCATCAAATACACGACCTTTCTTAAATTCTTTTACAAGCTGTCAAAATTAGATATAAGTGAGAATGAATTCAGTAATTTTGGTCGATTATAAGATGAAAAGTGTGCCATACTGCTTCATAAATAATCTAGATACTACACATGAACTGTAGGACTAGAGAAACAGGGAATACTGAAAATTGACATAAAGAATGCAATCAATGTTGTAAGAAGTTCTAAACACCTGGTCGTTCTCATTTAATTTCGACCACTCCTTTTTAGAGATAAGTTCTCGAGTTTTTTCGTATGACAAGTTAATGCGGTAATTCAAATCACCCAGCCAGATTATCCTCCTGAAAATTAAAAGGGACATAAATATCCATGGAAGCCAAAGACAGAATATAAAGCAATGTGAAAGTAAACGAGTAACTTAATATTTTCTTAATTGTTGTTCTAATACTAAAAATAATAGAATCCTTTAGATACACATAACAGCTCATATGAGGTGATACTTTTGAAATCTAGATGAACAAGTTTTCTAATTACCTAATACAGGGTTACATGCAAAAATATCCCTTCCTACTTTCATTTAAAGAAAAATGAATCTCCTTCTAAGCGCAAAGAAAAATGACCTTATGAATTAGTGAAAAGATCAAACTTCCCTTGAACACAAATTTATATAAGTTTTAGGAGACTATTTGAAGCTATTTGCAAATACTAAAAATTTTAAGTACTTGACTCAAAACTTCAACTTTACCAAGCGACCTTCAAGCAGTTGTCCAAAAAAATTCTAGTTAAGAAAAATTAAAGACAAAATGAAAATTACAATCCTAAAAAATATTATATTTCTTTAAATTGAAAAAGGAATCATTTTTTCTTTAGCCCTCATATTGTAGGGACATATTTTCATGTTACCTAGGATGAGATATGTAAATGCAAAACAAAATGGGCAATCTTTTTTCTTGGATAATGTGACTTTGAGTGAATCTTATTCATAGCATAATATACAAATGGTTGCACAGACTATTTGATTTGATGTAGGACAAATCATGATTTTATTAGATTTTCTATTTTAGTTATTTTCTATTATACTAAATCTCATATTTTATTATTTCTTATTTTATTAAAATTTCTCGGACTTTGCTAATTCATTGTTTCCTAATCAGACTTTTCTGATTCATTATTTTCTAATGTTGGAATTATTGATTTAAGTTATTATTTGTTAGTTTATTTAAAAATTCACTTGTAATTATTGACAATTAATAAAATTAAAAAGAATTTTTGACAATTAATAAAATTATTCTTATTTTAAGAAGTATTTCTCTACTGTTTCTTTTATTTTATGTTTCGATTTTGAAATAAATCTTCCTCCGCAACACTATTACTTCAAGCACACATAGAAAAAAAAATATAAACCCTAAGAAATTATTTTGTCATTTTCACTTGTCATTTCTTTCTTAAATCACATTATAGCTTAGTTGTTCAATCAAATTTTTAATTACTTTATTTGGATCGCATTTTGTAGGTTTTTAATGTCATTACTATGCATAAATTGTGTTTTATACTATCAGTTAGTGTGTGTGTGTATATATATATATATAGAGAGAGAGAGAGAGAGAGAGAGAGAGAGAGAGAGAGAGAGAGAGATTGGTTGAGCATGATAAGTATACTCACTCATGATCATGGATGGTTTTTGGAAGTCCAACACTAGAAAGTGTATAAAATTGAGTTCTTCTATGTATTTCATGAACATCAGAATTTCTTTTAAGTTCGTCTCCTTCTTTTTCTCCTGATGTCAGATGAGTACATATGAAACAAAATGGAGTCTGATATATAGACATGCTAACTGACACTGATCCCTGGAGAGTTAAGAATAGTGTTACGAAATCTTAGCCTTCATAATAATGCATCTCAGGAACACAAGGCAAGATAAGAATATTTTTCAAAAATGCAAACATTGACGAGGTATTGGAAAAAAAAAACTGCCAATATGCGTCAAAAAGCCTCAAACAGATTTTATCCAAGCGAGCAGCTCACCTAGATCTCAAGTGAAACAAATGTTGATGGCCAAAGTTCTATAACTATACTTGAGATGACAATGGAGGATAGAATAAATTAAACAACTCAAGCAAGTGTGAAATCAGAAACAATTTTGTTCAACTACAAGAAAACTCAAAAAGGAAAGTAACTGAAACTCTCTCACAACAATGTTAACAAATGAGTCAATATAGAAGTGATAAAAAAATCGTTTATGCATACAAATTAAGCATCCAGAGAGTAATGTGCACAAATATCACATTAGAGTACTATAGGTTGTTGACACTGAATGACCCAAAATTATTTTTCATTGAACTCAAAATCATTATTTGTTCTCACCACCATAAAATAGGATTTCAATATCTTAGAATATGGTAGAGAATCAAGCATGGTGGATATTTCTGCTGAAAGGTTTTTAAAGGGACAAGGAAAGCAAAAACAATGATACCAAGAAAAATCAACAACAGCACGTATAAAAAACTATAAACAAACAGTAAACTTGGAAAACTGACCTTGTTACCAATATAACCCATCACACCAACACCAACAGTAGATACCCTGAGGTTTCGGACATGTCTTCGCAAGCTCCTGCGGACCCATATAGAGAGAAAAATACCAACCATCTGCTTGCTTATGATCCTGACATACGATGATCGTCTTTTCCTCTTCAAGAGTGATTCAAGGTCAATGTCCGCAAGCAAAGCAATTTGTAATGGTGCATCATTAATAGTTGACTTGAAAGAATTGTATGTTACAAATGATTTAGATGCTTGGAAAGATTTTATTGATTTGAAGGAATTAGGTCTGTCTAGATCATGTCTAGGTAGCATGTTTAATGGACGCTCTGGCCATGACAAACCAATTCTTTCAGACCCACTGAGCATCCTGGATAATTTTCCACTTTGTTGAGAGGTGTGTGCTCCATTATTTTCAGTTACTCTGTTCAACATCTTAGGAGAAGAGAATTGTCTCTGTAAAGTCTTTGGTAATGAACTGCTTCTGAGGAACTTTGTACTATCATGATTTTCTCCATCTCGAATGAGGATAGTTTGATCCAGGGCTGTCTTATCTTTCACTTCTTCAAACCCAGAAAATTCCCCATCAAAAGGATGGACTTCCTCACCGCTATCACTATCACTTTCCTGTAAAAAATCCTCTTCGAAATCTGGGTTGTCGTCAAATGGCTTAAACTTTGATGGAGATGGAGGATCAGTTAAACTTTTAAGCTTGGTTATTGGTCTAACTCTATCCAATGACTCACGAAAAATGCTTTCCCACCTCTGAACTGGTCTACTGTCTTCAGCACCAAAAATGTTTCCAGCATTCAGTGGAACAATCTCCTGAAGCCTGGTATCACAAGGTGTTATAGCTTATAGGCAATAAAGGAATACATAATATAGGATTCTAACCTAACTATAGCATTAAATAGGGTAAATTTTTGTCATCTTATCTAAAATTATTAAATCATGAACCTCAGTGCATGAATAAAGAAAACACTTACCCGAGCACATAGATGTCAGCTGGCTCACTGGTATCGAGCCACTCATCAATATCAAGGTCTTCTGATGGAATTTTTCCTCCAACATTCCACGTCCCAACACATATTCTTTGAGCAGCAAAAGAAGAAAAGGGACAGAATAATTTTTTCAACTAATGTGCTTAACAAACAAATGCTACTTTTACATGAGAACGTCTATTCTTGTACCTGAGTTCTTTTGTGTTTATGTACTGTGTTCTAAAAGTTTCTGATTTTCGTCTTCTTAACCTTGGTAATGCATCTGGAGTTCAAAGACTCTGAAGTCAATAGATTAATTTTGGTAATAGTACAAATTCATTTTAAAACCTAAAATATTCAACTCTTAGCAAAAACATTGACATTGAGACTTCTCATTGGAAAATGTAAGGGGCAACAAGAAATGTAGATATTATAATTTAAGTTAATCAGAGAAACAGAATGTGAATTAAAAGAATATAATATGCACTTCAAAGTTCAAGTATTACCATCAGCATCAACATGGACATCGTCTCCTTTGTCCGCTGCAAAACGAGATTTCCTACCCCATTGGTCGTCCTCTGCAAACATCCTACTCAAAATCATACTAGAATACAAAAGGCTCGAATTCAATCAGCAGAAAGACAGAGCAGATCCTCATAAAAAAAAATACCAAATCTAAAAAATGTTGGAAATCTTAAGTGCAACACCTTCAGTTTCCGAATCAAAATCGGCATCGTCTTCGTCCTCGGCGTCAGCGCTGAAATCCGATTCTTTTGCACTGATGTTGAGCCATTTACGCAAAACAGTTTTAGGCCAGAAGAGCTGTGTGCAGGAGCAAGCAGAACAACACAATTCAGCCCATGTCCTCTGAAAAAATTCCCTCAGTTTTCCAAAACATTAATAACTCATAGAAAACAAACAAAAACCACGAACACGCGCAGAGAAAGAGAAAATACCTCAGATTTGTGCCTAGAATGGCCCCTCATCTGCAGAGATTAGAGATTAAGAACAAAACGGAAGAAGAAGAAGAAGAGGTGAGCTCTAGTTGAGCAATACCGACCATGGTTGCTAACGAAGAGAGAATTAACGGGACCTGAAAATCCAAATGATATCATACTTTTTCTTATTTTTTTATTTTTATTTTTTATTATATATTTTTTTTCTGCATTATTTTATTTAATTAATAATCATGCTTTAAATGCGTCAACTACTTTTATTTTTCCTAATAAAAATAATTTATTTTATTGTAAATGCATTTACCTAAACTTTTTTTAAATAAAATTTTATCCCTATTAAAAATTTAAATTATAGTAATTTATTTTAATATATCTAATATACATTTTTCTATAATAATAAAGAATTTAATTTAATTTAAAAAAAATAAAAAATCTAAATTTTATATTTCATGTTACAGTCTTTCACCACAATAACACACAATGTATTTCACCAAATCATATAAACATAATAAATTAAATTAAGTGACAAGTTATCGTCGAGAAAAGTGACCGCGACGGCTCCGCTTCATTCATATGTGCTAATAAGAGGACTCAAACGAGTAGTTATTAGGTCGAACAAACTTGTAACTCGCCCTCCCCGACAAACCAACTAATGAAATGGATAAGTTTAGCATAACATGTGGGTGTGTGTTACATGTTATAATATTGGTGTGAATTCTAGCAAAAGTTAGTATAATATATGTGACACTGTATACTATATAGTATAATGTATTACGTGTCAACCCCACTTAAGGCAAGATGAAAATAGACAGAAAGGGATGGATCGCAATAATGGGTAGTGTTGAAACAAAGAGTTTCTATACCCTACTACTCCTCACATGGGTAATCATCGCTACTCTGTCATCCACTGACGTTTTTCCACGTGGCATTTGCCTTCATCTGGAAGACGCCAGATCTCATCGTGTCCCTTTGATTCACTGACCAAACCAGACACAAAGTCTTCTCTCTCTCTCTCTCTCTCTCCTATTTTTCTTGGCAAGATATGGGGTATGTTCTTTGTACCAAGGAGACCAACTTTTGGGGTCGCTAAAGACTAGTGTGTGCAAAAGTGAGTGTTGACGTATCACGAGCTAATTGACCTAATTAATTCTATCGCGTAATTCATATAATTTATGTAAATAATCGAATAAAATGCGTGACAACTCACCGTGAGAGACTCGTAAAAGTCGTAAACCTAATTAATATCACAAGACTTATATAATATCACGTCGCGTAGAAAATATTGAAGAGATAAACAGAGTTGTTTTCGTTTCGAAACAAGATCAAAGAACAAATCTGCATGGTTTTGGAAGTAAGACTTTATAAAGTCATTGAAATCTCTAAGATATGATTGTCTAATATCCAACTATGGAGTCATAAATATTCAATATTGTCAATAAATTCTTTAAAGAAATTCAAGGAATAAAGATAAAAGTCTTCTTTTTAGGATGAAGATGAGAACGGAAGAACTAAAGCAGGATAATGGCGCTGAGTTTTAGACACAATTTTCAACTTCAAGACGTGCAATAAATAAACAATTTAAAGGGTTCTGATCTGCTGTTACTGAAGAAGATAACTTCAACTAAAAGATAAACAGGATTGTTCAGATCGTACCTCTCTCCTTCTCTGAAGAACCTCAACTCTGGAAATTGCAAGAGTCACTCCATTTCAGCAAGATTGCCAGCAATGGAGAGAGAGAGAGAGCATGGATTTTGCCAATATTTCAGCTCTCAAGAATGGGCAACGCCACTGGATATCACATGGATAACGTAAGACTTGCTTTTTTGACCTATATTTAATTCAACAACCGTGGCTATTGCCTGCAACTTCAGTTAATACCATTTTTAGTAGCTGGTTAAATTGCTTGTGCAATGCACAGTAACCAAAACTATGCATTATCTCTAATAGTTGTATTTTCTCCAAAAGAATTAAAGGTTTATGTGTAATGTTAAAGTAGTTGTTGTCTAATACAATCTCTTAATCAAGTAGGATAGATGAGGTGGAAAATATCTGTTTTTGTTATTTATTTATTGTTTCGAGAAATATAATTGTGAAGTACATGTTTCGTTAATATAATATTGTTTGCGTTGGTCGAATCTCGTACAATTTTGTATTTTAGTTTTCTATCAAAACATGTTACACCAAGCAAGAAGGAGAACACTACTTATAAATCATTCACGAATTGTATACCTTCCGTAATATGTGTAGGATCCTCGTAATGAACAAAATTTTAAGTTATTTTTGTTTTCTTATGGTGGTTTGCCACGATATTTTCATTTTGGGAGCTTCAGTTCTCCACCTATCATACTTCCAATAATGTTTTAACTCTAACATCAACAATGAGCCTCGGTTCAGTAGGTAAGATATTGTTCACGTTGGGCGTTGCACTATTTTGTTATTAGGATTTATCTGAAAACAAGTTGTATTAAGAAGAAGTGATAACTTTTACTATTAATACGAGATTGTGTATTTTATTAGTAAGATCTAGATTATCATAATTGACAAAATGTTGAGATGTTCTAATCTTCACCGAGTAATGTTAAGTTTATATTGTAATTTTAGGCTATAATCTTAGATAATGACACGGCAATTACGTGTCACTAATTTATTTTATTTATGTAAAATATTATTTTAAATATTTATTTCATACTACAATAATTTTATCCGTTAACGAATGATACGTAAGTGATATGTCAAACTGTGAGATTAGAGAGTAAAATTATATTATAACCATAACTTTTAACTGTTTGAAAAACTCATTTTTCAATCAGCACACAACAAGAGAAACAGAACTCTTAAGTCTACACGTTGTGTTCTTCTATTGTCCTATGTTGATTATGTTAAAAGCCCAAATTCGATTTCTGCTACAGTTTGGGCTTTCTTCCAGACAACAACTTGCGTCTGGTGGCGTTAATTTAGATGGATAAAAATCAAAGCTTGGAGACTGGAGAGGCTTGCAGTTGTTGTTGAGAAAAGCGGAGGGAGCTCATGAGGTTTGCAGGATAAGAAGACATGCATATCTTTGTTCATCTTCGACCCTGTAAGTCATTTTGTTTTGCGAGCTCATATTCATTGCGAGATGAACGTATTACAGTATCGAATAGAGTTCCGAAGATGGCATTTTTATGCATGACCCAACGTTTAGCTCCAGAAACTTCCCAGTTTGATTTGTCATCCAATGTTGGGTGGGGTAAAGTATCAGAAAATTCTAAGAATTTTCCATCTGGGAGGAAAAATCTCTTCGTATTTTGCACTAGAATTATTGTGTCTGACGATTTTTCGAGTACCCAGTTGCCCAAAAAGCCTCGAGAGGAAAGAATTCAAGAGAGTGAAGAGATAGGTTTACTTAATAAGCCAGTTCCTAAAGCTAATAAATATGTTTCAGAAGCAGATAAAGAATCTAGAAAACCAGATAAAGACGAGGCATTGGCGCCTTTTTTGAAATTTTTCAAAACAGAAGACTTTGAGAAAGAAGTGAAAGAAGAAAGAAAAATTGGAGATTCTTCTGAGAGAAATGGCGTTAAGAAAGTTGAGAGAGATAATGGAAAGAAGGTAAATGTGGAGTACTATGAGCCTAAACCTGGAGATATGGTGGTTGGAGTTGTCGTCTCCGGCAATGAGAATAAACTCGACGTGAATGTCGGAGCCGACTTTCTCGGCATAATGCTGACAAAGGATGTACTACCTTTATATGATAAGGAGATTGAGTATTTATTATGTGATATGAACAAAAAATCAGAGGATTTCATGGTCAATGGGAAGATAGGAATTGTTAAAAATGATGATGCCATCAATGGCCAACCAGCACCAGGCCAGCCTGTTGTAGAGATTGGAACTGTTCTGTTTGCCGAGGTTCTTGGAAGGACCCTTAGTGGTCGGCCTTTACTTTCGACGAGACGACATTTCCGAAAGATTGCTTGGCATCGAATGAGGCAGGTTCTTTTCTTGCTTTTATTCTCCGTTTAATTTATTTTGACATTTTCTTTTCTAGTGCTGATTCTTGTCTGTGAAATCACAGTTAAAACAACTTAATGAACCTCTAGAGGTTAGAATTACTGAGTGGAATACAGGGGGCCTTCTTACAAGAATTGAGGTTTGTTTGGAAAAGACAAGTATTTTTTTTTTCTAAATTATGATGTTTATTGTGCTTTTTTTTCTTTCTATAATGATCTTGTTTTTGGTGGAAATTATTGTTTTGTAGGGTTTGAGAGCGTTTCTTCCTAAAGCTGAGTTATCTAACAGAGTGAACAACTTCACTGAATTGAAAGAAAATGTGAGTTTAAATTCTTAGATTCAATTCGATTTAGAGATCAGTTTTTTGCCCCATGCGTATGCTCTTTCTCGGAACTAGCTCTAACGCCATGTGTGCTTAAAAAAAGCTGTTCACCTTTAACAAATGTTCTCTTTACCTTTTTTTTATGTATTTTCAACTTCATGCGATATTATTATATTGTTCTGTGTTTTTATTATTTTCTTCATAAATTCTAAGTGCCGATGGTCTTTAATACTTTCCGATTGTATAATCAAATTCATTGAACACAACATTATTCGAACTTTGATCCATAAGACTCCAACTTGATGAACTTAATTTTCTTCTTTTTTTTTGGAACATCTCTGCCCATAAAGTGGTTTAATATGGACTAAACTAATTCCATGGTTTAAAAGGGGCAAAATGATCATTTACCAAACTTTTTCTCTGTTTTCCAATAGAAAAACATGAAAATGAAACTACCCTTCATCACTTTAGTAAACACTATTCATCTTCAAGTTTGTTGAATAGGTTCTTGGCAAGCATTACAATTTCTTGTGTATTTATGAACTTGAAAGAATGTGACTTCCACATCACCTGCTCAAAGTAGATAACCATCTTGGCCTATAGGTGGGGCGCCAGATATATGTGAAGATTACCCGCATTGATGAAGCTAAAAATGACTTGATATTGAGTGAAAAAGAAGCTTGGGTGAGTTTTCATTTACAATTTCGGATTATTCGCATTATCTCTTGTTTTCGTTTTTAAAAGAGTTTCTTTGTAGTTCTTTTGTTTTGAATGATTCTATTGAGAAATTAATTAAGGATGATATTTTAGGAAGGAATATTATGTTAGTTTATTATTAATAGAAGAGAATGAGAGTTAATTGAGGGGGATGAATATAATTACAACCAAAGTCATCTAAACAAGTCTATTTTTTGGGTGATTCACTCATGGTATTTTCGAGCAAGTATTTCACAGGACCTGTTGTGTTTTATTTTTCGTTCGTGTGTTGTTTAGCCATTTTATTTCAACGAACGCTTTTAATGTTCATCAGATTTCTCATACTGCAGTAATATCATTTTTTTTCCCAGGAGTCGTTGTACCTTCGTGAAGGGACACTTTTAGAAGGGACAGTAAAAAAAATATTTCCTTATGGAGCCCATGTAAGGATATGGAGGACAAATAGAAGGTAAAGTGAAATTAAAATTGACTTCAAACTCAAAGTATTCAGAAAAATTAAAATAGATAATGTTAGATTTATTGTTTAATTATAATTTTTAATCTTACTAGCTTACATGGAGATTACATTTTACTGATTAATTAATATAAGAGCGATGATAATTTATAAATAGTTAAACAAAAGTATTAATTGCACCAATTAATAATCACTACGTCTTGAATGAATAGTAGGTGGTACAATTTAAATCCAACATTCTCAATTAGAATTGACTTTTTTTTTTCCTTTTCTTTAAATAATTCCGGTGATAATGATGTTAAGATTTACTAGATATGCCAAATTTCTGTCTTTTTATTTCGCATACTTGTTTTTGCTGAAAAATATTATACAGTTTTTAAATAACTTTGTGCTGTTTTAATCACAAAGTTAAAGTTTTAAAATTTTAAATTGTGGAACCACAATCTCTCTTACTTTTCAGTGGGTTGCTGCATATTTCAAATATCACTCAAGGCCGAATTACTTCCGCGAAGGACTTACTTGCAGTTGATGAAAAGGTTAAAGTTTTGGTCGTGAAGTCATTGTTTCCGGATAAAATAGCTCTCAGGTAACAGGGAGTATAGTGCTTTTTACATCATAATTTGGTGCATTTTATCTTGGGCACTTTTAAATGTTATCTACTAACAAAGATATTCCTAGATAATGCGGAGTAAATATATTGTTTTTTATGAAAAGCGACTATGAACTTTATGGTTACTCAAATTCTTTTTGGGTTGGATTCATAAACTTGCTTATGGATTAATTATATGAAATTTGTATTAAGGTAAAAATTGTTAGAATTCAGTGATTTGAGTTCTTTTTTAGCCGAACATATGACTCTTCGTTGCTTAAGCGAATAGCCCCTTTTTTTATTTTTTGTTGCAAGAAGATATGTTCATTTTTCTGCAACAGCTGAGTAGCATTCACTTGAGCTAAAATTGAAAATGGTGGTAAATTTTGTTTTTGGCTGGTGCAGTATTGCAGACTTGGAAAGTGAACCGGGCCTGTTTATCTCTGACAGAAAGGTGTTTTTCACAAATATAAGGATTTGTTTTTAGAAAATTATTTCATCAGAAGGGATATAAAATAGTTTTCAGAAACAGAACATTTTTTTAAACTGTTGTGAAAACATCATCCAGTTTGACTTTTTTTGTTCTCGGCATTTTCATTTCTGACAGAGAGTATTTGATGAAGCGGAAGTTATGGCGAAGAAGTACCGGCAAAAGCTTTCTCCTTTCGTGTCTGTTTACACGTCCGAGTCGCCTTCACCAGATCCTCTGCCCTACGAAAATGAATCAACAATGTATGCGAATTGGAATTGGTTTGAATTTGAAAGGGAAAGTTGAATACACTTGTTATGATAGAATGATGGTAGAAAGAGCTGAATTTCTAGAAACATGTAGTGATTATTATTAAACAAGATCAAACAAATTAAGGGTAAAATACAAATTAAATTTTGCATTTTGGGAGTTCATTCAATTTAAATTTAAATTTTTTTTTTTTTTGAAGAAAATGAATATCATCAAACTTTGATGATAGATCAAGTTAAATCTTTAAAAATAAACACAACTTGGTTTGAGTCGGATTTCGAAACCTAGTGCTACAAGTATAACGGTGTTTATATTTTTTTTTAATTTTTAATTTTAAAAATTAAAAAAAAAAAACTGAACTAAATCATCCAAGGGCCAAAAAAGTAGATGAAATGGAGCATAAACCAACTATAACTGTACTCCAACTTGAGTTCCATTTGTCTCAAATCAAAATCTAATTAGAACTAAACTAAACAAACACAAATTCATTTCAAGGTCCATTTTATTCACAGCACAAAAATTAAAATTCATTTTATCCAAAAAAAAATAAAATAAATCAACTTAATGGATCTCAAAAATTCAAAATTTAATTTCAAATTTATCTTAAAATCAAATATGGATTTCATTAAGTATTGTTTTTCTTTCACTGTATTATAAGATTTCAGAAAAGTGATACCAAATGTAATCATCTCCTCTTGGGGATACTAGAAACAAGTGAAAGCCAACTAAACCCCATGATCAAAAGTTCCACAAGAATGGAGTAGTTGACAAAGATCACCAAAGCCACTCCTCAAATCTATGAAACTTTAACCAATCCTCCATATGATCCAATCAACTAAGACAAGCTAATCTCTATATATACAGAGTAAGTTTCAATAGAATCCACATTAAGGGTTTCGACAATGGCTCGGGATTTTCCGTCGGGAGCTTCACAACCAAGTGCGGCTCATTTTGGTTTGGCTGGAGCAAGCCTTCTTTTGTGCGTTTTTGCTCTACTCATGTGCGCTTCCCATACTCGTAAGTGGCGGCGACAATGGAGGGCGTGTCTGGAATATGATTATGAGTATGATGAGCCAGTGATAGAACTCGATTCCGAAGCTACAATTGTTACAACAGCAAGAATCAATGAGATTGAACCCCAAATAGGAAGCCATGAAAACATGGGTAATGGGGAGCAACAACTTTCTGTATGGAAAAAGAACATTCTCATGGGAGGTAAATGCAAGCTTCCAGATTTTTCAGGCGTCATTATTTATGATTCAGAAGGAAATGTTCTTACCTCCACTAAAAAGCCAAGTTCTTTACTGCCCTGGAAGTGACATAAGAAGCTAAATTTGCCCATCAGTAGATGTTGTCCTATGATAGCCAAGTAACTATGTTGTTTCTTGTTTCGTGTCATTTTTTATATTTGATTAAAGCTAAGTTAAAACTCGTGGTTACTCATCTAGACTCTAATTGTTAACGTGCATGCAACTTTTATGCAAAGGAAGAACTCTATTTTTCATGGTTTATTTTGTGAAGCTTGTAATGGTTTTTGGAATAGTCTAAATATTACTCTATCAATCTACGTCTGTACCCAACAATGCAAAAAGATTAGGCAGTATGTCTCCATAGAAATTTCTAACTCACCTTGGCATATGTTCAAAATCACTGTCGTCTTTTACTCAGTAAATGCAGCAACCACCAGCTACATATTTTCAAGTCTGTCAACTACAGGGAAAAAGAGCGTAAAGAAAGCTGTATAAGATAGAAAAATGGGTGGCATTAAACAGCTCAATAATCTTTAAGTTGTATACTGTATAGTGTCCTCAATACATAAAACCCAGAGAGATTTTACAGCTAGCTTATAGACACCAAATTTAAAATTTTAAATGCATAGAGTGCGAGAATAACCAGTGCATTAGCTAATCCGGATGAACATTTAGCTGGATTTTTGTCCACCTGATTATCCTTAACATTCCTTTTCAAGCAGGCAGGTGGAATACAAACCAGAACGCTTGGACCTTAGATGCCAAACTGCGAAGCTAGTGCAGTTGAGATTTATAAACTTCACGTGCTGAATAGAACTATTTGAGTCTTCTTCATGCAAATTTCTTTCATTCTTCAAAACGACATCCATGGATAATCATTTATTAGAAAGTGACATAAATTACAACTTTCTTCCCTCGCCTATAGAAGCATATGGCCGTAAGCCATTGGGAAGAATATAATCAACAGCCAGATAATCAATTCCATCGCCAATCAAATGAGCGAAAAAAAGGTATAGTCAATTTATAATAAAAATGCACGCAAAAGGATCAGTGGAAATTGGGTGTAACATGAATAGGCAATAAGATTATCAGATTGAGCTACAAAATTTATCCAATTTCAAGAATGTTCCACCATAACTACAGGTAAATCTATTATTGAATCTAAATTCAATATTTTAGCGCAAAGAAATCAAAGGAGAGTCTAGTTTTAGAGAAATGTTCAGCACTTTTTCCAAGCAAAATACCAATTCTCAAAGTGCAGCGTTATCATTTTCGCAGTACAATGCTTAAATTGAAGTCTCGAATAAAGATTTGCAAAACATACAGCAATGAATTTCAAAGCCATAAACTAGTTTCCGTTTCGCAAAACAAAGCCCTCAGATCTCATAGCTTTACATAATTCATCTACGGTTTAAGCCAGAAGGCGTCCAACAGAAGCCTCTACTCCCCAGCACACGCGTGTATTGTGTGCCTGTGTGAATATATGTATGTATGTATGTATATATGCATGTGTGGAGGAGAACGGTGACCGGTGAGTAGAGGACAACTGAGAAACAAAGTACCACCGGCGCCACTCAATAAGTAATACTTTTTCCATCACAGGGCTGTGTAAAGGCCGGAATCACGAAACAAACATCCTGACAATGGACAAAAAAACCCTAAATTGAATGAGAAAGTGAGCGAGGAGGGCAAAGAAGTCCCTTTTATAGTGCTGCAAAAGCAAAAGGAAAAACAATGTGGGCTTTCTCTACGAAAGGGCCTTCACAACCCATTAACACGTGCAATATATTTCTTTTAATTAATTTTTTAATTATATTTCAAATTAATAAGGATGAGGTGAAATTTAAATTGGTTTAAAATCATTTACAAATTAAATTTTAAATGTTTTTTTTTTTGAAAAATCGAGGACATTTTTCTATATGCAATCCGGACTACTATGTCAATTTTTATTTCAAATTTAACGCGCTTACATCATATTTTTTATTTAATAAAATATTTAAAAATTTATTGATCATTTCTCTTACGACTTTTTAACTCTATCGAGAGATATGATATAGTCTCAAAAACATTAGAAATCAAATAAAAACTTAATTAAATAAAAAACGTGACATGCACGTGTTGTCTTTCAATAGCAGTTCGTCAATCTCAAACTACTTATAGAAGAGAAATTTTTTAACACTTTCCAACCATAGACACGGGAACTACTTCGAGGACATGGATACGGAGTCGCGCTCCGTATTTAAAAAAATATTTACAAATTGAGAGTAACAAGGGGACATTACGCGATTATTTAAAATAATAACATTATATTACCAAGGTGAGTGTGAAGCACCTTTCAAAAATTCTGGTAGTACACGTTGTGGAGGCCATGGTGGGTGGAGTTATCCCTCCAAATCCCATCACTGATGTGTAATGCACTGCAGATGAATTTCCTCTCGGGCTTCGCCCTCTTTCTCTTCCTCTTTGTTTCCTTCCTTCTTCTTCCCCCACAACACCCCGTACAGCCCCATCACCAGCAATACTCCCCCTCCAAAGCTGTACCCAGAAGTTCGACAATGGCTGCCATTTCAGTATTTCTAAAGAGGGAAAGAGAGAGACGATGAAGAAGATGACAGAGAGAGAGAGAGAGAGAGAGAGAGAGAGAGAGAGAGAGAGAGAGACCTTCCCCAGTGAAGAGCTTCTTTCCAGAATGTTGCTGAGAAGAGAGCTGTTATGATGAGAGACAAGGGCGTGAACATGGCTGTAAATACCGGTCCTTTCTTCTCCACCGACCAGACTTGAAGCCAGTGTGTAATTCCAGTCACGATCACTCCCTGCCATTTCCGACCAGTAAATATCCTTTTTTTTTTTACGAATTCTACTTTAATTAGAGCACGAAACTATGATCCGATTGCTTCATTCGAAACTGCTATCTAATAAGACAAGCGCAAGACAATCAGACCACCTTTTCATGTCTTCAAAATCCTAATTATTGCTCCTACGCCATCCCTACCTCCACCCTTTTTTTTATCAAATACCATCTTCTACATAAAAAAAAAAACAAAAAAATTTCTTTTTCAGGCGAAACCATTTGTATTCTTCTTGGTTGATCTATATTTTGATTGTCTAGAGATTGAATCTCGAGCGCTACTCACTGATTAGACAATCGTCTTCATCATAATTACCAGTTTGTGTTAAGAGAGTTAGAGAGAGAGAGAGAGAGAGAGAGGATTACGCAATATGCTACTGAGAGTAGGTTGAGATTCCACCCGAGCTTCCAAGCCGATGGGCGTCTTTCCACGGCGGCAGCCCAGACAGCTGTTTGTATGCAGCTAAACCAGCATTGCATTGTAGTTAGTCTTAGTTTTGCTGGATATTTCTGAACAATTATTCCCTGAAGAAACAAACAATCTACTATAACATTAACTCGAAAGATACGAAAAAAAGGAGCACGAACATAATGTACTGAAATTAAATCTTAAAAAAATAAAAATAAAAAGGACCTGTAAAATAAGCCATAAAGACCAAATAACGTTGGCTAAGAGCATGAGCAGCGAGCCTTGAACAGAGTTTTTCTTCGAGGAGTGGTTTTCAAATTCTGGGTGCCATTTTGCGATCTTTAATGGCGGACCCTTCAAAAAAGCAAAGACAAAAGCCCCAGAAAGACCCAAAACCGAGCCTGCTATCTTTGCTATTCCATGCAGTTTCTTCAAAGAAACGCTTTCCATTCTGATAAACGAAGAACAAGCGTAATTATTTTTAAAGATAATGGACGCTGGACGGAAGAAAATGACGAAACTATAGATCGTCTTCACCTGAAAATGAGAGATAAAACGAAGGTAATGGCTGGAATTGCGTTGCAGGTAGCTGCAGCAAATGTTGCAGAGGTGTGGTCGAGCGCAATATAGTAAAGATTCAAACTCAGCGTTATCCTAAACAATATTTTTCAAGAAGAACTTTCAGCTGATCAATGGCGGACTTATCGTTTTCCAGCTAGAACAACTGATCATTTCATACATACCCACAGAAAGAAACCATGAAGATTTGGCAAAGCAAGCTGAAGGAAATTGCAGAACCACTTTCCCTGCAACAATGGAAGTAAAACATAAAAATAAAAACTCAACGAGACGCAGAAAATGGATAAACCTACCTTTCGAAGAAGACGAAGAAGGGAGCCAAAACGACAGAAGCAAAGGCTTGGCGATAGAAAACGAAGACGTGAGGGTTCATCCCTTGAGCAAGTGCTTCTTTGGATAGCAAAGCTGTTCCAGAATAAACTAACTGAATGAAAATCATTGCAGCGTAAAGCTTATGGCTGTCCATAACCATGGTGGGTGGATCTAAGGACACTACTCAGTTCGTATTTCAAACATCTTCATTTTGCTTTAGTATATGTAGTCTCGAGCCAAAATTTTTTATATAAATTTGAATCCACTCTTGGTTTCAGTTTTGACGTCACCCCACCCAAAATGTTTAAACTAGGAGTGGCGTCGCATAGGTGCCGTGCCGTTCGATTCAGTTCCACCCCCAATTAGCGTCCAATCAATTTTTTCAGTTTTGATCAGTTCAATCTTTGTTTTAGATTTTTTCAGCTTGAACTCGATTAAAGTCGATTTGTACCCGGTTTTGGGTTAATTTTATTAGGTTTAGTCTCGATTTAAGACGGTTTTATTCCGTTTTTATAATTTTCAAAATTAAAATTAAAAAAATATAAATATTATAATATCATTTCAGTTCAGTTCTAACCGATTCTTCAAGAAAAAAAATTGAGACCCCAACCGAGAACTTCAATTTTACTTAATTCGGTTTCAATGATTTTGAAACCGATTCGAACCTAATTTTCACGACTTTGCTTGCTCTGCATTAAACAATAGGTAAACTCTATCTACTCACTCGTATCATTCTTTAATTGATTTAGGAGATGTGGGTCTAGATATTATCGAAGCTGCCAACTTCAATAACGCAGAGTAATTTAAATGCACAATGTTCTTTTAAGGTGAAACCTTTACCTATATTTGATAGACATGGTCGATGTATAGTTGCCCCAAGCTTTAGTCTAGGTCAACCGCATAACCATTGCACATTCGCGGTTGATCAAGTTTCTTAGTAGTCGATCACCCTGCCCTTTGCCAACCCGGGTTGTTATTGATCGATTGTGGGGATGATAACAATTATTTCATATCAAGTTTTTAAGATTCGAGTAAATAATTACTCAGATATGACATATATTGTCTTTCAATATGTCGATTTTTATGGTATATGTTTTACTTGTACGTTTATTTTGTGTCTGCATTTTATTGTTGATATTAGTTGCACTTGCTGGGTTTGCTTGACTCAAGAGAGGGCTGTTGTTTGTTGTGCATCTTCGATTGAGCGAGAAATTATTTGCACAATAAACACGATTTGTAATGTGACAACTCAAATGCTATGTCGATGGATAAAAATCTTTAAATCTCATTAGAATTTGTTGTTTACGTCATGTTCGTTCTCGAGATTGTCTTCTTCCTCACGCGCCTGTGAAATTGATGTTCAGGTGTGTGAATGATTTTTTTTTTCATTGACGACTTTTATATACGCTATTTATTTTAGCGAATTATTTTCACTTTAACGTATTGACGTTTCTTGAAATCTGTTTTGAGTTTTATTCATGTTTCTTGTACGTTTGTTATTTTTAAAACACTAGATATATTTTCAAATCTCTACTTGAATATAGTTAGTTCATCTCAAATGATTACATATTCTTATATTATAGACAGAGGGATATTTAGTTAAGCTGCCGGGACGATCCAAAAAGTTTTGCTTTACAGTTCCTTTTTTCTTTCGAGCGTTTTCTTTGAGAATTTTAGTATTTCTACACTTCAATTCATTTGGATTATTGCATCCTACATCACATAGATTATTCCAATTTGGATTTTTATTTATTGTATATTATCTTTGAGTTTACTATTGAATCTTTGTGTTTTGCCCAACATTTTGGGTATTGGCTTCTCCAATTAATCATTTGATTATTTAAATATTATGCTGCAAACTATTTAATTTTACCAAGGGTAAGGCGGTTCGATCCTCTGGTAGGTCATGTCGTTCTCTGTTTTCGACGTACTCCCCTTTCAGATCTTGACATATACGATGATTGTCATTTTATTAATCCTTGTATTGCTCCGTTAGTGCTAAAAAGACCAAATTTTGGCATTTGAGTCTCAATGAAGTTTATTCTTTCATAGTTATATCTTCGTCTTTTCGTATCACCTCATGATATCTTATTGAGTTTGTACTTGGAATGATATAATATCAAGAGCTATGTTTTATCTTTACACTCCTAATCTTACCTTATAACGTGATAATTTATTAATTGATATGATAATATTTTATTTATAATTTATAATTATTATATAAATTAGTGAGAAATGTATAAGAATCAAATGGAAATGGAATAAAAGTATTTAGGTGACATTTATTTGAAAGATAAATTGTACAAGAAATAAAATATAACACATGACTGAGACATTAGAAAACGTGACAATTGATTGTTCTTTTAATGATTACATTATTATTTAATAAGAAAAAAGTTTGACAAATGGATAAATGTTCCATCACAGTGTCACTTGGAAGTTAGTGTTAATTCAGCTAACATCTTTATAACTTTTGCCCCTAATATCATAGAAAAGCACGTTTGAACAATCCCCATTACACTTGTTTCTAGAAAAAGTTCTCTCTGGCTGCAAAATATAATTATATATAAAATATAAGCCTCACCGACACCAAGTACGGATTCTAGACCTGGGTATTAGACGTAAAGACCATAGATTGGGTCACCAATCGGCCTGCAGACGACCTCATTCGAGCCCAGTCGTGGGCTAGGTGCAAAGTTTTTTCTTTGGATAAGTCGAGCCAGATCCTGACCTAAGTTTTCACAGGGGATGGATGAAAAGTAGAGGCAATGCAGGTCGGTCGGGAGTCCAAGGCATATGGACCGGATCGATATTAGATGATTCAAATTCAGGTGGATCATGTTTTGATTCACTCTAAGATCCATCGGGATCGGGCTCGAGTAGATCGGTTGACAAAGCCCCGAGTAATAGAGGCCTTTTGTTACTTGCAGCATAATCCAATGATTTTAACAGGGTAATAATAAAGAAGCTCTACCCTTTTATTTCTCCATTTTCTTGAGGAAACCAACTGAAACAGGGCTTGTTCGTCAAGTACTTGCAAGTTATTAATCTTGTCGAGCCACACGACACATTGTTATGTCATTGTTTTTCGCCATCAAATCTAGGAAATATTCTGGATTTTGGTCCGTCGCAAGGACGATGTTACAGAGGTTTTGTCACCCACGCTCCAAAACAAAAAAGAATGCTTGGTCGAGAAAAAAATTGAAAAATGTCTCGTAATAGTAAAAATGGTTCGTCTTTTTACAATTTTAAAAAATAAATAAATACGTGTTTTTATTTTTTTATTATTTTAATAATGACGCGGTTATTAGACCTCGTTGTAACACGACATTTTCCGGGAAATTTGTGGTTTCAAACCAAAGTAAACTATCATGGTCTTGTTTTAGAATTTAATATTTACCACCAATACTAACGGTAATTTCTTGCTTCCAAGAAAGTTTACCCTTGGCTTAGCCAGCGAAATAGACAATTATACCCGGAAATAGTAGGGGTGAAACCGTAACTTCATGCGGTTTTCTTACAAAGAATTATCGTCCATTCCGAAAATTTTCAACCCTCTGGTTTGTCGAAATACGATTCTTCCTCTTTTCCCCATCAGTCTTGATGCTCGATCGAATTTTGGATTTTGGTTTTGTAGGAAACGTTAGTTTCGTGTCTATTTGGTTGTCTGCGATCGGGAATGTGCGATCGTTTTCTGGGGTTTGAATTGGAACCCTAATTTGCTTGAGCTTCCAGCTAAATTACGGTCTTGAAAATGGCGGATCAGGAGGAGGAGGACCTTCGAATGGCCCTGAGGATGAGTATGCAGCAGCACTCTCTGCCTGAGCCCAAGCGAAGCAAACCCATGGATGTTCCTATTGGAGCTCTTACCGACTCGACGGAGGAGTCGATGGAGGTGAAGACTCGTCGGATGCAGAGGGAGCTAATGGCTGCTGCTGCTGAAAAGCGGATGCTTGCGTCGAAGAGCGCCACATCAACTGGTGCTGCTTTGAAGGTGGAGCACAAGGATAGGGAATTGAGCGTGGAAGGTGTGAATTTGGGGAGGGAGCTATCTGAGAAGGAAGCGAAACAGTTGTTTTCTATGGTGTTTGGGTCCGAAGTTTCTAGAGACATTCTTGCGCAATGGAGTAATCAGGGAATAAGGTTTGTTGCTGAGTATTTAGCTTCATAATCTAAATCTATATGCCATGACGTATGTTCTCTTATATATATATTAGTTAATTTCAATCAATTTAGATGCTTAGCGGCCATCTGTGTCGACTAGGGGCCATGCCAATGTATACAGGCTTCAAATATGAAACCTTTGAGAAGATTTCCATAACTCGTAGTTAAAAGCCAAGTCATTGACAGTTATTCAATACAGAAACGACTTTTGCTCAAATCATCGTCGGCAAGAACTTTCTGATTTGATACTTCCCCACTACTTTTTCAACATAAGTGCTGAGACTTGTGTGACAATTGAATTCCCATGTTCAAATTTGGTTCTTTCAATTTATATTTGAATAAAAAATTCCTATGGAAGCTCCATAAAAAGTTACTATTGTAATGGTTCACATAAATTCCCTCATTTGATGCATTTTACTTGATTTAAGGTCTTATAGAAGGTTAGCTCTGCTTAATTTGAAATCTTGTAATTGAACATTTTCATCACATTAGTTACTGCAAGGTGCTTGTCAACTATGGATAATTGCTGCAGTCCTGAGTGATTCTGATAGATACTTCGTTGATTGGCCTCACACTATAATTTAGTGATTGAATATGTAATTTCCTTGACCTTAAAAATTAGAATATCTGATTCGTTGTACATGTTTTCCATTTAATAAAAAGATTTTGGGGTGGACTATGCTTGAGTTGGCTATGCCAAACTGTGAGGATAATAACAAATAAGTTATAATGAACTTGAACTGCTGATTAAAAAAAGTTATTATGAACTTGAAATTGAAATATAATGAATTTTTTGCCTCTTGATTTGATTTAGACTAGAAATCTATCTGATATTAAGCAGAAACAGATCTGGTTTGTAAACCAACCTTTGAAAATAATTTTAACTTTTATAGATTGAAATTTAGTATGTTCTTGCTAGTAATTATAAATATTGTTGTAAATGTTTTCAATGCATGTTAGATTGTAAGGAAATTGGTTGTCTTTTTATATTTTGTTCACGTAATCTTTATATACTAGAGTTTTGAAGGTACTATAAATTTAAACACATGTAGACTTTTTAATCCATTATACATTAAGCAAAACCTTGATTAATCTGACCTAATGTCCTTTGGTGATTAATTAAATAAAGGAATCAATTATGTTTATTAGAAAAATTGACTCCACATTATAATTTATTTGAATAAATTTGATGGAACTTAACGATTTGCAAAACCTGATTTGATCAATCACTTGAGCATTCGCAATTCACTTGCCCATTATTGGCTAATTGTTTTTAAAAAATATCTTTCCTATAGGTTCAGCCCTGATCCAGAAACATCTATAGGTCTGGTACAGCATGAAGGTGGGCCTTGTGGCGTTCTAGCTGCTGTTCAAGTAATTTGTTCTTTCCTCCAATTATTCATGTACACTGTTTTAGGCAATCTGACGTTTCACAGAAGTTTTTTTTTAGCTAAATGGTGTGTTATTGACAGTGAATGGTGCTTTATACATGTATATTTATAAAGTATCTAAAACTCAGTAGTACTAGATTGCCTTTTGTCCAAATTTGCACGGTAACAAACTTCAAATGGAGAAGATTCTATTCACGTTGACCAGCTGAGAAGGTTAAAATCTGGTTACGTTTAAAATTTTCTCTTTTTTGGTTATTAGGTTTCCTTCAAAATTTAAGTCATTAGTTTGGGCAAGTGAGCGAGTGATTGACTCATAGTTTCTGGCTACTCCATTTATTGTTCTGTACTTTTTGTCCTGAAAAAGATACGGGTTTATATTTCTGTAACAAGATTGTTTATTTATTTGAATAGTTATTGTTCTATTTGATCTTTAGACCTGCTTGTTGAAAGAGGCACTGATGATTGTTAGAGACATTAGCTGAGGTTGTTATGTGATGTCTGTACCAGTCCTGTAGTCACTGCATTTCCCTAATCATTTTATGGAGAAGATGTCATCATTTTCTAACAAAGACAAGGCTAAATTTTGTTTTATTTTTCAAGGTACTCAATGTTTGTGTATTTTAAGCTGAGTATCATCAATTAGTTGCCAGTGCTCTCTATTGAGGTACTTTGTGAGTAAATTCAAACATGTTTATATCGATATGTAGATTTTCTAAAATATACGCGAAATCCTCTCAGTATACTTCATAAAGTTGTGTTTGCAATGGTAACTAGACTACTGCTGATCGAATTGTTACATGAGTAGCTCGGGGGTATGCTGGCTTATATATGTTTGTTTATAAATGCGTATTTATTTCTGATTCTGCAGCATTTAGTTTTTACTTGGGGATACATGTATTGCAAGTTAATGAAATGTTTTCTGCACCAATCTTTTTATTTTTTTTATTTTTCAGGCATATGTCATCAAGTACCTTCTTTTCCTCCCAGAAGAATTGAAAAATGTTGTGCCAACACCAAACATTCAAAAAAGTTATGGTATAGAAAGATTGCCAAAAAGCAAAGGTGCTGTAACCAATGATTTTGCTTCTCTCACTGAAGATGCAAAAACAAGGTGATTACATATTTGCACGATCGGTATAGTGCCTTTTCTAGTCTAGTTAGAATTGTTGGTATGCCTCTTAATATTTAAATTGTTAATCTAATTACATTGTCAATGAGATCTGAATTTGTAGAGTATTCTATTATTGTGCACATATGATCCAAACATTGTGTTTTCCGCTCATTAATTCTCTCTTCTTCCTTATATGAAAGGAAAATGCATCATTTTCTGTGAGGAAATTTTGAATTATGGTATGAATGAATTTGTATGCGATTTCTTTCAACAGAGCGCTGGTCAGAAGCATGGGTGAGATTTTATTTTTGTGTGGAAATAATGAAAGGGGTGTTGTTGCAACTTTGAGTGTTATAGACCATGCCTGTGAGGGATCTGAAAACAGCACTAAGGAGGAAGTAAGTTGTATTCTAACTCATTTCATTGGTGTGAAATTGAATTTTTTGGGATATTCATTCTTTCTTTGTGGTGCTTTTATTTCCTGATGAGAAGCGTGGTCTTTGTGCGTAGATCATTTCAAAAGCACTTGGTGGTCTTTCAGTTGATTCAGCGGCTGCTTTGAAGAAAGTGCTGAGGGTAAAGACATACAAATCACAAGCGATTGCCTTTAGAAGGATTCAAGAGCTAATTCCAATTTTCCAAAGTCGCATGGGTGCATTGCTATTCCTCATTTCTGCTTTACTTTCTAGAGGACTGGTAAATTTTTGCTCTTATTGTCTGATTTTCCCAAGATCAAAACCAAAGAAAAAAAAATTTTGTGATCCAATTTCACAGTCAATGCATGAAAGCCTACATCAAGGCGAAGACAATTTTTTTTATCTTGTTATTTATGCGCTTAGGACAATTTTTTTAATATAGGATATGGTTCAAGGTGACAGGGATGATCCAAGCCTCCCATTGGTCACTGCTCCATTTGGACATGCCTCACAGGTATAATTTTGATGGCCATTTTGTGCTTCGCCTAATGGATCTACTGAATTTAATTTCTTGGTTGATGAGCGTTGTGGAACAGGAAATTGTAAACTTGTTGCTCTGCGGGCAGGCAGTCCCAAACGTATTTGATGGAAGGATGGATTTAGGCGGTGGAATGTGCCTGAGAGGCATTTCTACAAGTGTTGAAGTTGGGTTCCTTACTCTGTTAGAATCGCTCAACTTCTGCAAGGTTGGCCAACATTTGAAATGCCCCAAATGGCCAATTTGGGTTGTTGGAAGTGAATCCCACTACACAGTCCTCTTTGCTCTTGATTCCACTGTTCAGGATGAAAACGAGTTAGAAGAACAAGAGTCACGGATTAGAAAAGCTTTCGACGCACAAGATCAAAGCGGAGGTGGCGGTTTTATCAGCATCGAAGGGTTTCATCAAGTTCTCAAAGAAACAGCTATTAAACTTCCATCCGACAAATTCGATCACCTTTGTAGCACCGGATTCATCGTATGGAGCGAGTTCTGGCAGGTAATTTTGGAGTTGGACAAGAGCTTGGGGGGCTTAAAAGATTCAACTGGATTGATGGGTAAGAAAGTTTTTGATCTATTCCATTTTAATGGTATTGCCAAATCGGATTTGAATGGCAGTCAATCGACTATTGGAGGCGACAGTCCCATTCAAAGACCTCGGCTCACCATACTTAAGGTTTCTGTGCCTCCAAGATGGACACCTGAGGAGTTCATGGCAGATGTAACAGCATCCTCGGCCTCAGGTGGAAATGAGTCAACCGAAAAAAACATTGAAATAGCAAAACCCGAACCTCCTCAGCATGCTCCTCTTGTCGACTGCATAAGAACTCGATGGCCCCGAGCTGTATGCAATTGGGCAGGGCATCCCCCTAGCATAGTTTGATATGTTCATTAAAAATCGTTGGGCTTTGCCTTTTGCTCTTACGCTACACAGTCAAATAAAGAGCAGAAATTAGGCAGCTGAAAGATGGGTTGGTTCGAGATTTCATTGACATTCCCATGGAAGAAACGTTGTTTTGAACCTGCCTTTGTCTGACTTGAGTTTTAAGATTTCATTGACATTCCTATTCTCCGATTGTGTAGATTTTTCGGACCGATCAAACCATTCGAATGAAGGTTTGCTGTGTTATTTATACTTTTGATTTATACAAGAACTCTTTATTCCGAGATCTAGTCGTTCAGATGAGGATCGGGGATAACTGACATTTCCGATTATGTAATTGTTGTAGTAGTAAAAATTTTCTGGCCGGACCGCAAAGTGTGTCATTTCACAAAGTCTTAAACTCGTCTAGCCTGTATGAGCTTCTTCATCAGTTGTAATGAATCTTTGCCCCTTTTTTTATTTGGTGTTTTTAAGATTAATAATGCAATTCTAATGTAATATATATGAAGACTTTGTTAAACATTCTCATTTTTTATCTTAATCTTTGAATATTAGATCGGAACTCATCGTATCAAATCACTTATTTTCTCTTTTACTCTTATCGCACGTCGAAAATAAATGTATGTAGCGGAATAAATATGTATTTAATTCGAGAGAAATATATAAGTTATTTGTAGGGAAAAATATCGATGAGATTTTATGAAAAATAATTGTTGTGGATCGAGAAAGAATAACGAGAGGAAAAAATAATAATTTATTTAGAGAGATTATTGATTATTAAAAAATTAATTTTTAATAATAAAATTTAGTTGTAAGATGATTTAATAAAAATTATCGCTCAGATCATTATAATATTTGATATTTATATTATTATAAATTATAAATGTATTAATTATGTTGTCATATATTTAATTGTTAATTTTTGCAGTTAAAGAGACAAACGGATTGATCAAGTCAAGCCTAGCAAACTTAACGAGTTGAGCCGAACAATCATGTTAAATTTTTTTTCAATTTAATCTAATTTGTGAGCTAAATTTTAAACAAGTCGAGTCGAGCCTGATACAATATCGAGATGGCCGAGTGGGCGGACCATACTCGGTTCAACTGGTTTAAAAGTTGTGAACTTTATGAGAGCCCAGCTGAGCCAAGCCACTTGACTACCCAAAAAGTTATAGACATGGCTAGCCAGCCTCCGATCAAAACCCTAGACGCAGACTTAACCGGCGACGACTTCCCCAGCACTGCTCCTACCCATCCGAACACTATCAAAGCTACAGTCACTGCACCGGCAACCACTCCTAACCTCACTCTGTGCTCACTTATGAACGAAGCAGCCATTAATGGAACAAAGGCTCCAACTGAAAACGCAAAAGCCGATGCTCCAGCTGCCTGAAGAGGGTTTGGCCAGCTCTCTTTTTCTCTCTCTTCATCTTCTTCTTCGTCTGCCTTTTCTTCTCTGTCCTCCCACTTTTGTTTCTCTCTCCTTATTTGAGCTAACTCTATGTCCAACTGCGAGTAGACAGATACGAATTCTCCTATCGCCATGCTACAAGCTCCAGCTACTAAGCCAGCAAAACCAGTGAGAATCATGGCTTTGCTCTCTTGTTTTACAGCACCGACACCCACCATCAACGATGCAGTTGAAACTAACCCATCGTTTGCTCCTAAAACAGCAGCTCGAAGCCACTGCGATCTCTTCGAGTAATCGACATATCGCGTCTTCGTCTGATCCTCGAGATCCCTGTTGGGAGAATCTTTGCTTTCCATCAGGAAATTCTCAAGACGTTGAAGAACAAGTGTGGAGGACACACGCACGAGGATGGGAATTTATGGAGGAGGAAAGTGCCAGATGATGGAGAAGTAAGATTGGTACGTTCGGTGTCCATGCAAGGAAGAATAGGCACTAATTCGAGGATCTTTTTTCCTCGAATGTTGGAAACACAACAGACGGGGGATCGAACTTCAAAGCATTCTTAAAGCTGTTCATCGTTTTAGTATAAAAGTTTTAACCGAGTTAGTTATAATCGCCTAGATTGATGTTTATTTTCCTCTCGTGTCTTGTTCATCATTTGCCAACCAAGTCGAGAAAAACAATATGGACAAGAAATGTCCAAAAAATCCAATTTTTACTTACATGTAACATATGTTTTATACAATCGTAATGGATAAAATTCAGTGTGACCCGGTGAACTAATACATATCTCATTTAGCGCTATGTTATCTCTGTAGAATCGCAAAATTTACAATTGTATATCAATCTTCAAATTATGATTTATCTCTCTATCTGTGATTTTTATCCGAAAGTATTTTTTCACGTAAATCTTGTGCTTCGTATCACAAATTTTTTTATTTATTATCGTTCGAGCTTTAACATCGGGAATTTTTTAAAAACAACTTTTAACACTAACAACTTTTTAGAAAATCTTATTAAATTATTCTATGATTTGTCGAACATCATGTATCTTTTTTTTGATACTGGAACAATTTCTTTTGTATTCATGCCAGCATAACATTGAGCTAAATCTGAAACTCCAAGTAGGTTCCTTGTAGTATGTAGTTCAATGGAACAAGAATATTCACAGACGGCGATATTCTAGAGTTAGTATTATAGATATTGTCTCACTTTAACATAAACGACACCCTTCCCTTCATCCAATCTTGTCGTTATTGACTTGTTTAATCATATGATCCAACTAACTAAACCTGGTCTCTTTTAACAACTAGAAATAAACTTTCTAAGTATTTTCTGTTAGTTTTTAGGAAAAAAAAATTGAAAATAAGTATAAAATCCTTGAAGAACTCATAAAAAATACAAAAAATAAAACTAAATTAAGATATAATGTCAAATGGAATGGTGAGGATTAACTTCACAATAACCCCTCGAAATGGATTGTGAAGAGTAACTAAATATGATTTTCAAAAGTGATTTCAATAATATGATATACTTTTTGAAGAATTCACGTGGAATTTTGAGTCATTCTAATATAATATTGTCTGTTTTTTTTTAATTAAAACTTGCATAGATTAGTTCTTGAAGTTATCGTAAAACGTATTATACTAGTTAGTAAGGGGAAATCTAATTATAAAAATTCACTTTCTACTCTCCCAAACACGTGAGATTATACACTCGTATTGATATGAGCTGGACCTTCATGATCAACATAATCTTAAATTGTTCTTACTTCCAACGATGAAACTTCTTTTCTAAGCAAAAACTCACATAATACATAATATATAGGACTTTTTGATACACGTATAATGCAACGGAAAAACTATCCATGTGGAGTTCTGGTTTCGCGAATATATATTGTCAACTTTGGCTAAAACTTGCATAATTTTTTTCTTAGAGTTTTACTTAAAAACTCTTCTTATGAACCATTTGATTTTATCTTTTTCAAATGATATGAGATTGTGGATCTTCTTTTATATGAGCTGAGTTTTTACAATTAACAGAATCTTAGATAATCTTTATTTTCACAGGGTGGACCCCCAGAATCTTATTATACGAATTTTTCAGTACTACACTTGCGATTTTTAAAAGTGATTCCAATGAAATGAGATTGAGTTTAGTTTCTCTTAAGCAATCACCATTACCATTATATTTTTACATAATTAATTATATGAGAATAGTTGACTTGTGAGCAAGGAAAATGACAACTTTATTTCTCTTAAAATTCATCATCTAACGAGTGTGTTCGAAGCACATACGTGCTAATAGGAATATGCATAACACACGAACCTTTTAAATATATGAACTTGTCAAGTACATACGTGCGCACCCAAACCATTACTTCGGAATCGCTTCTCATACGTGCATGAACCGAATAAAGAAAAATTCCTTATCTTTTCATTTTTTTTTTTCCACTTATATTATATATGGGGAAAAAAGGTCAAATTTTGTGAGACACCAAGATGCTCAAGGTGGAAAACAGTCATTGGAGAAGGAGTTAGTCAAAGAGATGAGACCCAAAAGAAGCAACACCCAATGAATATATCTTTGAATTTCACAATTCAATCCACCAAACTTTCTCCTCTTGTCTTTGTTCCACTAATTGTTTGTGGATCATCCATAGCTACAATTCTTTATTATTATTATTATTAATTCAACTTAATATTATTTTTTTTATAAAATAGGTTAGATTTATTTTTTATTTTTATTTTTTATTTTTTATTTTTTATTTTTTGAAATAACTAATTGCAATTAATTTTTCATAGACGATTAGAAGATAGAGTTATCGAGAGAGTAATTAAAAATTCAGCCTTTTCAAAAAATTAACCTCAAATTATAACAAGGGTTATCCTAAGAAGCACTTTTGGATCATATTTTTCTAGTCGTGAAATTTATCAATGTAATTAATGTAATAAATTATAAATAATTAAAATTTGATGTTAATTGTACCATTAATATTTGATGCTTTGAATTATATTAAGTATTAAATAATAATTTATCTAAACAATAAAAGTATTATTGCTTTAATTATAAATTTACAATAATTTAACTAATTTGTCATCTGTGGAGCACATACGCTATTTTCAGCTGAAACCGAAGCCACTGCAGTCGAACCAACCACCTACTCTGTCGGTAATTCGATGGATATTGACACAAATTTCACGTCCGGCAAGCCTCCCGCGACGGCGGTTGTCATGGACTTGGAGCAGATGCCGGATATCCCGCAGCGTGCGTCTCACCACCGTCGGGCCCTTTCCGATACCTCTTTCCGGTTACCTAATCTGGACGATCTTCTTCTCTTTGATCCCTCCGATCTCGACCTTTCTTCTCTTCCGTCGCCGTCACCCTCTCCTTCACATGGCGCTTCCGCCTCTAAATTTGATGATTCTGGTGCCCCCAAGCCTTTGCCCTCTGGTTCTGTAGCCATTGGTTCTCACTTTAGAAGCTTGTCCATGGACTCTGATTTCTTCGATTCCCTTGTAATATCTGGAGACGGAGGCGATAGCGATAGATGTGGCGGGAAATTGGCGGTTGGGGAGAAGAGGGGAGTCCTTCACCGGCATAGCAGTTCGATGGATGGGTCATCTGCGTCAGCGTTAGAGGCTGATTATATGGTGGCGGACGGCGTGAAGAAGGCGATGGCGGCAGATAAGCTTGCTGAACTTGCCCTAATTGACCCCAAAAGAGCTAAAAGGTAGTTTCTTACCCGTTATTGCTCCTTAATCTCAACTTAATTAGTACATCTCTTTCCTATTTTGAACTTAATTCATTCTCCCTTCGAAACTTGTGCTATCATGACGGAAATAATCTGGGAGAGAGATAGAGATCAGTAGTTTGAAATTCTGATTCTAATGCAAGAGATAGAGTAAGTATAACTAATGGAGGATTCTGGCTGATGTACTTTTTATGAAGGATTCTTGCAAATCGACAATCTGCTGCGCGATCCAAGGAGAGGAAAGTACGGTACACCAGTGAGCTGGAGAGGAAGGTTCAGACACTGCAGTCAGAAGCTACCACTCTTTCTGCACAAGTCACTATTTTGCAGGTATCATTTCTGTTTCCATGGAGTTTGAGAACCAAATGGAAGTGATGGAAAAAACATTACAAGCTTTACCCATGAATTGAAACTGATGCCTTGTTATTATTCGGAATTTTCTGTATAAATTATAAGTTATGGGGTCTGGTACATCTTTGGTTGCTGAAACCTGGGTATTTGTTGGCTTCTTGGGTTTCAAACAAAATCGATAACATGATCTTTTGAAGTTTGTATGGTGTTTCAAATTAGTTCTTTGAGATCTCGGGTTTGTATCATTAAGTACTTAGAAACGAAGGAAAGTTTTCACGAGATGTCGAGCTTGATGATCCTGACTTAAAAGAAACATTGTTCAAACTGTTTAAACAACTCATTTCTTTTTGTTAGTGATGTTTCTGCGAATAATTCGATAGAATTTCAGCTCAAAGTATTCAAATTAGGGTTTATACTCCAAATTGACCGTTTGGGTATGAAATAAAGATGGTTTCTGTGCTTTTACTTGTCGCAGAGAGACACTACGGAGCTGTCTACCGAGAATAAGGAGCTGAAACTGAAGTTACAAGCTTTGGAACAACAAGCCCATCTTAGGGACGGTATGAATCTTCCAAAATTACTTCCTCGCGACATTTAGTTTGTTCAATAAAGCGAGGATGTTGCTAACATGTTCTGTTTTTTATTTAATTTAAAAACAGCTTTAAATGAGGCATTGAAGGAGGAAGTTCAACGGCTCAAGATTGCTGCCGGACAAGTACCGGCAGGTAATGGCTGCTCGTATAACCGAGGGCTGCCTCCTCAATTCCCATCTCTACATCAATTTGGCACCTCAAACTTTTTGGTTCACCGGCCGCACTCCTCCTCAAATGAACAAAATCTCAATCTCAACGGCCAACAATCCCGTCCAGGGTTCATGGACTTCAGTCCTAAGGTCGACTAAGCAAGGAATTTGAGGGTAATTGAAGTTTAGTTTGTTGTACATACATAAATCCAAGTTCGTGGAAAGGGTTTCTCAAATTAGCTTCTCTTCTGTTAGTAAGGTTTATATGTCAAAGTGATGCAGATCAACAGTACATGATCATATTTCATTTTCATATTTGTAAATTTATGCATACATATATTTCTTTTTTTTTTTTTTTTTTTTTGTGGGGGAGGGTGGATTAACTTGCCTATCCAACACTTCAATGGGAATTTCTCATATTAACAAACTACGGTGGGAATCAAAAGCACAAAGGCAGCATTATGAAGATAAAGAGGCAAAGACACCCGTGAAAAACTGGTTTGTACGGGAGTTAAGCTACAAAAAAGAAAACAAACAAAACAATTTGACAACCTAAATAGAAAGATTTAGGATTACTTGTGGGTCAGGCAAGAACAATTCTCAGCTCCTATCTCTTCTGCAACACAAGGAGGCTTGGTCTTCTCATCCTGATACCATGTTGATCTTTTTTGGATTAGATCACTCAGAAAATCATCCAACTTTTCAATGGTGACATTGGGCATGACCACAACATGGGCAATATTTCCCTGACATGCTAATTGCCACTTTCGAACGAACTCCTCATCAATGGGTCGTTCGAACACGACCGTGCTGCTAAGCTCGTTCAGCATGGCACTGATTCCAGCCCCTCTGAGACGGTCTTTAAGGTAATGTGCATTTCTGAGACACTTTTGTACTTCCTTTTGGAACCCTTTGTACCCTTTTCTGTTGAGGGTGTACCAAAGGAAGATTGGAGCATGGCCATTTCGACTTCCCATGATAGTTGCATCTCTTGAGGCAAGATACTCAACGTTCCTTGACAGTGCATTTATGTGCTCCAACCGTGTCATTTGGACACCACAAGGCATAGGACATCCAACAAATTTGTGGCCAGAAACACTAACACTTCCAATTGGCTTTTTGAAAGTAACCTTCGGTACCTGTTTGACAGCACAGAGCGCCGGAAGAAAATGACTCAAATTCACAGTCAATTTAAAGCTAAAAAAAATTAATGAATATTTTCATAAAATTACTCACACGCTTGACGAAAGGCATCATAAGTCCAAACAAAGCTCCATCACAGTGAATATAAAACCGATCCTTTGTGAATCCACATTCCTCGAGAGTCTGTATCACGAGATCGAGGTTGTCAACAGCTCCTTTCACTGTCGTTCCTGGAACCAAGTTAAATTATAGTTGAGAATATCAGCTATTTTGCTCATTCACATGAGAGCGTGTTAGAAGGCTGATTACCTATATTAACATTAATAATGGCTGGTTTCTCTTTGTTAGCACTCAGTTTAGCTTTAAAATCAGAGCAATCAATCTCTCCAGAGACCAGAGTTCCCACTTTGACACATTCCATTCTATACATTCTAGCAGCTTTGAAAACAGAATAATGAGATTCTCTTGACGCATAAAGAATCCCATCAGGTAAAACTTCCCTCCTGCAGTTAAATAAATGCAATTCGCTTTACCAATCTTTAATGACAGTGTAATTTCTTCACAGTTCAAAGGATAGAGCAGCCGAAGTTTACTTACCCGACTAATATCCCATGAAGATTACCTTCGGTCCCACAATTGGTTATGTAACCCCAATACTCATTTTTCTCTATCTCCCAAAGGCGTGCAAACCAATCCAAAACCCCTACTTCAAATTGCCTGGAATGCACACCATAGTTACTCTCGATAAACGGATCCCCAAGATTATTGATAGAGAAATGCTGCAACTGGCCCAAAGCCCCATAATCGAAGTCCAAATTGTACGGATAACCTGGAATAGATTACTAAAAATTGTAGTCAACTGAAAAAAATCAAAAGCATTTATTCAGATCAAGTTGATTTTAACCTAAATGATGCTTGGTCCTCTCGATCAGAGTCTTCCTATACCGAGCCAGCACACCGGCCATAAAAGCCTCCTTGTCACCGGTAAACTCGTCATTAGCCTCAGGCTCTGTAACAGCAAGACACGTGGTATGCACGTTTCTTCCAAGAACCATCTCTTTCCTTCCCGTCTTATCCTCCTCAGCTCCTCCGTCACACAAGTCGGTTTCAGCCACCGGGGGCAGCGGCTCCGCAACGGCAGCAATCAGATCGAAATCATCAGTCGACAAGGGCACCTTCCCGTTGTTCGCCTTCACTTCCATCACATTCCCAACCATGACTACAACTAGTTTCGCAGCTGAATTTCGTTCGTTCTAATCGAAGAGGACAAAAATCACCACGAATTAATCCACAATCTAGCAAATGAAAAATGCAGTCTAGAGAGAAAAATAGAGGGCGGACCTGAGGGCGCTGGAGGAGAGAAAGCGAAGAAATCAGTGCAGAGTAGGGGATCTGGATGCAAGAGGAGGAGACATGAGGGTTTGTTTCAGTATTTATAGCCGCCAGAAAATCGGAACTTACTTGTGGCCATTTCAAACATTCGCTTCTTTCTTCCGATCAAATTTTAATATTCCATTGGAGGGCAGCCACGCCATTGATTTACTATTTCGTGGAAGTTAAGATCAGCCGTAGGATTAGGTGGGCCCTTGGTATGTCGGTCCCCTGCCCCACCCTAATCAGACGGTTCACAAATTACCAGGTCAAGCAAGGTGGAAGCTATGGGTGAAGCGACGACGTTTAAATATTTTGTTGGGGCCTACGTAAAAAAGTTGAATATTCTGCACCACTCACTATAAGCCAGAGAATCACGTGGATATTGTTGGAAATGATCCTCACTTGGTAATGGTGGTCCCTACTCGTAGAAGATTTTTAGCGTTTCTCAACTAATTTATTTGATAATTAATCTAATTTAATTAGAGAGTCTTCTTCCTAGAGTAATATTAACCTCATTTGATCCCCTCATCATCAATCTTACTCAACATATAAACAAAAATAAAAACTAGATTTATTTAAATGTTTCATAAGTTACGTAATTCTCGTAATTAATCAAGACGATATTGGCTCGAGTTGTTTAATTAGGCCATTTTGGAAACCATTGTCTAAAATAATGAGTTTAAACATTGACTCCTCACCATTTACACATGATATTTATAATATTTATCTACTCCATAAGTATTTTTGACGAATTTTAGTTTTGTTTTAGGTTGAGGCGTTTGTTTTGGTAAAATTGTGCGTCGAGTGAGCTTAATACGCCAAGTAAGTAGTGCATGTATGTGCTTTGGCCAGGTGGACCTACACTATAGAATGATAGGAGTTGTTACATATTGATATGTGTGTTTACTTTTGTCATGCATAATGTTTTTAGTATATTCGTCTCTTAATTTGACATCTGAGAAACGTGAGATTTCAGCATCAGAGTAATTAATAACGCAGAACTTATGCGGTAAAAGAAGAAAAGCTGAACGAGATCTTATGCTCGTATTTTACTGATGAGTAAACACGAGATATTTACAATGTTTATCTTGTATATGAGTATTTTCGAGAAACATGATATTTTTGCGTTGTGTCTTGAATAATAACGTCAAGTTTAAGCAGTAAAAGAAGACAAGCTGAATGAGATTGGTGTTTGTATTGTAGTATTATCAATCAATTTATACCCTTTTAGCTTACTGTAAATGGTTCTTGTATTTATGAAATCATGTCACTAGATGTTATGAGAGAATCTTGTAGTTGTAGCTAATATTTTGTTTTTTTAATTATTTTTTCCTTTAAAGACTTGAAAAGAGCTATTTTTCCAAATTTTCTTGAAATTACAAAGGAAAAAGTCGAATTTGTTTTTTTTTCATAATTTGCTAATATAGGTCCGAAATCCACTGACTCGACTTGGGTGTCTAACTAAGCTGTGTGCATGCACTTTGAAGTAGGGGTGAACAAAAGTTCGTTCGGTTCGACTTTGTTTTAGAGTTGAACCGAAACTGAACTTGACTTTTATCAAATTTAAAAAAATAGAACCAATATCGAATCATCTATAGTTGGAAATCGAAACGTAATAGAAAATAAAATTTTGGGTTAAGGGGCTTCAGATGATTCTAATTTCTTAAAATCAAATTAATATTATTAAAAATACAAAAATTAAGTCTAATAAAATATCAGATTAGATAAATAAATAATTTACATAATGATTAGACAATTCAATTGAATAACTTAAATGAATTTAATAGTCAATTAATTTTTTAATAATACAATTCAATTATTAATTAATTCATCAAATAATTAAATTACTATGAGATAATAATCTAATAATTTAATTAGTATAATTCAATAATATATTTATTAATTAGCTATAATCTACTAATTGAATTACTAATTACCGCAATTATTATTAATTAGGCAATGATTTAATCACTAACTAAATACAATTTGAGGGTTAATTATTGTAAATTTTAATTTTGAACGTAAAATTAATAGTTTATTGGATCATTTCTTAATATTTAAAATTAATATTTAAAATTAGTTTTATTTTAATCGGTTTTCGATTCCGTTATTAGATTTTAGAATCGAAACTGAACCGAATTTTTTTTATTCTTGAAAAGTTGAATTGAATTTCAATTCTCATGACATAGGGACCGATCTGAATTGGACAAAAACGTCTTAGTTCAATTCAATTCTTGGGTTCTAGTTCGATTCTGCACACCATTGCTTTGAAGGGTAACATCAGACGATCGTGTTCCAGGACTAGATGGAAACTTCACCGCAATAAAGTGCACCGATCAAAGAATTTCCACGTCGGCATTGACTCCTTAGGGATGGCGACTTTTTTAGTCATCTGATCAACACCATACGACATAGAATTCTCCACTAGTTCAAATTGAATCAAATGGTTTTAAGAAATACTCCATGGCTATGCCGGAGAGAGAAAAAGAACGTGGAGGATCATCGGAGAATTTCAGGTTGCAGAATCATCCTCCGGAGATTTTGATCGAAACTCTGTTTTCTCCTGAATTTCACGTGGAGAATTAAGCTACTGCCATGGAATTTCTGGCCTTTGCAGCAGCTAATTCCTTATTTTTTCCGAACTCTTTGAGATTGATGTAATTCTCCACAAGGGTTCTTGCACGGCCACCGGAGGAAGTAAGTTATTTATGATGCCTATATAGTTTAAGTACTACTCTATTCCGTTCAAACTAAACTTATAACGGCTACTATTATACATTACATTAAAACTATGTCATAATATTATAAATTATATTTTAGGAATTGGATCAAACCGAACTAAACTACCCTAATTTACAAGAACCCTAGAAGTTCTTATTTGAACCGTTAAAAGGAGATCGAATCATTCACTTTTGTTTCATTGGTCGATCAATTAGTTTTCGAGTCGTTAAAATAATTGATAAATGTCTTGCTTAAAATCAAAACGAGTTAAAACAAACCATCGCCATTTTTTCAAAGCTAAAGCAAGGACTATCGTCACTTGTTTCGTTTTAGTGTTTTAGTTTAATGTCTCGTTACTAAAAGACTATTTATTTGTTTTGGAGAAACGTATAAATTCAATATTATTCATAAATCATACCCAAATATATTTATGGATTCTACTTTCTCTCTCTTAAAAAATATGCAACCCTCTCTCTCACACATACACACAAGCTAAAATATGGGCTAAAAGAAATTGGGCATAGAAAATAATAGATAGGATCAGAAGTCCAAGGGGCTAATCCAACAAAGCCTAGAATAAATTTAAGCAATACTATTCTTATTCCTTAACTAACACGCATTACAATAAATTGTTCGTAAAGAAAAAGGGTCATTATCGATTATTCAAGTCGGTAATTAACAAAGGAACACGCGTACATCATTAAAAGTTCTTTGGATACGTAGATATACGAACGCTGGATTATGTCTTTTTTCGTCAAATCTTTTGAGATCATAGCATGGTGTAATCTTTGATAATTTTTCGTAAATAAACTGATCAAACAAAGACCTAAAAAGTACTACTAAAAGGCAATATTTTTTTTTATCAAGATACATATTCTTTGAATCAACTTTTAATCGAAAACCCGAGAATGTGGAGGAATTTTGCAATCAAGTTGAGGCTACTTCAAAAGATTATTCTTTGTGGAACTTGGAAGATGGAAAGGGTCTCTGGCCCTTTGCCTGGCAAAAGGATCTTATTATCTCTCTTTTATTTCTAAGAGAGTTTCTTATTTTGAGTGAACCCCACTTAGATATGGGCTACACTTGCATCTTTAATATTTTATATAGTTCGAGACTTTGTGATCGCCTAAATCACACACTTTCGACTCGGACTTTCATCGCGTCGGAGACATTTCATGAACTTTGCAATTATCATCATTTGACTAGAAGTATTATCGATCCAAATCGTTATATCATAATTGAACAAAAATCTTATAGATTTGTGGCAACCCGTCCATAGCGAACGATAACACCAAAAAACATAATCAACACCAATACAAACAAGTACACAATCTTGTATTGTTTGAGAAAGATGATAAGTTTGCTCATAAGATTAACCAGATGAAATTTAGGGTAAGACTCAATTAGAAATCAGTACATGTTTCAAACCAAACCAAAGCAGATAATATCTCGGAAGCAGCAGAGCTCTATCGGATTTGTCCACGCCAACTTTCGTAAGGTCTTATTTTATAAAAAAAAGACATCGCATTTTAAAGATATATTATTTTATAGATTTAGGCAAATAATTATTCTTTAGACCATGCTAGTTAGTGCCACATGCACTAACCAAAATAAACTTATCAATATTTATACTTCAACACATGTATATGTGTTGAATTTGGACATAAAATCCACTTGTATGGCAGTCTAGACTACAAAGATCTTCATTTGTCGAAGAACACTTGGTTGGATTTAGTCCCCAATCTTAAAAAGTTGAAACTATATCCAATTTTTAAATGATTATAAAGTTGAAAACCTTATTATATTTTTAATGCTTCTACTTTATTTTCTCGAATATTTTATCGGGTAGCCACCTTATCCTTAACTTTCTTTCACAAGATTGCTTAAATAATGAACAAATTTAATGCATAGTATCCTATTTTTGGTCTTGGCAATCAACCAATTGATTCGTGTTATTAATTAGACTAAGTCACGCAAAATTTCCCTAATAATATCATTTTTTTTATATGATGGGAAGATCGATTCCAATCTCATAAGTGGCCCATAAACGATTCTAAAAAGAGGAATCAGAAAGTGATCTTAGATTATAGATTTCATGTACTTCTAAACTTTAATAATTAATTTAATGATTCTTTTTCAATCTTTACGCGATTACAAACTATTCTAGCAAGCACAAGTTCTTGTTGTTTTGAAATCTCTAAACCTCGAAGCCCCTATCATACAGGCGACTGTTATATCACCGTCATGGAAATATTTTTTTTTTCTTTTGTGGGCATTGCTCGGGTTGTCAATTAAAGATTAACTACCTAGTGATTTGCCTCTCAATGCACACTTTTTATATCTATGTATAGACACCATGTACATTTTCGAGCTTTCTACATGGAATGGAGACTATATAACGGAGAATAAAAGTAACTGATCTATTAAAGAATTGAAACCTTTGGACGATTATGATTTCTTTACGAGATCATTTAAACAATTAAACTCGATATTTTATATTTTTCTAAAAATAAATTCAATGATGCACAAAAAATGAATTTTATCGTTAGAACTGATTTTTCGGTAGTAATCGCTAATGAATGAATCTTTGTTTTTGTAAAAATAATTCTAAACAAAAAGTCTAAAACACTTTTAAGGTTAATTAAAATGTGAATAATAAGCTAAACTTATATAAAAAAAAAAAGAAAAAGAAAAAAAAAAAGGTAAATCTGTGTAGAGAAAGTTGTGGGAATGGACGGTGGGGATGGAACTATCGGAAGTGGAGGGAGCACTACAAAACCGCATGATTTGTGGGTCCAATTTCCCCATGAATCATTGTCCAGTTGGCACGGGTCCATGTCACATCACTCAAAAAGTTGAAGTGGGCCCTCGTTTTTTTCAGCGTGTATTTTTTAACTTCTTTGTGTGGGCCCACCTTCCTACGTGGATGGTAGTTTTTTCAGTTAGGTGTTTCTTTTTCGGGGGCTGGTTTCATTTTAGGTTGGTTGCTTTTAATCCTCGACTTTGCTTAGTTAACATATTCAACTTTGTTCACATAATTAATAGTTGTAAAACTCGTCATTATATTTTGTTTTCAAGCAATGATATTATGTTCTGTTCGTAATTTTTTCTCATGTAAATATTGGTGTCTCTTTTTCGTATATTTTCTTTTCCAGTTGATATTTGATTTTTAACAGACGTGTTATATTCGGCGGGACCCAAATTCTAATTTGGCCAGATTGGTTTGACTCACATTATGAATATCGTTTTGGCCAGGATTAGGATTTGAGTTTAACGTATAAATATATGTTTGAATCGTAAAATTTAATTGTCCATTGATTTTTGATTTTTGTCTTTATTGTTTTTTTTTTTTTTTTTTGTCTAAGATTTTCTGTGTAAATTTCAATTTTTATGTATTTCTGCATTTATTTTTTATTTTCTGATTATTAGCATTCGATTGTCAAACAAGACTCGAGAAAGACATCGAGAATAAAGATCTTAGAATCGAGGATTAAAAGATCTCAAACACAACTAATAAAAATAAAGAATGTTTATGTAAATGCTCATAAGCTTTGAAACCCGAAATGGTCCGTTAAAGCATCCTCCGACCAATTCAACGTTGTAATTAGGGATCATTCGATTCTTTGGAAACTAAGAACAAAGACAGGGCGGGTCAGAACCAAAGTGTATAAATTTGAATGAAGTTCCCTTTCTTAAAAGGTCTCAAAGAGAAGCTCTGGGTTTCTTCGAGAATATTTGGAAAGCATTAGATGCCATTTTTGACCAGCTGCCAACCTCTCCCATTTCATGCAATTTGCCTTCTTTCTATGAATCATTCATTGCTTCTAATCACTATCCATCTTAACCAAAAATTCCTCCTTCTCTACCTGTACCAAACTTTATACTGATAATGTGTTATAACGGGGAGAGAAAACTATCGTCCGAATCCATTTGCTAGCATCATAGACTCTTGAGAAAAATTCATAGTTTGGGTCTTTAACACTTCAACCTCTATCGAGTAGTACAACATTTTCCCCTTTGGTCCGATACCAGGATGAGTTTGTTTTTGAGTTTTACCTCAAAATACGCTGTATTAGTCGTAGATGACATACTGCGTATGAGGAGCATCTCAAGAACCCAAATTTCTAATGCATCACTTGGTGTTGGCTTTCACAATTTATAACAAAAATGGATCACCATAGGGTCATTGAACTTTCTCCCAAGAAGATTTTACAAACTCTAATTCTGAAATGAGTAGTAAACTTTTATCGTTTTGTAGAGTAAAATTGTGTAGTCCACAGTTTTCGTAATACGATATTGTTCACTTTGTGCTGAAACTTTCATAGTTTATTATTAGAGTTAACTCAAAACACGTTTTACTATGTAAGTAGAATAACTGTTCTTATAAATCATTCATTTTACACTCTTCCAAGTTATTAGAGTCTTTGCACCACCACTTGCATGATTGGGCCTTCACAATTAATAAAATATCACGTTTTCTTTACCTTTGCATAGTTATCTATCGAAAAAGTAAAATTAAAACTGTACTCTAAAAAAAACAACGGTAGTTCTTCAGATCATCGGTCTTAAATCACGACAACTTGGTGTACGAAATTAAAAAAAAAAAAGACTTGGAATCAAACAGAGCAGCTGAATTAATAATGTTAGACGAAGAGAAACCGTGTGTGAAGTATTAATAAAAAAGTGAGGAATCTAACAGTCTCGTAACAAAACAATTTCCAGCATCAGGTATTCAAAAGTCAAACAATCTGACTCTATGCCTCGCAATCTCCTTTCTTATGTAATTAATTATTGGTTACGTAAAAAAATAAGATTTATTAATAAAAGCATCCCATAATTACGTGACAAATCACGTGGAATCATGGCATATAATATAACTAATAAAAAGATACGAAGAGAAAAGACCAAAAGTCGAAGAATTTAATGTATCTAGAAACAAGAAATGCTACCTAAAAATCGAAGAAACGTACCCACCAAGCTATTCCATCATTATTGTAAGTATTCCTTCTACATTGCCTAACTAATCCTCTTAAACTAGTTTAAAGAGTGATTAACGACTTAATCAACCCTAAAAGCTTTCCATTTGCCTCACATGGTGTTGCCCCAGTTGAAAAGAATCTCAAAAAGCCCTCCTGTTTTGACTCTACACCGGGGGATGAACTGACTGCAACAAAATAACCTTTTTTCTTAAAAAACAAAAAAAAAAAGAAAAAAAAAAGGAGAAAATTCATAAATATTCAGTTTAGCAGGTGCTTTTTTCTTCGTTTGCTTCCAAGTTGGGTTGTGATAGTCAACTGGTCGGCTCAGCTGAATCTTTGAAATCTCAGTCACACTATTTGGTCGTAGTAAATAGATTAAGAGACTTTCGGTTCATACTCTGTTAGAATAAATTAATTACTGCGAGAACAGTCGGACGAAGCTTCGGAGATGCTTCGTTGGGAAGAAGAAAAGCTTTTCACTGCCATACTCTTCACGGAGCTTGACGAATTCAACAATGTCGACTGTGGAGAATTTATAGTTTTTTTAAATATTTATGATTTATTTGAGTAAAAGTACATTCGTCTGATGACAAAATGAGACAAAAAGGCTGCTGGTTTTATAGCTGCTTGATTAGGTCAAACTTTCCGGGGGCGGTGAGAAGCCTTTGAATTAAAATACTCCATTTAATTATTTTTTACATATATTATTGCATCGATCAAGGAGAAGAAGAAAATAATAATCTAAAGAAACTTCTGAACAACAATAATGGCAGGAAATTCATAGACATTTCCTCTCGTAATAAACATGCTGATCTTTTCAAAGTCATTAAGACAACAAGCTTTGGTAATTTACGCATAATTTCTGACCTAAGAATTTTATGACAGGACAGACTTTTGTTTAGTAAATTTAGATTCATTCAGACGTGTTTGACGTGTAAAAGCGTTAGTTTGTGACCAATGTTCGAGTCGGATATTGAACACGAAATCGAAAAAATCTAAGCAAAATGAGAAACCGAGATTTGCCCGAAAACACTAACTATAAAAACATCTTGATATAATGAATTTTGTGATTTAAATATATATTTTTATAATATTAAATTGAGATTTACATTTTTACTTGTTGGGGTTCATTGAAAACTTTGTACGAGCAGCATGCATGGAAGTCAAAATATTTTAATGCATTTATTTAACTCGCATTTGTGACAAATATTTAAAGGATTTCTTACTAATAAAGTAATATAATTATTGTTTTTTTCCCTATTTTTTTACAAAAAGAAAAGAGGAGGGAAAGGACAGGAGGAAAAGCGAGGAAGAGAAAAGGAGGGGTGGTTTCGTCGAGTAGTGCCGTGAAACTCAGTTATAAATTGACCACTCCAAATCTCCATTTTTGAACCATCTAAGTGCATTAGTCATTAAAATCTCTTCCACCTATATCTCCCGTACAAACACAGCCATCCATTCCCAATTCTCTATCTCTCTCTCTTTCTTCTTCAGGTCGCCGCCGAAAGACCCAAGAGGTAATGTGTTGGGCATAATAATGGCGATGATTAATGGGTTGGTGGTAAAACTGGGTTTTCTGATTTTTCTGTATCTGGGTGGTTGCAGGAATGACGAACCAGAGAGTGGTGATTACTGAGGCAAAATCTAAAATCGGAATGGCTTTGACGGCGGCGATGTCGAAGTCGGGACTGATATCGCCGGCGGTGAGAGAGCCGATGGCGAGGATCGGAGAGTTGGTGGCTCTTTCTCAAAAGAAGTTCTTAAAGAAACTCGAAAGTGGCGCAAGTTTTAAAGGATCATCAGGCGCTAAGGTGACTGCTTGGATCGACGAAATGAGAGATTCATCTCCAACAAAACGCAGACCCATTTCTTCTTTCTCTGAAACAACCGAGCAGAGCTCTTGGGCAGTAAGTCTCTCTCTCTCTCTCTCTCTCTCTCTCTCTCTCTCTCTCTCTCTCTCATTTTCATGTGGGTAGTAACAATAACTCTTGAATATTTCTCAGCTGCTTCATCCATCAGCTTTACACATGTTCGAGGAAATAACAAAAGCTTCCCAGGGGAAGCAAATAGTCATGTTTCTGGATTATGATGGGACACTCTCACCCATCGTTGAAGACCCAGATAGAGCATTCATGACCAACGAGGTTTTTTTTTTAATTATTCATTTTTTACTATACTATAAATAATCATTTTCCGATTCACCCACAAAAAACTACTAATATTTTTGATAAAAAAAAAACCTTCGCCAGATGAGAGAAGCAGTGAAGAATGTTGCTAGATACTTCCCTACTGCTATAGTGAGCGGAAGAAGCAGAGAAAAGGTGCAATCTTTGAAATAAATTTAGTTTTGTTTCTTCTTCATTTGGCTTTTTCTGATAAAAAGAGACCGATAAAGACTTTGGCTTGTCATCTTTTTTCTGCAGGTTTACAACTTCGTACAGTTATCAGAGCTTTACTACGCAGGCAGCCATGGAATGGACATCAAGGGACCAACCAAAACTCGTAAATACAAGAAGGTAAGCGGCTAAAAACTTCTCCCACAACTGTACTATTCTGAGCAAAATCTTCTGCTTTTTTTTTTTCTTTAGTTCTATAGCTTAAATGAATCATTTTTGGGTTAATTATTCAGGGAAAGCCACCTCTCTCCTGCCAACCGGCCATTGAATTCTTGCCCATGATTGACGAGGTTTGTTTCTTTGTTCTATTCCAACTAAATGTAAAAGCTATATTATATACGAATATAATATATATATATATGTGTGTATATATATATGTACACAATATTGCCCATCAATGGTGGGTGGGTGGGGTTCCCGAAGAGCACGAGTCTTGATCATCTATGGTCTTTAGGGACTAGGGTCACTCTTCTCTCATACATTCATTCTCTGGTGTTAACAGGCTAGATTATCTAGTCTCCTGTCTTACAAAAATGGCAGAAACCCTAGGTTTGACAACGCAAATACTATATATTTGCCTAATTCTCGATTTTGCTGTTGTTTAGGTGTATAAAGCTTTGTGTGAGAAAATTGCACCCATTAATGGAGCCATGGTGGAAAACAACAGATTTTGCATATCCGTGCATTTCCGCTGTGTCGATGAAAAGGTAAAACCTAGAAAAGGTAAAAATAAAAATAATTATAAAATAATAATTTATTTATTTATTTTTATTTCAGAATTGGGGTGCATTAGCAGAGAAAGTCAGATCGGTGGTCAATGAGTACCCAAAACTTAGGATGAGCCAAGGAAGAAAGGTATATCCCATTTATTAGTGAATTCTTATTTACTTTAACGATCCTGATCACCTTTATATTCCAGTATTTAAAGCTTGATTAGGCTAAGTCAGTGGAGTATCACTGTGTTTAAGACAATAATTATGTTTAAACACAGGTTTTAGAGATTCGTCCAACCATAAAATGGGACAAGGGAAAAGCACTTGAGTTCTTGCTGGAATCACTTGGTAGCAGCCCATCCCATTATCACATATTTTTTCAACCTGTAATGAGCAAAAATACAAGTGTACTTATTCTCCAAAACTTTCTTTTAGGGTTTGGAAATTCTAAAGATGTTTTGCCGGTTTACATCGGAGATGATCGGACGGATGAAGATGCATTTGAAGTTAGTTTCCATGGCTGTTCTTTTAATATAACTTTTCCAGATTCTTTTTTTGTTATAAAATCCATTAATATAGCTTTATTATTTGTGTTTTGTCTTGTGTATTAGGTTTTGAGGAGTAGAAAACTAGGGTTTGGTATTCTTGTTTCAAAAAGTCCAAAGGAAACAAGGGCTTCTCACACATTGCAAGAACCATCCGAGGCAAGAATATATTTTTGTTTTCGGGTAGGGATTATATCGTCGAAAAGTTATTCACGTTACCATTGAAATTTTGATTGCAGGTTAAGGAATTTTTGTCTCGATTGGTCGAATGGAGACGCAACAACAATCGTCACACCAGGCGAAGGCAGTAGAGATAAAACATAAATCATACCTAACAAATTTCCAAACCCTACAAATTTGATGTAGGACGGAAGATTTTATGTATTACTGTTTTTTTTCTTTTTATTAAAATGAGAAAATCTCTCTACGAGCTTGTGACCTTTGCTTCTCTCTCTCTCTCTCTCTCTCGTCTTGATCTGTATTATACTTTTGATTTATCATTTGTACAACGGACGAGCGTACTTTCAAACACAAATCCAATTTCAGATAATTATCACACTTCCAAAATATTAGCTAATTTGCAGGCTAAATAACAAATTAAACTCGATCATCTTATTATCGTATTTACGTGATTCCAGGTGGAAAGAAGTTAAGGTGGCAGCTTTTATTTTTCTTTTTCCACCTCAAAAAATAAAAAAGCAAAGCGAAGAATGTTCCAAAAGGCTACCAAAGTTTGCAGAAGGTCATGGAGAGAAGAGAGAGAAAGTCAGAGAGAGAGAGAGAGAGAGTGAAAAATCTTGAACATTGTCTTTTCACTTTTATTCATCTTTTTTTCCCCCGTAAGCTATAACCATACAATAATTTAGAGCAACCCTACGGCCAGTTGTAAAGGTAACCCTACGAGAGAGTCACGCCACCCTGGTTTTCATTTTTTCTATCACATCATATGTTATAGATTACATTTAATTTATATTATATTGTATAAACAAAAGTCCTACCGAATCACATGCCCTTTTTGGAAAACTACTTCTTCAAGTTAATTTCCATTTTCACAAGTCTCACCAGGCTATTGTCGTCTATATTCTTCCTTGGTATTTCAGCACAAAATGACGTCGACGTTTGAAAAATTCTTCGCAAAACTCGCAAGGCTTCATCATGAACTCACAATGAAAGTTGTTTTCTCTTTGTTTTTGCGTCTGAAATTGAGGAGAATAACTTCAACTTTGACAAGAATTTCACCTTATATCAATCGATTTACCCACACTTCAGAATTTTTTTTGACAAGTTATATAGCTTACTATGAATGATGTACATACAGAATGTTATAAGAAAGTTACTAGGATTTGAAAAAATAGGGAAGAACGAAAGGAAAGGCTAATAGGGCAAAAAGGGGGAGTCCTTTTATGAGTAAATGATAAAAGTAAAAGGCATGATCAAGACAATGAGGACACAGAAAAAATTAGGTTAGATTTCTGGAGAACTTCTATATAATAGCTTCTCTTTTAGGTTACAAAATTTCTTTTTAGTTTTCTCCTTTGCTCCACCAATTCATTGTAGTGTAAAGTCTAAGAACTTCATTAAAGCTATAGCATTAGATGTATTTATACAAAGTATCAAGATTGATAGATAATGGGTGCAACGAAGATATATAAAATGTAGACAGCAGATCGAAAAGAGATGTTTAAAACTCAATTATAGTAATTAAAAGCTTAATGGTGTCATAATGACAGAGCATTGACAGCAATTAATAGATTGTTATTTGGAAGTAAAGTGTAAGAAGAGTAATGGGTGAACAGAGGAACTAAAACTACACCATTGGGCACCTAGATTTGAGAGAGCTCACTTTTAAAGATGGATTGAAATCTAGAGCTGTTTTTTTAAAGGCTGCAACTTCTTGTTCCAATGAGTTTTTTTTCAAAGGGTTAGGTGATGAAAAGGAAAAGCACTAAAGCTCATGTAGAGAGAGAGAGAGAGAGAGAGAGAGAGAGAGAGAGAGAGAGAGAGACGATGGTTGAAGAGGAGTTGGAATCCACTAAAAGTGCAAGAGTTGAAGAAGACAGGAGATTTTTTAATGGGGAACCCTAACATGCTTGGAAGCCATGGAAGAGGAAAGAAAAGCAGTAATGGTATATTCAGACGTGTAAAGACGAGGTTCCACTAGATTGATCCCCATCATTGCTGCATTAACCACAATTAAAGAATGTCCTAAAAAGCACCAATTATTTGTGCAAAAAGGCCTAAACGATTAACCAACTCCACCTCCTCCCTATAATTCATAACCTTGTGGTTCAACAATAAACCTATGATTTAATATCTTTTTATTATTTAGGGTAAAACTCAATTTTCTCCTTGCACTTGTGAGTCGCAAAAAATTCATACCTTAAACCATTTACTCTAGTAAAATTGTCGTGCTACTTTGGTGTCATTAACAACGTAATCTGGTATGATAAAATTCATCTAATGTCTCGTGTTTTTTTTTTTATTGTGGTGTTTATTTTGACATACTATAGTAACATTGATTCCCTCAATTTTGAAAACTAGAAGACATTACAACGAAATCTATTTATGAACTCGAGAAAATTATTCTTAATTTAGTTTAGGGTATGTCTGATGTGCTTCCAAACCGTGCATCCAAGTAAATTAATTAAAAAAAATAAAGTGTACGATACATAAATAAAACATTCAAGTGAAAATCAAGCCTATATTTTATGGCATTTGATGAGATTCTCAATAAAAGACTTCCATGGAGGTGTCCTAGCTCTAGGAAACTGTCCGAATGGTCCCCTGCATGGATAGAGGGTGTATGGAGAAAGACCCCTACAATTTTCCATCACCATAGACACTAGGGTTTGGAGTTTATTATACTTTGATTTGCATGTGACCCAGATTTCCTCACATGATTGATGATTGCATTGTGTTTTAGGGTTTCCCATAATTCAACACAATTTCAAGCTTTAAAGTCCATTTGTTTTAGGGGTGGGCAGGACTGGATCAGGAACCGGGAACCGGTCAGGACCGAATGATTCGGTTTGATTTCGGTTGGTTCTACAAGTTTCACGGTCCGAGACCGATTCTGAAACTACAAAGACCGTGGGACACAATTTGGATACTAAAATCCCGAAATCTTGTGAGAACCAAATGTCCTGATTTTTAAATCAAAATCAAGGCTCACTCTCGTTTTCAACCCTCAGCACTCAGCATTCTCTGCTCACTCTCGTCTTGGCACTCTCTTTTCAACACCACCTCCGGCTAGTCATGCTGTGAGATTCGGTTATCCGGCGAGATTGGAGTAAGCAAAAAGTCAGATCTGCCTCTGCCATTCGCAAATTTGCCTCTACTCTTTGCAATTCGTACGACGCACAGAGTCTCTGCTTGGATTCGCTTGTCGGTGCTCCACCTTCGCAGTTCTAATTGCGCAGTTTCGCGCGATGACCAACTCTCGACAATCGAATTTTCGCACTGCGAGTCACAGCCTCAGCGTCGTCTTCCTCAAGTTCATTTCTTACTGCTATCTACTCCATCCCCGACGAGGGTCTTGCTCCGTAATTGGTATCAAATCGGGACTAGACTAGGAATGAACAGTCTCATATCGCGACCACCCCTAGTTTGTCTTGTCTTCTTACTTGAAAATATTATGTTAAGGTCTAAGATTTATATAAACATATAATTTCAACGTATCATACAGTTATTATCTTACACTAGACTGCCATAATAACAAAACTTTAGGATATGCTATTGTTATATATAAAAGAATCTTTAAATACTTTAATTCAGCACAAGAGTACCCATCATTTCTTACCTTCATAATATTAGACCACGTGTCGTGGAAGCCAAAGAAATCGATTGTCAGAATGCTTTTGCTAGATGGGCTGGCCCCATAAAAGTCCACAAATGATTTTCCTGGCCTGTTTAAAATATATTACATGCAAAAAAAACAAAAGCAAATTTCTATACAACTACGGAGCCACGTTTACATTTTAATTTTATATTTTGACATGATATTTATTGATAAAATAATTTTTATATAATATAAATATTTAAAATAATAAATTATATAAATCAACTAGCAAATCAGATATAAATAATAAATTAATTGTGAGATTAAAATATAAATACATAATAAATTAAAAAAATAACTAGTTAGAGAAATTTCTTTATAATTTCCATCGCACACTCAAACAAAATACTCCTCACACAGTTCATATTGACACAACTTAACAACTCATGCTGCTGATACATATATTTTATTCTACATTAATCTTTATTGTCATTGGAAAAAATATAATTAGGTGACATCTTGTTCCATGTGTACATGGCGTAGCCAAGGGTCTTGACTGGCGTAACGTCGATGAAATGAGAGAAAAGGCCTGGCCACACCACACATATGAAAGTCAAGAATTGTAGGCTATAAAATTCAGACACAACGTCTCTCTCATTTAATGAAATTTAGGCTGACTTTTTCAACACACTAAACTGTTTCCGATTCTTCAATTATAATCCAATTGAATTAAAACTATAGGTTACACCTTGTTGGCTGGAAACGTACCTTGAGATTCACGTATTAATTATAGTTTATTATTCTCAAATTGTAATTTTAGGAAAAATAAATGTTACGACAGCTGCAAATTTAGATCTCCAGTTTTGTTTAATCTATTTGTGGAACATGATTTGACCTAATCGCGTGGCATAAATAATGAAGATCCTCCTTTTTTTGTGGATTTAGAAATGAAAGTCAACAGTGTTTTCTGCGAAGAACTGTAGAAGAGGAGTGAATGGTCAACGCAGGCTTACTTCAGCTGAAATCTTCCTCGTTTGCTGTCTTTCTTCCTCACTGTGTGTCTATAAATGAGTCTAAGCCAAGACCAGTTTCGTGTTCCATTGTTGTTCTTGATGGACGGCTTTGATCGTCTTCCCGACTGTCTCATTATCGTCGTCTTCAACTCAGTCTCCGATGTCAAAACCGTAACTCGCTGCCGGGCTGTTTCCAAGCGGTTTAACTCACTCGTTCCTCAGACTGATTCGCTTTTTTTGAAGATTGACCGCGTCGTTTCCTCAGACTCTGATGCCTTCCTATTGAATTTTCTAAAATCAGTTTTTAAGTCCTTGCATGGCTTCATTCCGCAGCAGATTCTTCCGTTCGGGGCAACTTCGCAGAAGTCGCCCGTGGAAATACTCCGGGGCTTCAAGAGGATTCGGCAGCTTAAAATGGAGCTCCCGAGCGGAGACATTAGGATTGACCAAGGCACGGTGGTTAAGTGGAAGGCCGAGTTCGGAAAATCTCTAACGAAAAGCGTGATCCTAGGGTTCAATGCGATCAGAAAGTCGCCGGCAATGGAGATCTCCAGTGACATAGACTTCAGTAAAAGGCTAAAGACCAGGGTTGAATGGACTATAAACGCTCTAATAGCGGCGTCGGCGAGGCACAAACTGTTGGAAGAGTTGGTGGCGGAGCACGACGAGCTAGAACGGATAGTGATGGCAGATAAGGAGGAAGAAGGGAGGTTAGTAATGGACAAAAAAGGGATAAAAGAATGGATAGATTGCAGAAACCAGAAGATGAAGGAAGAGGATGAAGAGGAAGAGAAGGAAACGAGGAGGACAAGGATTCCGACCAGGGTGAAGATGAAGATGAGGGAGGCGCCAGGATGGGTGGAGCTAAGGAGTGGGGTATGGGTACAGGGTGGGACCCTAGTAGTGATAAGGCCCTCGTCCACCGTGGAAGGGACCCACATGGGGAAAGATGACGTGGAGGAAGAAGAAGATGATGATGAGGTGGCACTGGGGACATTCGATGGGGTGTATAGGGAGATAGTGGAAGCTCTGATAAAGAAGGGTCAGAGACAGACACAGAGTTATGCATTGGAAATGAACGATTTCTAAATAGTCAACGACAATTGGGACACAGTCAAAGTCCAGTTTTTGGAATATTTTAGGATAAATAATAACAATAATTATTATTTGTTTGTCCAACTTAACGTAAGATGTGTTTTTCATGAATGTTACCTAGATAGGAAACATTGCGAGGAGTAATAGACCCAATTAGGGACATTAAGGGCGATAAAAAAAAAATAAAATTTAATTAAATAATTATTTTTTTTAATCTTAAAATACTCGTCAAATAATAATTAATTTTCAAAAATAATTCTTCAAAAATCAAATAAAACTAAAATATTAATAATTATTTAGGTTTTAAAATAGTTATTTTCTCAAAAATCTTCCAAGGAAGCCCAAGGAAGCGCTTTGGGCTGCCTATGACCCAGTTGGGCAAGCCCTGCATCCAATTGAACAAGTACAATTTTTTGAAAAAATTAAATAAATATTCGGCATGTAAAATTAAAATATAAATATCGTATTGCTCGTAAATTTCTTAATAATACTACCCGAAACTTGATAATGTTGTTTTAAAGGGGCGTCGTTTTGGTTTCTATTTTTCGGGAAAAAAAAAAGCTCCAAAAAACTTTATATTTCCATTTCCACGCACATTTTCATGTCATCGGGTCAAATTATATCGGTTAATATGCAGTTGATGGTTAATTTCAAACTTTTAAAATGAAATTAATGCATTAGATGTAGATGTAAATTATGTTCATTGAACTAATTTGGGAAATTCTAAGCGGACGAGAGCTGAAAAGCCAGTGCACGACAAAAGTAAAAGAATAAAATTATTACATTTTTTTTCCAAATCTGTAATAATGATATTAAAGGACCCAGTTGCTAATCCTGATTGATTTTATATATTTCGTATTTTTTCTCTAAATTTTCTAGATTATAAATTTGTCACATAAATTTTGTACAATTCTTCCGTTCGAATACATTAAGTTTTTTTATTCTACTTGTTAAGATTTCTCACGTTTTCTTCTTATTCATATTCAATCATTACACGTAAAAAAGACGCGTTATTTTCAATACGAAACGAAAAGTAATTTTTTCTATTATGTCTGTGATTTTTTACTCGTAAAGATTTTTTACGTAAATCTGAGCGTTACTTTTTCGTTTTCTTCTCCGTTTTCACATTTAATCATTACACGCCTAAAAAGGGTGTTAATTTCGATACGAAACATCAAAAAGTAATCATAACACATCGACTCACCTCTCTAAAAAAGTTGCAACAATCAACTGTAGAATGTTAGAAGAAAGGTAAAATGAGACAGATTGCTTAAACTCAGACTTTACCTTTAATCCATGCAACTCTTTTTCCTCACACTACATGTTTAATTATACATGAAAGGTTAAAGAGGGTGAGCATCAAAACCCACCATTTTTAGTGCTCAATTATTCTAAATCTGCCTTACCCTTCTAACTCCTGCTTGTATATCACATCAAAATGCTTGGATTTGGCCTTTTCTTACAGATCTTTGCCCCCAAAGCAGCCATTGACTCAGAGACATACAAGCTGTATTTGTTTCACCTTTCTATCTGTCTTTTTTAAGATGACTTGCATTTCGAAATTCGCTCAAACAAATTCAGTATTGAAACGTCGTCTCGTAGCGACAAATTTTGTCCAAGTTTTAAAAACGTTCGTGAGTTTTTTGTTACGGAGATTTAAAGATCGATGAAGAGAGTATGAGTTTATGTTTCGGAAATTATTAGAGAACACACCATTATGTTTAGAAGTTGAGTGATTGCAAAGCAAGTGTATAATTTAATGAGAAGATTGGTAAAGAGTTTTATGGAGAGGCAATGCTCATGTGTAAAGAGATCATTTCATCTTATCTCCTTCCCAATAGTCTCTCCCAAACCCCATCATATTCCAATTGATTGTTGCTTTGGTTTAAAAGTATTAGTATAGATTTCTCTCTCATCCATTTATAGTATTCAAATTTACACTAATAAAGTTGGATTCTCTCTCTCTCTCTCTCTCTCTCTCTCTCTCTCTCTCTCTCTCTCACAAACATATGTTGAAGGATATTGAGAAAAAGTAAAGAAAATGTTTAATAAAGGGGGAGAGAATAGAATAGACGTGACACTCGGCCAAAGGCCCCGAGCAAAAGCAAAGAAGCTCTGTCCTAACGCTAGGTGCAGTGGTTGGAGGTGGACCATTCTCCCCATGCTCTCAAGTGATTTACCCCTTGTGCATTATTGTGCCTCTCTTACTTTTCCTGCTATTAACTTTCTCTTTAAAATTCCTTATTATAGTTCTCTAACAACCCTTTTAACTCCTATGAAGTCTTGGAATCTCACGTGGTTTTGTTCTCGATTTTTACTAGAGGAGTATAATTCTATTTACGAAGTATTCACTTTTGCATATTTAAAAAAATGTGAGATTACACTACCTTTCGTATGTGTTAAATCTTTAAAATTATTTCATTTTGTATCGTCTTTTCTTTTATAGAGCATACCACAAGACTTAAAAATAGTCTAACTCAACCTCATGATACAACCTAAGGTCGCTAGGCTAGTCTAAGCCGAACATGGTCCAACCTTACTTTAAACTACACCAACATCTAATTTTGAATGGAAGGTCAACTTGCAGGCTTAATCTAAAGAATGACACCAAGGTAGGGGCAGAAGATTGGCATGGAGACCAACCCTTAGTCGGCTACTATACAACTATATGGCAACAAATATCAAATCGTGTTTTCTTTATGCACAATATAAATGGAGTCGCGACTCAAGATGATGAGCTCTTAGGCTAGCCCCAAGACAAGTACGATGGTCCAGACCTAGACATGATTTGCCTAATCCACTATCGAGGTCGAGGTCTAACCTCCTTCCTAACAACTTCAACTCGCAAATGTGACGTGTAACTTATAGTCACATTAAGGAGGGTTAATCAAAGCTTAACAATGAGTAATTATGGAAAAAAATAAGCATAGGTAATGGAAGGGAAAGGGGGAGATTAAGCATCTAGTGAGGCTCACCCAGTTGAGAGAATGATTGGACGAAGGAACAAGGCTCGTGGGATTTAACTTTCCCACTCAAATTTCTCGAGTTTTATAATGTGTTTGGCAAGCATTCCAACCTAAAGTAAAGGCTAAGAAACAGCTAAAAGAGCCTCTCCTGTGACCCCATTCCAAAGGGAGGCAAAAAGGAGTGTTACAAAATCAAGCATACAGATGGTCATCACTCAATATTTAATTTTTTAATTTAATAAAGTAGGAAATAATGCTTATTTATGATTCAATACCCACCGTTTGATCATACTCATTGTTGGAATGCTAGGCTAGGCATGATTTTCTTTATATTAAATCATTTTTATTTTATTTTATTTTTACTAAAAAATTTTAAAAAATCCTTTTTTTTTAAAAAAAAAATTAACTTTTAAATTTATTTCTATTTATTCAAAATAGTTTCACAGATGGGTTTTAATATTTCTACAATGGAAATGGAATAAACTAATTATATAGTAAAAATATATAGAGTAATGCTAAGGGAAGATTGTGACATGTTTGGAGTTATTACACCATTATTTAAAATATAATTAATAGTTATCTAAGATTATTTTAAATAATATATCTTTACAATTCACAACGTTATTTTAAGTATTTATAATTTATTTTAATTAATAATATCATTATTAGAGTTTCAAATTAAATAATAAACCTAGTTTTATCTTCTGATTTAATGGGGCAACCCTGATGTTATTTTTCAATAGAAAGTTGAAGAAATAATTGATTTTTTTCAATTCTGAAAATAGATTTTTATAATTATTTAAAAACAAATAATTAATTAAATAGATTTAAAATTCAGTCATAAAAAACTAAATTGAGTGAAGTCTAGCGTCATGTTCTTCTGTTGGCAACTGAGTCTTCCTCCACTTTCTTTTTAAGTCTCCAATCCCAAACACTTCTCAAATCAAGCTCCCACGAGATCCTCAGAAGAAAAAAAACAACTTTACTCTGATAAAACAGACGAAAAGGGAAGAAGCCCAGATCAGAAGAACGATGAAAGGCAGAGAATTGAAAGCAGGACTGCCTCCTGCCGATCTGCTGGTCTGTTTTCCAACGAGAACCCATCTGAGTTTAATGCCTAAACCCATATGCAGCCCCGCGAGGGGATCGGACCCGACGAAGCGCCGCCACAAGCATCGCCTGGTCAAAAAGGCAGCTAGCAGAGGGAGCCATGGGAGCCCTCTCTTATGGGCCAGAACCAAGGCGATGGAGTCGGAGATATCCGAACCCACCTCACCGAAAGTGACCTGCGCAGGTCAGATCAAGGTCCGGCCGAAGGCCGCTGCCTCCTGCAAGAGCTGGCAGTCCGTTATGGAGGAAATCGAGAGAATTCATAACGATGGGAAGAACAGAAAGAGACTCGGATGGGTTGATGTTATCGGATTCAAAAAAGATATCATGCAATTTCTCACGTGTTTGCGAAGCATTAAATTTGATTTCAGGTGTTTCAGAGCTTTTCCTGAATCAGATATAACCACCGACGACGAAGACGACGAAGAAGAAGAAGAAGACGAAGAAGAAGAAGAAGAAGAAACGACAGCATCAACGACGAATGGAAAAGAAAAATCAAATGATGTCTTCACAAAATGGTTCATGGTTTTACAGGAAGATCAGAAAAATGAATTTTCCGACGCAAATAAAAAAGAAAATAGTGGGTCTTTCGACGATGGATCTGAAATAAAAGCTCCACCTGCAAATGCTCTTCTACTCATGCGCTGTAGGTCTGCTCCTGCAAAATCCTGGCGAGAAGAAGAAAAAGAAGACGAAGAAGAAGAAGAAGAAGAAGAAGAAGAAGAAGAAGAAGAAGAGGAAGAGAAAGAAGAGAGGAAAAGCAAGAGCTTGAGAACGCTGATCGAAGAAGATAACAAAACAATCAAGAAAAAGAAATTGGTGATAACAAACTATGATTCAGACTCCAACAAAATTTCATCGGACGTCGTGAAAGAGACATGGCTCGTCGGCGGACTGACCGGAGATTCATTATCAAGGAGTCGAAGCTGGAAGAGATGGTAATAACCAAAAGTATAAACACACAAACTGCCATTTTTCCTGCTCTCTTTTTCTTAAACTGCAAATTACGCATGCCAAGCTTCTGGTTTTCCGAATCATTCTATCTTGATTTATATATCTCTATAGAGATCAAATTTAGGGTATTGCATCTTGTACAGCTCTTTTCTCAGTTACACCAGATTTTGTGATGTCCAATTTCTCAAGTGTCAGCTTTTTATGAATAATATTCGAGTGTGTGCCCAGTTTGTATGGCTGAAATTTCCAAGAAGAACATAACGTCGCTGTTGTTGATTATGAAATTTGGATTAAGTGGGTTTTAATTAATCTCCTCTGATTAATTTCTAATATTTATCAGTCGCTTTCATCAGTCAAACGCTGGCATCATAATAAGAGCAGTTAGAACGACTTCTACTATCAGTTGTCCAAATGAATAATTTAGATTAAGAACTGACACACCTCAATCAATCGCCAATGTTAATCTAACTTGGAGATGATCAATTATGTAATAAATAATATATATGTTAGCTCCGAACCATTATCCAAAAAAGAAAATACACGTGACACAACGTATTTACGTGAAAAAATTACTACAAAAAATAATATTATTTTGAAAATCGAAATTCAACACTACTTTAGTTTACGTAAATTAAAGAGAAAATAAAATAATAATGAAAGTTTCGACCGTAAACCTAATTGGTTCGGGTCGAGAGGAAATCTAAGGGTAGATTTATCTGAGTGATACTCAGTCTCTTCCTTGAAAGTCCACTCCAATATTTGATTTGATGAATAACTATTATTCCGTAAAATCATGATTCAGGGTTCACACCTGATTAAATTAATTTGGGCCTAGAATAAAGCCCATTGGGCCTGCCCAACAAATTTCTCATCTATGATTTTAAATATATTAAAAATAGTCAATTTCGTATAATTAACAACTGACCCCTCAAATTATTTTTTTAAACAATTTAATACTCCATATTTAAAATCGTGAGCACGTCGATTCCTAGGTTTGCTAAATGTGTTAAAATCTTCGTGTGTTGGCATGTGAATATCCAATAACACTTGACTATCATACGTCGCACATTGAGAGTGCTAATAATATTTTCATGTGCACTTCAACTTCGTTGTAGACCATATAAGCTATCTTTCGACAAGTTTAGGTGGGGCTTCACCTTGCTTTCCACGTCCAATGGAGGCTCGTGGTTGAGCTAGTCTCCGCCATTAGTGCCTCTACCAAGAAGTTTGTCAGAATCAAGCAAGGCTTGCGAGACAAGTTTGGTTTTAATTCTTTTTTTCAAGTGGGTCGGTTACCAACCTTGACAAAACATCTATGATCTTCCATTGACACTCTAATTTTTAACAACTCGACGGATAACAAATGGCCAACAAACGTGGCTCTTTTAACGGAGATTTTAATGCCCGTTGAGGATTCTTTCATAGTCATGAGTTTTAGTTTTAACACGAAATATTTCAATGCGCGTTTATTAAATATAATATTAATTTTGACCTTTTTAGCCTGAGTTTTTTAAAATTAAAATAAAATATTTCAAAATGAGATTTTGGAAAATAAAAAACTTATCATTTAAAAGTATTTGAAAAAAGAAATTTTCAAACGGTAAAATAAGAAACCGGTAACTAATAAATCAAATAGATGTAGATCTAATAAAATAAATTAAAATTTACAATATAGTTGTTAATGATAAACACTTGTTTTGCAGATTTCTAATTATGGTTTAAAAAATAGGGAATCATTGATCTGTTACATAATTATTGGGATGAATTATGGACGGACGAAGGACAAGGAGAGGGTTGAGAAGCTCCATTAATATTTTGATCTTCAAAGAAATTACAAAAATATGTTATTATTATGGTTAAAATTTAATAATGTCAATAATATTTAGATAAATTTTTTTTGAAACTTTTAAACTTTAACAATAAAAATAGCATTGTGGGTACTTTTTAGATTCTTATTTAGTTTTATACGATAAAATACCGTATTTAAGTATATTATAGTATTTTTTTTTTTATTTTTCATCTTTTTCTATACTTGCATTATATTAGTAGTTTAATGCACACAATAATCTTCCCATTTAAGTCTAGTGTTGCAAAATATCTTAATGCATATGTATTAAATATAATATTAAAAGTTAATGTAAAATATTACATAAAAATATAGTTTATGAGATATACTGATTTTTAATGCGACATAAAATATTATAATTATTCTTTCTAACCAAATATCTAATAATATTAATTAAAATTTACAAAATATTAATGAAATTCAATTCTATAAATTAAAAAAAAAAAAAAATGAAAGTGATATTTGGTTATATAGCTCTCGTGTGGTTCAAAAGCTAATCGAAGACTCAAATTGCATTGGTAAAGTCAGCTCCTGAACCGGGATTTTATCGAATTGATTAAGGACCAAAATGGTGGCCATGTTATTGTAAGATGCTCACGGTGCTTTGACTATGAAGATTACAAGGTTTTTCTCACTTCTTTTCTATACTTCTCTTTGCGTTTTGATTTGGTATGTAGTTCAGTGCATAATAGAGCTACAGATCCCATCTGTCTCTAGCAGGCTAGTTGCTTTGTTCAAAGGGAAATTCATGCAACTCGCAGCGCAAAAATTCGGCAGCCATGTTGTCGAGAAATGCCTTTATCGTAATCGAAGAAACCCGGGCGGTAATCGTGAATGAGCTCGAAGTTTGAAAGGCTTTTGATGGATCCCTTTGCCAACTATGTCATTCAACGCCCCTCTAGAGCATGCAAAGGTATGGACACTCTCTTTGGAATTCACTACAATTTTCATGTTATCCAAGTTTTGGTCTCAAACCAGGGAGGCATATACGACGCACTCGAGACGAAAATTCGACCCCACTTGTCATTAGGTAGCAACCCGAATTGCAAGACGATTTTCTCTTTGCTTCAAAAATTGAAGAGATGATATGGTTAGGTACACACGTCTTGAGATGTTAACAAGTGCGGATCGACCAGATTTTGAACCCTTTGGAGACTTTCCATCAAAGAATGGAGATTTGTCCAAGTCTATAAAGTAAAGTGCTGGCTGCTTGTTTAGTTGTTGTGTTGTTTGTTTGTGGAGCCTGTGCCTTTTTGTTCAGGTCCAACTAAGCCTTTGAAGGTGGGTCGGCCGAGCCCTATGCGCTACATTGAGAGTTGAGTCACCTCGATCATAATTTAAAATAATATGTACAAAAGATGGTTTTAAAAGGTCATTAGAAGAACATTATTTAATTCCACGTCATTTCTCCTTTGTGAGAATTTAAATAATTAGATGACCAAATTTTAAATTATGATTGAGAGACGATAAAAAAAAAAAAAACAAATCGTCGATTTTATTTTCGTTTAAATTAGTAAATATTGTATTTATTTTTTGTTATTCATCGGCTTCATAGAAGGTGCACGCATTTAAAAATGTTACAATTATTAGATTTTATTATGGGTATTTTAAAATTCAAACATGTGTAACAAGCTAACAATATTTAATTAGTGTTTTTGAATATTTATTTTCTTGACTAAATTAAATATAAAATTATTTTCCATAAAAATGAAGAAAAATACATAAAAATATAATTAAATCATTTAAAAGTCACAAAGTTACGTGAGATCTGACTTAATTATTAATTTTCTAGAAAGCAAAATTATTCGTGACAAAATTAAAAGTTAAATCTTATAAAACAATAAAATAATCGTAATTATATTTTGAGTAATATTTACCCTTTATTAGTTCTTACAAATAGTTAAAAAAAAAAAGTCAGAATAAAAATTAGAAATAGAATATAAAAAATAGTATTATTTTTATTTTATAATTTTTTTATAAATAAAGTCAATGGTCAAGCTCCAAAATCAATCAGTAACTAAGAAAAATACTGACAAGAAGATGATCTTATCTAAGTATGCTTGTATAAATTCAATCCACGTGTACATCTCACACAGGAAAAGTCAAACCTAATCTTGGAGATTTTATTTTATATTAATGTAATAGTTTAATAGATGGTGATAAACTCATTTAACTCGGGACAAAACTATACAAACTTGTGACATAATAAAATTAACCCAACAATTGTGACAACACATTTTGTCTCTTTACATGATTGCGCGAAGGAGAGATTGGTCTTTTCAAACCCCAATTGTTGCGTGGGATGTCACGTTGTTTTGATTTGTTTGAATGTATTTAAATTCCTTATTAATTCCATGGCCTTCGCTGTCACATGACTAACTTTCTATAATGAATATTAGTCTATGGGAACGGAAGGTTAACGTTTTATCTACCACCTTGACAATTTAATAGCTGTGTAACATATGATTGGTTTATGGAATACATATGATTGCTTTAACGTAAAGTCTTTGTATCCTCTTCGAGTATTTTATGAACTTACCATCATATTATTAAAGTCTACACATTATTTCTGCTACGATTAATTGACGAAACAATATTTGTTTTAAAAATATTATGTAATATTATGAAGACAAGACAAAATACTCTGAAACTGTCAATTTTAACAAAATTTATTTTTTAATTTTTATATTCTAACACGATACTAATTATTTGGTACAATAACATAAAATAGTTAATAAAAATCATTAATAAGTGTCACCTGAGGCAAAACTACAGCCTAAGCACCGTTAGCTTTACGATGATCAACCTAATAATGGATAGGGAGGATAGCATAGTTTTCAAAATTTCATTTTTTTAATGTCAATATAGTTTTTTTTTTTTGGTTGGTTTTGTGTACTAAATTTGAGTGATATATTAATGAAATCTAGCCATCAAGGTTAGTTCCAATGGGTAGGGGTGGACATAACCGGCCAGAAACTGGCACACCAAATCAGACCACCAGTTCGGGCTAGTTCTTGGCCGGTTCCGTGCGTCTGGGAGCCAGTCTCGGTTCCAATAATGTAAGAATCAAGGATCGCGATTCGATCCACGATTTTGAGATTTAGGAACCGACTCAGGCAGTGGGTAGTACTGACCCATGGGTCGGCCCGGTAAAAAGAATTATCAAATCCATGGGTCGAATGCCCTAATGAAGTTTAAACTTTAGAGTCTGAACTTTGAACTCTTAAGTTGAACCTCCCGACTCTGAAGTCCTGACTCTTGAGTCCTTGTCTCCCCTATACTGAGTTCCCGACCAGCCGATCTCGAGTCCCCGACTCCGTGTCTCTCTCTTTCGCAACGTTCTCTCAGTCTCCCAACTGTCGTCTCTCTTTACTCTGTGTCCATTAAACTTTAAATGAGATATAAATTTTTTTTTCGAATACTCTGAAAGAGATTGTTTAAATTTGTATAATTATCGAATCTACCTTGTGTAATTAATCTAGCTTCAGTGTTGTCATGATTTTGAGCAATATGTTTTTGCTTCTTCATATCAGTGAATTAGAGTTGTGAAACGTGTTAAATGTGTTTATTGCTATATGTCTCATGTTTTGCTTGTGACGTGGTTGTTTGCAAGAAGTAGTTCCACTTTTGTTATTAGACACCACAAATCCCAAATGAATATGTTGCATACATAGTGAACCTATAAATGTTTCATTGTAGTAAATCATAGAATTCAATTAAATATAATTAAAGATTCAAACAAAAAGAATTAAAACCGTTAAAAAGTAACTCATTTCATTATATATCTAAGCTAATCCATAAAAGGGTCCTAGATTATTGTCAACGTTAACCTTATTTTTGCTCATTGAGGATGAAATTTAGGTTGTGTTGTCCTTGTCTTTGTTCAAACATAGTTTTTTTATAATTGAATTTACTATTTAATTTGTATTTTAAAAATAGTTAATTTTGGATTTGGTTTTTTGAATTTCATTGTAATGCTGTATAGTTGTATTAATTTTTTGTGATGAATTTAGTTTTTCACTTTCAATTTTATTTGAATTTAATTAGTATGCTAAATAGTTGAATTTAGTTTATTATATTTTATTTTAATGTTAGATAATTGAATTTAGTTTATATCTTGGATAATTGAATTGATTTTGGACGTTGAATTTAATTTATATCTTACATAGTTGAATTGACTTTGAATATTGAATTTAGTTTATTACATTTTATTTTAATCGTATATAATTAGATTGAATTTATTAAATTTAATTTTAAATATAGATAATTGAATTAATATACTTGAATTTATTTTTCATCATTTTTATTTATTTATAATTTTTAAAATTAAAAATAATAATAATTGGGTCCGGTCTCAGTTCGGCACTAATTTCTCCCGGGACCAGTTTCGATCTCGAGAGTCAAGATCCTTAACTTCCCCGACGAGTCGGGTACCGGCTGTGTGCCCACCCCTAACTACCAATGGGTACGAAGCAAAATACAATAAAGACCTCATTTTTATTCAGCGAAGTTTTAATCTTTTTTGAACTTGTATAAATAAAGCTTTCCCCTTAGCCATGAACGACCGTTAGGTGCAATAACCAAACCAGTTCCACGCAATCCCCACCGGTAACTCCACTCCACTCTCTCTCCTCTCCTTTTCTCTCTAACTAGCGTCTCTTTTTGTTTACCTTTTTTGGTGATCGTAGTAGTTGGTCTCTGGCGTAGACTTTCGGTCACCATGGGAAAACCTCAATCCCATCGCTTCTCTTATAAAATCCCTTTACTCCACCCCTCCTTTGGTTCTGGTTTTGACTCTCTCCCTTCTGTTTCAATTTCGACGGAGATAAAGAAACAAGGTTTTGACTGTGCTCTGTAATCTATGGCCGTGGGGGGTTTTGCGCCGGAGCAGAACGACGGCGTCGGCGGTGGCTTCAGCGGCAAGATCACGATGTCTGTGGTGGTTACTTGCATCGTCGCAGCGTCAAGTGGTCTGATATTTGGGTATGATATCGGAATTTCAGGTAAGTTTTGCCTTGATTTTCTCAGATTTGAGCTGTTTCTCTGGATTTAGAAGCCTTTTTTATTACAAAGATTCTTTTATTTCTGTCGGTTCTTGAGTTAGAACCTTGATTTAAACACCAACTATTAAATTTTACGGAGAAATGGAGTAAAGTAAGAAATGGGTACAAACAAAGACAATACATTTACATTATAATGCTCCTACTTTTGAAGAACTATTTGAGTGGTGAAAAACACGTGCTAAATTTCAATTTGTCACTCACGGCAGCAGAAACCAGCGGGGAACAGAGACAAGAATAATATGTCATTTTTCAGTTGCTCAAAAAAATATCTTTCAAGCTTTTATTAATGACATTTAGATTTAGGCAATGAATGATCTTATGCTCTGTTAATGAAGCTTTACAGTTTGTAGCTTGATTGCTCCAAGATTATGGGATGATTAATCTTGGTTTTGGAAAAACAAATGAATTTGCAGGTGGAGTGACGACAATGGCGCCATTTCTTCAGAAATTCTTCCCGTCGGTGGCGAGGAAGGCGTCCGAAGCCAAAACCAACCTTTACTGCGTCTACGACAGCCAGCTTCTTACTTCCTTCACGTCCTCCCTCTATATAGCTGGTTTAGCCTCGTCCCTCGTGGCTGGCCGCCTGACCGCTATTTTCGGTCGCAGGGCTACTATGATCCTTGGCGGCTGCACCTTTCTCGCCGGTTCCGCCATTAATGGTGGTGCAGAAAATATAGCTATGCTCATCCTTGGTCGGATTCTGCTTGGATTTGGCGTCGGTTTCACGAACCAGGCAGCTCCGGTTTACCTCTCCGAGATGGCACCGGCTAAGTGGCGGGGTGCATTCAACACGGGGTTTCAGTTCTTCCTCGGCATCGGAGTCGTCGCCTCCAACTGCATAAATTTCGGCACGGCCAAGCTCCCCTGGGGCTGGCGTCTCTCCCTCGGCCTTGCCGCCGTTCCTGCAGTGATCATGACCCTCGGTGCTCTCCTCATCTCCGACACCCCCACTAGCCTCGTCCACCGTGGGAAGCTGACCCAAGCCAAAAGGTCGCTTCTGAAAATCCGCGGCCTGGACACGGACGTCGAGCCAGAGCTTGCGGAGCTCATTCGAACGAGCGAGGCGGCGAGAGCTGCCCATGAAGAGCCGTTCTTCACCATCTTCAAGCGGCAGTACAGGCCGCACCTGATCATGTCGATTGCCATTCCGTTCTTTCAGCAGCTTACTGGGATCAACATCATCGCCTTCTACGCCCCTGTTCTTTTTCAGTCCGTGGGATTTGGAAGTGACTCGGCATTAATCGCCGCCATTATTCTTGGATTGGTTAATCTTTTCTCCATTCTGGTCTCGACCGCCGTGGTTGATCGGTACGGTCGAAGGTTTCTGTTCATGGCCGGCGGGATTCAGATGCTCGTTTGTCAGGTTGGTTCCCCTGCACTGAATTGTTTCTGTTTTTCATATATCGATTGAGTTTCCTGAGAACTTTCTTTCTGCATTCCATTCGGAGGAAAGGTCGGAGTGGCGGTGGTGCTGGCAGCCACGACGGGCACTGCCGGCGCAAGGCACATCGCCAAGGGCTACGACATTCTGGTATTGGTTCTGATGTGTATATACGCCGCCGGTTTCGGGTGGTCATGGGGACCTCTCAGCTGGCTCATCCCCAGCGAAATTTTCCCGGCGAAGATCCGGCCAACCGGGCAAAGCATAAGCGTGGCAGTCAACTTCGCCACCACTTTCGTCCTCTCCCAAACATTCCTAACAATGCTATGCCATTTCAAGTACGGAACTTTCCTCTTCTACGCTGGTTGGATCGCTGCCATGACCCTTTTCGTGGCGGTTTTCTTGCCGGAGACAAAGGGGATTCCGTTGGACAGCATGGACACCGTATGGGAACGGCATTGGTTCTGGAAGAGGTACCTCAAGGACTTTCCCATAACTCAAACTTCATTTAAATGAAATTGTTATGGCACGTAGTAGTTGTTGTTTGTCACCTACATCGTTTATTTTGAGGTTAGATAACATTTTTCACGTGACAATCCTCTCCAACATACCCTATATTCTATTAGTATCCATTACTGGATTATGGGTTTCACTTTAGTTCTTTAATGTTTTGATAATATCTACCAAAAAATGTTTGAATTTTGACGATCTTTTTTTATGTTAGAGCAAGTTTACTTGTAAACCATGTATAATGATACCTATGACACCATCATATTCCATACATATGGAATTAGTTAGCGAGTCTTGTATAGAAATAAGAAATTAGGATAAAGTGCGTATTATGGTTTACATACATAGCGGTGGAAGAACAAATGTCTCCGGAGAGAAACAAATTGTTCCAGAAATCGACTTTTGAAGTTCAGCATCGTCCCCAAAATGGTTGAATCTCATTTCATATCAAAATCGTTCTATCAAAATTTATTTTTTCCGAAAATCAATCGGAACTCAATTGCTAATGACTTTCAATTTAACGAGTGAAAAAAAACAAGAATCTACTCTAAATTTATGGTCTAATAGTTATAATCCTCTGTTTTTCAACTCTGAATTTTAAGAAAGACGAGGTCCTGCTGGGCTGCAAGACTCTTTCTCTCGTAGGCTGACGTCAGTTGTTATATGGGCTTTTACTTCGTATTCACTACATTGAATTGACAGAGTACTTCCCAGAAAAATCGATACTTTGAGAAACTCTCGTGACAATTTTGACTACCGAGTATAAAAAACTCACGTCAATTACCTCCTTCGACCATTAACCCTTTTAAGTCATACCCTAGATCATCCCTCTGACGAACAAACCTACCTGAAACTACCCACTACTAGACTTCCCTATTCTGAGCACATTTGCGACCATAAGCTTTGAGAAGTATGTTTCTTTTGTTTTTTTTTTTTAATTTATTTATCCTAACGTTTGGTTTCATCAGTCTGAGTACTTCTGGCTGAGCAGAAGATTGTAAAGGAAATAACTGTAGGATAGCATGACAGAGATATTGGTTGTCTTAATTGACAATGCAGGGTACCTGTTTGATTAAATGCCTGAAAGAGGTGTTGAGTTCATTAATGATGTATTTAGTTCGTAGAGTGATTCAACTGTGGATGTTGGAGTTTGTTGTTGAAATTAAATAATACATAAAGCATTCAATACCATGTTTCAACTGTTTTGAGACTCTTCGCATTTAATGGCTCTTCAATGGCCTCTTACTCTCCATCTCATTTCCTCTAATAATTAGGCCCCTTCCCTTTTTTGGCTTGGCTTGTGATGAAGGGGACTCCCGTAGAAAAAATACTGATAAATGTCACGTAAAAATTGGTTGTTAAATAGGTAGATAATGAATAGATCTAGATTTTTGGCAAAGGTGGTCGGGAAAACTTCGGATCAGGGTGATATTGTGGATTTGACTAAGTTTGTGTAGATTTTATTTGTGCTGAAAAAACCCAGCTTGGAAATTCATGTCATGTATAGGTAGGCCAGGAAGCTTTTACCACGCCTTTGAAGTTTGGACCAAATAGGTTCTCTGCTTCTATAAAACCATCCAAACTTTATCACCCTTTTCCCACTGAGAGTGAGAGAGAGAGAGAGAGAGAGAGAGAGAGAGAGAGAGAGAGAGAGACTATGGTTTCTCTTCAGGCGCCAAAATCTGATTATTCGACAAAGAAACGAAAATGGGAAGAGCTCAAAGATGTTGAAAATTTGGAGAGATCATCAAAAAACGCACGAAAATCAAAAGCTGATATCGAGCTTCACCTCGACCCTCCATTACCTGTAGAGTGGCAGCAGTGCCTTGATATTCAGGTACTTCTCTCTCTCTCTCTCTCTCTCTCTCTCTCTCTAAAGCTGATTATGTATGATCATTACATTTAAATATTTCAGTCTGGGGAAATACACTTTTACAACATAATGACCAAGAAGAGAACATCCAGAGATCCAAGAAATCCTCCATTGCAGAGGAGCAAGGATCATCTTACCTTAGACTTGGAGCTAAACTTAACAAGCGCATCAGTCTTCAAACCCCATCTCAGCAAGTACAAACCTGGCAGCCTGGGTAGACTTACTGAGCCAAAATCTCTATCATGGCTGCCATTTGAAGAAGAAGAAGTAGAAGTTGATCGGGAAATGGTAGCCAGCGTTTGCTTCAAATGTCACCTTTTAGTGATATTACACAAGTCCTTGCCTTGCTGCCCCAACTGCAAGTTCATGCACTCGCTAAACCACAGCCCTCCAACGCTGTTCAACGCAAGATATAGCTTCTCCTGCTAACTTTTACATCGATCAAAGCTTGATTTGGTATGTTAGTCTCTTTAAAGCGCAGTTTTTCGAGTTTTATAAATCGAAATGATAAAGTTTAGAACATTATGATGTACCCGAGCATCAAAATCTAAACCACGAACAAAACCAATCTCCTTATTATGTACTATATGTTATAGTTATCGTTATGCTAACCCAATCATGGACTTAGAGAATACATGACGGGTCAGGTCTATTATGTTAAGACAATGTTCTAATAATGGATAATATGACACAATTTATTGTACAAGAATCATGATTCCTATTTCAAAAGTTACTTATACGCAGTCTCTTGGCATTCATCTTCGAATACAAGAAGATTTCAATCTAAAGAGAATGACTTTTCAAAACGGAAGATCAAATACCTAAGCTTAAGATTAAGTAATTATTCATTACTTGTAATAATAATAATAATAATAATAATAATAATAATAATAATAATAATAATAATAAAAGAAAATTGAATTCAGCCCATGAAAGTTTTGCCTTCCGGCCCGGCCCGGCCAACGAAGTTTTCGAGCAGCCCTGGTTGGCAAGGCTGCGTACCACAGCTAGAATTATGGCTAATTTGGTAGCAATGTGAGAAAGTTACAAAGTAAAGGGACCAAAATGAAACAATGTAAAACTAAAACCAAATCTATAAACGAACAAAACTCAAGAAATAGATCCAACCGAGGAGTCAATCGCAGCTTCTCATCAGTTTTACAGTAAGAACGTCGGGCGGCCGGAGGAGGAAGGAACCAAGACTCAAGAATCCGCCATTTTTGGCATTCTTCAGTTCTGGTATTAAGTCCTGCTTTTATCCTACTCCGACGATTTTTCCTCTGCATTGCAGAATTCTGGTCAAAGAAGAAACAGAGCCTGTAATTCTGCTTTCATATCGTAGTATAGAGACCCGATGTCCTTTCTCTCCTTCGCGCATAAAATGTCAGGACTCGAGCTTGCCATTTGCGCATCTCCCTCGCAGGAACAATCTCATTTCGAAGTTTTTTCGTGTGGCACTTCCATTTCCAGTTTGTGTGTTACCGGGGGATTATTTCTCGACCCTACACTTCCTTCTTCGTTTATTAATTCGATTTCGATGAGACTTTCATCCACTGCTATTTCGGGATCAGTTTCTTCTTCATTTTATCGTTGTGAGCCTGTGGTTTTGGGGGATTTTTTGTGCGGGAAGAGGGATTCGATGGGCGTTAATAGTGGATTCTTGTCAGTGAGCATGAGAGGCAGTGGTGTTGTTTCTACTACTAGGGACCAGAAGCTGTTTATGGTACAGAATGAATACGATGGCTCTGAAGAAACTACTACTAGCGACGGGGCTGACGCTTTAATGGAGAAGGACAAAAAGGAGAAGGTTATTGTGCGGAATGTTGGAGCTATGAACGCCACAAACCATTTGTGGGCCGGTGCCATTGCTGCCATGGTTTCGAGGTTTGTCTTAGTACTTAGACGAATACAAATTAGGCATCATTTGGTCTCTGGAATAGGGGAAATTTGGATGTAGAGATGAATTAAAGTTTTTTTCATTTCAACTACACTTTCAAATGAATCCCTCTGCATTATTTTCATCCATAGTGATATTCATAAAAAGTTTTTTTTTTTTTCAATATGTTATAGAGTTGCTTCTCCATAAGCTGTGAAAATTCTTGTAAGGATTTTATCCTTTTGGAAAATCTATTTGAAGTACTGAAAATGAAGATGATTTCACATTTGTATGTTCCATTGACTTTGTTCAAGCGTTCCATAGTTTCTAAGGAAGATTAAGTAGGTTTCTTCTGCATTCCGTCACATCAGAACTTGTGTTGCCCCTCTTGAGAGGCTAAAGCTGGAGTATATAGTTCGGGGTGAACAAAGGCATCTGCTTGATCTTGTCAAATCAATTGCAGTTTCTCAAGGCTTGATAGGCTTCTGGAGGGGGAATCTTGTCAATATTCTTCGCACTGCTCCTTTCAAAGCGGTCAATTTTTATGCTAATGATACATACAGGAAGCAACTGCTCAGATTGTCTAAAAATGAGGAGATCACTAATTTTGAGAGATTCATTGCTGGTGCTGCAGCTGGGATTACTGCTACGGTTCTCTGTTTACCCCTTGATACCGTATGTCAATTACTTTCCATTTTGCTCGTATTCTTACTGATGGTTGAATTATTATTTACATTGAGTCGATTGTATTGCATCAGAAAATAGAGATTTTGAATGGAGAAGAGGAAAATAAAGTTATTGAGTTTGTTTTATTCATCAATGTGCTTGCATTTGGATAAGATATCCCTTATCTCCACCTCCCTCTTGGCATTTGTCTCACTATCCGGGATGAGAAAATGAAATGAAAAATTTTCATAACCATTTTTTCCCAGCTACAAGTATTTAGTCCAAATGTGTTGAGCATGAAATAAGGAGGATGTAGGACAGACTTTTAGCTGGGAGACACATATTGGTAATAATGCATGTCTCTCTGTGGTGGCAGAGTTATTTAGGCATGATAGTAGTAGAATAGAGATATAAGAGAGGGAAAAGCAGGGGAATAGACATATGAATATCGTTACATTGCATTCTTTAAAGAAGGTAGAAGTAGGCTTATAGAAGAAGGTAGGAGAATGTAGTCTGTAATGTGGTTCACTATGCATCAAAATGTTTATACTGCATTTATCGAAAAGTTTTAGTTCCTTTATTTTTTTTCTCAAAAAGTTTCACATGAAGCTTCTTATTTATTTTGATGATAAATGTGATGTTAAATATGGCTTTTGCGTCCTACCTGTGAGCTGCATAATTCAAAGTTGGCTGCATAATACCTTTCAGATAAGAACCAAGATAGTGGCTCCTGGTGGGGAAGCTTTGGGCGGCGTAATTGGCACTTTCCGGCATATGATCCAAACCGAAGGATTTTTCTCTCTTTACAAAGGATTAGTACCCTCTATTCTTAGTATGGCCCCTTCTGGTGCTGTCTTCTATGGCGTCTATGATATATTAAAGACGGCTTATCTTCACTCACCCGAAGGAAGAAAAAGGCTCGAGAATGTGAACCAACACGAACAGGAACTCAATGCTTTTGAGAAGCTCGAGCTGGGACCCATCAGGACCTTGTTATACGGGGCCATTGCCGGAGCTTGTGCAGAAGCTGCCACTTACCCATTTGAAGTTGTAAGGAGGCAGCTTCAACTGCAAGTCCAGGAGACTAAAATGGGTGCCTTTGCAACTTGTGTGAAGATAGTAGAGAAAGGAGGAGTACAGGCCCTATATGCTGGACTTTTCCCTAGCTTATTGCAGGCATGTAAATTAGAAACTCGTTATCTGCTTTGGTTACCATTATACGGCTTTGATGCAAAATGAAAATGAATACAGTTTGAAATGTTAAATGTGGCTGATTTATCAACATAATAACAACCTATTTACTTTGCTTTTCCATTATCAAAGTTTCTTTTACGTACCTACTTTACAGCTCCTCTGTCTGTCATTACAAAATAAAGTATGCTTTAATTTTCTGTTCATTTTGTTTCTGGTTTTGCAGGTACTTCCTTCAGCTGCAATTAGCTACTTTGTTTACGAGTTTATGAAAATCGTTCTCAAAGTGGAATGAGAGGTATACGAAGGGATCCGTCAGAAAACTCGGGCAATTGTGCTCGGTGTCTTGAAGATTGTGATCAATTGCGCATTTCCCGGGTGAGATTCTGTGGCAACACGGCCTTCACATTCATAATCTTTCATTGTTACTTTTCTTGCGAGTCTAGTTAAATTTTTGTTGGAAAAATTAATCTTGGAACAGCATGTTTCGTTATTTTTCAGATGTATATGGTTTTAGTTGAGTATATAACATTCAGCCAACTGGGTAATATCAGAGTTTCACTCGCAACACATTCTTCTTGTTATGTTCATTTTGAAAAATTCACTAGCATTTTACCAGTTTCATGACTATCAAAATTGAGAATATTTCATATGAACAAGTTTAGCATTGTCGTGGCTTTTTTAATAATTACGGTTAAATGATAGGTAGTTAAATGTTATTATTTAATGTTACAAGGATTAAAATGAAAAACACCTTTAGTTGGTGTCGGCAGTTCAGCAAATTAACGGCGGTTGAAATTAGGAAAGACGTGGAAGCATGTTATTGGCTGAACGAATGACGTTCTCCTTCTTTTGTACTCTCGCGTTCGAATGCTTTTAGTTCCCACCAGATTCATTCACCCCATCCCCACTTCCTCTTCTGAGCTTGCATTTGTTGCAAGACTGACGGCTCAACTTCTTCGGGCTGCATCTAGCGACGATGCTTCCGTCTCCCACGTCGCTTCTGTGCGCTCAGCTGGAGTGTGGTGGTTCCGACGTCAATCACGGTAGATCCGGTATCGGATTTTTGTGAGCGCTGTTGTGTTGATAGCTTCCATGGTTTGTGTTCTTCTTTTCCGCTCTGGCTTGATTCGGAGACTTTGAAGCACGCTGAGAAGCTGACGAGAATCCCTGTTACGTCGGCGAAGGGCTTCGCGATTGGAGCTGGTATTAAAGGCGGACTTTCACTCTTTTCAATTCTAGCTCGATTGAGGCGGCGGAAGGTGTCAAAGTTAGAAAGGTGAACTTCAGTCAAAATTAATTTAATTGAATGTGGTAAGAGCTGTGAGGCTTGTCGCTATTTTGGGTTTTATTTAGTATTTTCTAATTCGTGACGATAGTAAAAAAGAGAGAGGTTCATACTGTTGGATAATGTTGAATATTATCTTGAATGTTTTCTGTAGATAATATTAGATTTTTTGGTTTATTAATTGGAAATCCAAAGGGTTTGTTATAAAATGTCAAACATTACCTTCCTAAAAATATGTCTCATGTGACATAATAAATCCTATCGGTCAAAATTAAGGTATATTTTGTTGTAATTGATTTGATGGAAATTAGTTATCATAAGAGAATTGGTCTTCTCTCTCAGCCATAATACAATAGTTTCATCCATCAAAACTATTATAAAGAAAAGGGTGAAGAGGAGACAAATCAGTATCTTCATCTTTAAGTTGTTCTTCAAAAACTAATTATGGATTAAGGTAAGTTTTCTATCTCTCTCTCTAAATGATATTTGTGAAATTCAATTTGTTCAAGATCTTGGTATTCTTCTTGATGGAAAGTAGACATTGAATTGAGAAAACTTCAATATTATTGTGACTTTTTAAGAAAACGTCATAGAATATGTTATTTGCATTTTTGTATCAGTCATCTTCTTAATAAATTTTGAGATTTATTTATTTGTACTAGGAAAAAATTAACAATTTAAAAAAAAAAACTAGATGGTTTAAACGTAGACATTCTCCCAAATGCCAGTTTCAGAGTGTAATGGGTGAAATCCTAGTTGACCTGTAGACTTTTAACATTTCCATTCATTTTGAGATTTTCGCGAGTTTTTCAGAGTAATGCATGCAAGCTATTGTTTCTCTGGGGGAGGAGAAGGAAATTTAGGAGATCTGGCTCTATAGTCTTGTCATTATCATTTTTCTTAATGACTAATGTTAATAAATGGTTTGTAGAGAAGAGCTTATCGTGAGAATGGATTTTGAAGCCTTATAATGTCATGCTTTGAAAACCTTTTTTTCTGTATTCTCTTGTCATCGTGTTAGTTGATATTTGGAAAGCAAATCTGAGATTTGGCCTCGTCCATCTGCTAACACCATTTCAAGGATATTTTTAAATATATTGTACTTTTAATCTCAATTGAAGCATGTTCCATTTGTTGCTATCCATGGTAACCATCTGAAATTTGCAGATTGTGCATGGCAACCAGCCATCGTCGAGGCCTGTTGAAAAGGTGCATATCTAAGTTTCATTGATGACTTTTTAATCTTTTATTTGAACTCTTATAATACATCTATCGCATTTAAATGTTTAAACTTTTCTGTTTGATTCTTTTTCATGTGAAACATATTGTATCAAGAAAGTGTGAAGGAACGATAAAAAATTCTCCCAGTAGAAGATGAAAAAATAATATTACATCTTAGGATTTGCAATATCCATCTACTTGAAAGAACCAAAAAAATCGTTATCGAGGTCAATCAACAGAGTTCTGTTTAGTTTCGACCTAAATAAATATAACGTTCATTTTCTTAAAAAGACAAACACTATCTAGAGTAGAGGAAACAAACAATCAACGGGTGTTGTGGAATTTGACTTCTCGATAATTGCTGCCTGCTTTGTAAATTTACCTGCACTATCGAAGTTGTAGTTGAGGGATGATTTTGAGATCCTTGATTACTGACTTATCCTAGACTGAAACTCCTCATTGATGTTTAAGCATATTGAAGCACTGAGAGAACAATCAACGAATGTTCACAAGGATGTGGACGTATTTGATCTCAGAAGTTTGAAGCTCTGTAATATTCCACTGATGGCAATGGGTACGATATGGTAATTAAAGTTGTTTTCATTTCAAGTTGACACATAAACGAGAGTTGATGATAGATTGTACTGATTTTTTGAGCTGGTTCCACTTTGTTTAACCTATTTTCAAAGTTTTTACTTGTCTCTTGAGTAATGGTCAACTAAGTCTGGATAGTAGTTAATTGTTCTCGAAATTATTGTCGGTTGTTAATTAATTGAGATAATTGTTGGTAAAGGGTATCGAATTGGGAAGGTTCTATATTTAAAACACTAGGATTGGACGAGACCTGTCGACTGCTACATAACTGCATGCAATGTTTCTAAACGAGGGCAATAAAGAAATCAATAAACAAACAAACAATGTTGTAAAGCATAATAACAGTTACCACTGAAATTCACTTTTCATTATTATTATTATTATTTAGATTACGTTAATTCTAAAAGTGCAAGCACATAAAATTAATGTTTTAAAATAATGAAACAAAGTTTAAATACTACGACTAAAAATCATCACGAAATTGATTATCAGAACGACGGTAGAATTAACAAGAAAATATGAAATAATCAGTCAAGATTATGTCAAAATATATTAGCACGGGGTTGAATTCGCACATGTAGCTCGGCGATGGGCACTAGAGTTAGAGTTTGATTTGTATGAGTAGGAAATAAAGTTAAATCACAAACACAAAAATAAAATTAACGTAATATTTTAAAAATAAATAATATTGAAAAACTAATTTAATATTGGAAAAGAGAACTCCATGAGTTGTTGTGTAAATCGGGAAAATGAACCTGAAAAAAAAGCACATGAACCCAACGTCACCGAATAAATCAAGCCAGCCAAATAAAAATTGTCGGTAAGCAATATAAATCAAGCGTGATCAAACAAACCAAATAAATCAATTAAACCAGGTGACCCTCCTTTACTATTGGAAACAGAAAGTACCAAAGGTTGGGAACACTAAATACTAGCCAGGTTGCTGATTTTTCGCAGAACTTGACGAACACGGCGCTGGAAATGGGAAATCGGCTGAGCAGGTCTGAACTAGAGCCGAGGTTGCAGTGCTTGCTTAAAAACCTGAGCCGAAGGTAACGACGAACAACAGAGCGTCGGGTGAAATCGCAAAACAGAGCCGTAGGTGAAGGATTTGGAGCTTCGTTCTCATATAATATGCACGGACAAATTGAGGACAGAGAGCCAGACGTCCAAGAGCAACCGAAAACGGCCGAATAGGAGTGCAGCTGAAAACGAAGACCCAAAACAGAAAAACAAACAAACATAAAAAAAAAAAAAAAAAAAAAACAAACAAACAAACAAAGTTTTCTGCTTCACTCGGTGTCGTTGCTCTTTAGTGGACAGTGAGGACAACGCTAATCGGAGTGATACGGACAAGATGGCTGCGACCGAGTGACTAGAGAGAGAAATTTGCAATGACTAAGTCGACAGTGAAACCAGAGAAGAAAGTACTTGCATGGAGGGTAACAAGAGTACCCAAAATGTAATTGTTTGAGAGAACAATTTTCTTGCTCTCGTGTTAAATTTGATGCAGCGGCGGAGATGAAATAAAAAGATATGACTGGGAGAAATAAGAAAAGAATACGCTCGAGAAGAGATGATAAATATGATTGAGAAGGGTGTAAGTAAGAGAGAGGAGAAAAGAAAGAAGCTCTGGGGATAGATAATTTCCTGTTAGCTCCCCTCGTTCCAAAACCATAGGAACTGAGTTTGGCGTTGATTTTGATGCCTAATTGAGGTCTTTACACTCCTATTATTTTGTCAAATCTATCCATGGGTCAAGTTCTTGGAGAAAGTCACAGTTTTCACATCATTGATCTCCTCGCAAGATAACATATTTAATGGCTTTGCACCCACCTGCTGACGGATTGTCGTCATTAAATCAGAACTAGAATAATGTTTTTTCATTCTTTTGCTTATTTATTTTATTCGTAGTTGTTCATTTCTTGTAGCTGAACGCTTTTATGATGGTCTTCTTAATTCCTAATGCCCAATAGTTCGATCATATTGACTTCACACGCGATGGATGATTAACAGGGGAAGATCGGCAATCAAATTCAGACCTCACCTCACCCTCGCTAAAACTCGTTCGATGGTTCAGCCTTGGCCGGAAGCTCGGTGTAACTGATAGCCCCATGCTTCTGATCGGGATCGAGGACGACGGGGCATGAGGAGGAAGAGCGCATACTGTGAGAAAGCAGCCTCGTTCCCGCTGGCGTGTAGTCTAAAAGGTATGCATGGAAAATGCCTCATTATTATTTTTAAATAATTTTGATTTTCTAAACCATATTTAAATAATTAAATACACCCAATAATAGATAAGATAACGCACCCAATAAACATGTTTTTAAAACAAATAAATAAATAATTAAAATATAAATTTATCATGTGACCAAGTTCCATGGCTACCAACCGTTCCTGTGGGAATGGACTTGCAGCTGCAGCAGTCCACGTACTTTTCTCCCTCTACTTTTTGGAAGAGGCTACTAAGAAGTGTTTTAGAGAGATTGAGATTAGGAGTGTTTGCAGTACAATGATGAACACGAGAAGCTCAATTCCACACTTCACACAAATGAAGTCTTGCAGTAATAAGTACAAGTCTAGCCTGTGAATTACCAAAAAAAATCTTATCAATTTTAGTATTTTATATTGTTTGTCGCTCTTGGTAGAGTCGATTGTCAGAAATTGCAGATTGGAGTGAAAACCCACCTCTGTAGCTGTATCTTCTTCTTCCTCTTTCATGAGTTCTTCTCCATTATTGCTTGCTTGAACTTGGACCCTGAAACCAAAAACACCCATTCAACTCTCTCTCTCTCTCTCTCTCTCTCTCTCTCTCTCTACAGAGACAGGCCAAACTACCCATCAACGTCGCGACGAGGAATGGCAGACATTGTTGAATGAATGAGAACCCACGAAAACTTACTGGACAGAGTTCCTTTGTTATTCTGCCTCTTCTTCCTCCATGCCGACGTGTTTCAGCTTGACGGAGTCCAAAAATGGCTGTTACCGCTCACTCTTCATCAAATCAGGCCTTAGATCCACCATCACCGACCTCAAAGACGGCACCACAATCCACTGCTGGATCCCCAAGACCCGGGACACAACCCGGCCTGACCTCCTCCTCATCCACGGCCTCGGGGTGAACGCGCTTTGGCAATGGGGCGACGTCCTCCGATACCTCACCCCTTTCTTCAACATCTACGTACCGGACCTCCTCTTCTTTGGCGATTCCTTCACAACCCGATCCGAAAGGACCGATTCCTTTCAGGCGCAGTGCATTATGCAAGTGATGGAGGTCAATTCCGTCCGGAAGATGAACTTGGTCGGGCTCAGCTACGGCGGATTCGTCGCCTACTGCATGGCCGCGCAGTACGGCGAGAGGGTGGAGAAGGTAGCGATTTGTGGGTCGGGAGTTTGCATGGAGGAAAAGGATTTAAAACAAGAATTGTTCAGTGTTTCAGATTTGGAAGAGGCTTGTCGGATTCTGGTACCTCAGACGCCGGACAGACTTCGAGAATTGGTCGTCTTCACCTTCTCCAAGCCTCCTCCTGTGGGGTTGATTCCCTCATGCCTGCTCTATGATTTCATTGACGTAACAACAGCCCCTTTTTCTGCTTTTGATGCTTGTTTCCGTCTTAGAATTTAACGTTTCGGGAGATAGAAATACTTACAGTAGAATATCAATGGCTGTTGCAGGCAATGTGCTCTGAATTTGTTGAAGAAAGGAGAGATTTGATCCGAGCTATTCCCAAAGGACGAAAACTTTCAGATCTTCCCAAACTCAAACAGGTTCTCCTTTCACAAACTTTTCCCTTGTTAATCATTGGTCAAACTCTAAACCATAAGCAGATCGTCTTTTGCTATTGAATTTGCAGTCGACGATGATCATATGGGGAGAAGACGACAAGATATTCCCATTAGAGCTAGCCTATAGATTACAAAGGTCAGTCTTCATTTAAGCAAAAAAGCATTCATTTGTTCAAAATTTCAAACCAACTCTGCCTGCAATCAGCTCGAAATTGAAAAGGTTCTAAGTCGAGAGAAATCCAAGCAAAAAGTTGGGTTTTTGTTTTGAAGTTCACTTCTTTTGAAAGGTGTTTTGTTGAATAGACATTTAGGGGGCAAAGCTCAGCTGGCAGTCATAAAGAATGCAGGGCATGCCTTTAATGTGGAGAAGACGAAGGAATTCAGCAACCACTTGCTATCTTTTCTAGTTGAACCTTCAAAGCTCCGTACCTGCAAATGACTTCAGCCTCCACAAAATGGGATTTTCCCACTCATTATGATTTTCAATTTGGATTCATAAATCTCTCTAAACAGACATTGTTGTCCCAAATTCTTTACCAAATAAAAGCTTTTTGTCTATTTTGGAGTCTCTCCTGGAGCGCTCTTGTAGAAGATGCAGCCCAGAAATGGATGCCTACATTATAAAAATGTTGTCGGTAGTTGATTAGCCCTTGATAATGCTTTTAGAATGTCAGAAATAAGGTATTATGAATGATCAAACTGGATTCAACCACAGACTAATGCCAATCCGCGCTGCAAGTTTAATCAACTAACAATATCTAAGAATGTTTTCTACAAGAGATGCTGTAGTTCTACCGTCGTTCGTTAGAGCTTCCTCCTCCTTTCCAATGGCGGAAAGAATCACCCATGATGCCCTTCTGGATCCTATGACGTTCTTATATCCAGCAGACACTAAGTTTCTCTCCTCTACTGTCAATTCCACGTCTAACCTCGCAGCTTTCTTCATTGCCTCAATCTTGTCTGTAAATATGAAAAAAAAAATCATCCACAACTAATTCAATACCCCAAATCAAATCCTAAATCAGCAAAATCCTGGCCGTCGTATCTCTCAGCTTGATCGACGAGTTTAGCAACCTCTCTCTGGCTGTCTCCTCTGAACCTCCATTGGTGAGTGCTCCTCCGACAAACCCTTGGCTCTGAAGCGGAGCACTTCAATATCAGCTGTGGTATGGAATCGAAGAAGCTGTAAACACAAACAGACAATGTCAAACGTGTGGGAATGATGTCTTTTCCGACTACGGTCAACTCCACCCGTTGACTAAAGGTGACAAACATGAGTAGTTCAACTCCTTGTGCAACCCTTCATTCATGGAGGTCACATGCAGTAACGCCTCATAGAAAAGTTAACAGTTTGACACTATAACAAGGAAAAGATTGGTAAAAAGCAAAAATTTTAAGTCAGCATTTATCACAATTACCACATTTGGAATATTAGCCTTTTGAATGCTCAAAGAATCACAAAACTATCATCCTACAAATTAACAGAATACAAATTGCCACAACACAAAGATTAACATGTTTCCTGTGTTATGACTCATGTATTTCTCCGAAATTTTGTTGGCTCGGGGAAAACCAGTTTCTGGGATCAAACCCATCAGTTGAAGAAGGCCATGAGTTGTTAGTGAGATTCACTTCCTCCCATGCACCTGCTCGAGCTTGCATCGCCGATGGACACTGTCGCAAGGGACTTGGAAGCCCAAGCTCTGGCACTCATGGCTCCTTCCTGCAAATTTCTTCTCTTGCAAGGCTCCTTTAAAGAACTACATAGTTGTGTTGCCCGTAGCATCAAAGGATGTTCCCATAAGTTGCACAGTCTCACATTTTGAACATGCCTTTGCCACACATGCCATGCATACCATGCATACAGCGCAAGTGTGGGAAAAATTAAGTATATCAGTCTCAGAAGCACAAATGCAGTAGCCAAAGCCAAATATGTCTCTTGTCTGAGCAAGTTTTCGGGAGATCTTGCCCATGTGAAGGGGCAATTTTCCTGCTCGGAGTTATTATGCTTTTCTTGGTTTGTAGAACTACCCAGTCTGCTCAAGGAAATATGGTCTGGTGCTTCAGTCTTAATCCCTACACTCAACAAGCACCCCTTTCAGTAAGTACCTTATAGCAAAATAGTGTTGAAAAAGTAATATACAAGTAACCATTAATGAGTTACAAAGGGTAACCTCATAAGTTCAATTAGAGATAAAATCATTTTGCACATCAATGTTATATACAAAAATTCATTTTAACACCTTGATGACAAACATAACAACACCTCATCATTAAAATCTTATTTATATCATATGCGTGTCAATAAAGGAGTCTTATGCGTGCCAACTTTACTCGATGTTAAAAAAACTGAAACTACCATTACATGCTGTGCAAATAGCAAATTATGATAAGGGTGGGATCATAACCCTTTACTTAATGCATGTTCTTGCAAACAAGAACAAGTCTCGCCAAGAGAGGTCTTTTCGTGCCTGTGCATGTTAAGACACACTGATCATGGGTTAAATTACCTATCAATCGGACTCAAATCTAAGTACAAACTCATCATAACCATGAAAGGTTACCTTTCTGTTTTCCAATTTACAGCAACACACATGTATGTGAGAAAGCTTCTCATTAGAGAAAAAGGCCATACCAGTGATATCACTGTAGAAAGAAACAAGGGATCCAACTGTTCGAGAGCCATAATACCGCACTCGCATGGTTGAATTGAAGATAAAAAGAGCAGGAAATCCATGAACTCCATACTTTGACAATATGCTGGAAGAATACAAATATCTTTTGACAACATATATTATAGATAATGAAAGTGTAAAACTGAAAAACTTGGCTCCAGTACCTTGGCCTGATGGCTGATTCTTCTATTGCAAAATGAGGAATGGAAGGATATAGAGAAGACAGTGTGGAGAATCTTGGGCCAAACGACCTGGAGAATGGACACCAAGATGCATAGAAAAGGAGTGCAACATACTCATACCGATATTTATACACCATATTAAGCGCCATCTGTAGTGATGCTTCGTCTCCCTTCGTAAAAGAAATAGTCAATTTTACAACAACCCAAGAACTAAGCCACCCAAAAAAATATCAATTTTATAAACATTGCAATAGCAGAACCAAAATGTCTCCAATTCATCCAAGCACAAGTCGATGCATTAAAAAATATATATATATAATGAAGCATTAAAAGCAATCTGAGTTCATCATCCTAGACAGTCGAAAGATCTCTCTTCAAAAGCAGTGATAACCCCCAAAATGCAATTCCGCGAGCTTTGAATTAGTATCAAGTAGAAGATCAACTATCACTAATCACAATTTGAGAGTGAATAAGACAATCATACCTGATCTACTAAATCATCTCGAGTGACATTTGTCACCCAAATATAAAAATAAGACAGAAACCACAACTTCAATCGGCGCCCAAAGATATTTCAAAATACAACAGAACAAAAACGATAAATCAACGTACCTCAATCACACCTTCAAAATCATAGGGACGAGAAAAGCTGTCAGCAGTGCAGGTCCAATCCCGAAACGCAAAGAACGAATCCAACGCGGAGCCGGGAGGACACAAAGAAGGGCGAGAAACTGAAACCCTAGAAAGATCTTCGGCGCACGTTAAACTCCCCCACAACACCACAAAGATCATCACAATCCCCATTTCCCAAACCCTCACCCCCATGACCAATGACGCGAGAAAAGAAACACCAAAAAACAATCTAAAATCGCAAAGGAAAAGAGGGGAAGGAATAGAGATTAAGCCACATCTCGAAGGCGAACGCAGCTTCGGAAATGAGATTCAACACATCAAACAAAAATTCGGCTCATCAACGATTTAGGATTCCGGCCATGTAAATAGTTGGTGAATAAAAGCAAGCAAGAATCGAAAATCAAGATTCAGGCGCGGGATCTGGGAGGGGGTGAAACAACGGGATTGGGCGTTGTGGCGGATTCACAGAAGAGACAACGAAGATGCCAAGCTCGTTGCAATCCCTGTTCAATAAATTAGCATAATATCTCGCGTATTTTTCCATTTATTTAATTAATATAAATAAATAATCCATTTATTTAATTATCCTTAAATATCATTTAATCTCATTATTGTTAATTAACTACACCTAAATTATGAGTGCTTAGTTTGATAGATATACTCTATATGTAATATTAAATTCTCGTTATTGATTCAGTAAATCATATCCATTGACGACAAAGGGCAAATTTACATTTACTCTTTGTTCTCGCGTCATTTCATCTTTGATTATAGTTGGCGGACTTGAAATTAAAACACCGGAGACCCGACACGTTGCGCATAATCTAAAATGAGATTCCACAGATCGCGCCGGATATTGATCTTCACACGAGAGAAACAATACTAACCTCTGGGTGAGTCTGAAAAGATGCACAATCAGGAGTTGGCACAATAATCTCCACAATTCCGCATCGAATCCTACGATGAACATCGAATCGCATTACAAAATATTTAACGAAAATATGAAACGGCAGAGAGCCCAAAATAAGCTAATCACAAATCGGGAAACATTCACGGACCCAGAATATATTCTCTACAATCTGAAAAGCTAAGAAAAAATTCATTCTCCCTTGTAACACTCTTTTATATTTCTCTCTACCCCTCGTAGTTGGCTTTATCTAGCACTCCCCGCCACAAAACAACAATCGCTCGATAACTAACACTGCCAATTCAGCGATGCACGAAACTCAAACTGCCCTTCACTCTATTTGCAACATATCTATAGTTATAGCATAAGGGAAAAACATGTCATGGCTATATTATAATTAACAATCATACAACGCTTCAAAAACTAGAGTCGTGAAATTCAAGTACTCTACTCCTAAGCCTCTTCATTCCCAACTATTTGTTGGGAAACGCAGGATAATTGAGAAATAGAACTAATGCTGTTCGAACTTAAATAACTCTGAAACACGATGAGAAGTGTCTATCAAATGAATTAGAGAGGTGAAAGGTGGCAAAACGTATTAGAGAAAAATAGCACTCTAAGAACTTATGATCATAAAGCTTAAAATAAATATGAGCATCATCGCCACTTGTTTATTTAATAATTTAAACTAAAGGGTGGGAAAGGTGAAAGAAAAGCATGAAATACTGAAGTTAAGTGCAATTTTTCTGCTGATAAAAAGAAGAAATCAAAGAAATTCATCAGAAATATAGCATTTAAACTCCAAATGCCCTTCTTAAGGATCCTAGACGTAGCCAGTGTCCCAATCATTGTGTTCTGACTAAATGTGACAGTAGAAAAACCATAACAAATGCAAAGAAGAGGAAAGTTTCACCCAATAACTTGGACTGAAATTTCCAAATGGAGATAATGGTATTTTAATACATTTGACTTCACAATTAAAATGCGAGAATTTATCTTGTATATAAGTAAACACAAAGTGGTAGTAAATTGCAAGACTTTGAGAGATCTACTTTCTTAGAAAAAAGAAGATACTAAAACTATGGAAAACAAAATTTCCAGGACAGCACAAACTTTTCTAATAGAATTTGAGAATATTTTTGTTATACTTTTGGATTTTGATTAAAATAATTAGTGAAAATAATCAAATGATTACGTTGATATAATCACTTTTTTTACACAAGAAACGAACAAAAAAAGAAGACAAAAGTGTATCAATACAATCATTTGATTAGATAATAATAATAAATTTTAACATATAAATATTTTACGATAAGTAACTGAATTTATTATTATAACACATATTTTCCATCAAACAAATTTAAAAAATGATCACATGCAAGTGCATAAATAATTCTCCTAATAGATAAGTGGGTATAGGAGAAATTTTATTTGTTGAGAAGACGATATGTTCACATGTGTATGACAAATGAAAAATCCATAAATTCTTGTTGTGCAAACATGGATTAATAATCAAACTGTAACCTCAGAACAAAGTGTCATTAAGAAACTTTTGAAGCACACAAACATAGTATCTTATATAACACCAGAACATAGTCTTCACTTGTTAATAAATGATTTGTGCTCATACCTCATCCATCATAATGTAGGTCGCACTACCCACTGCGTGCAATGCAACTGCACCATATCATTGTGCAGACCATCCAGCAATTTGCTAAATAAGCTCTGTTCTGATATCCTCCTGGGATAAGCTGTGGCAATTGTAAAAGCAACAATTATATTGATATAATTTAGACTTCAACTTCGTGTTTCTAAAGACATTCTTCACTATGAACACCATCTATTGCTCAATACCTTCATTACTTGTACTCTTCCCATTATGTCCAATCACATAATTCTCTTTTAGTACCTTAGTCAAATTTCATGTCCATCTAGCGTATTAAAAAAGCTGAAAAGAAATTGTTCTTACCACCATTTGACCGTCAGTTTCCCACTGCATCACCTAAAAGCTTCAAGAATTAACCCTGCATGAAATGACACCTAAATCCACCGATAACAAATACCAACTTGTAATTTCTACACAAAAATCATAAACTTGAAGCAAAACTCAAAAATGATTTATCATTTTCATAGGTATATCTGTACTTTTACAATCTCTTTCATTCATATAAAAGGAAGGGGGACTTATTCTTCCTCATTTTTTTTCCAATTTGCATAGTTGCAAGTCATGAAGTGAAAAATTATCATAACTGCAAAGAGCAGTTCACTCTTCAATGACAAAATCAGGAATGAATTTAATGCCATCACTAAGGTTGTTGAAACTATAAAACCATTTCCAAATTATAGGTGTATCACCACCGTCTGAAATGGAACTCCACAAGGCATGTGGCAAAGATCCCCTGCGTAACTCCTTGACTTCAAAAATTTTAATTCCATTAGAGTCCTCCAAAGGGCCACATGAGCACTATAACTTGTCGTAGCATTCTGATTTTACAATCATTCAACTTCGTCAGTGGCAAATGAAGTTCACACGTTTTTGCATTCCTCTGGTGCGATGATGGCTGGTGCTTCAAAGTCGTTCTGCTCGTTAAAAGCCATGTTCCAGTGGAGACATTTCAAAGCTTTGTCTCTTTGAGCATTCAGTGTATTTGAAGTCTCCAAGAAGATAGACTGGTCTCCGTGATCAGATCGTATAGATGCAACAAGCAATGGCGAACTACTACTAATGTCAGCACCACTCCCATCTTCTCTGTTAAGATCTGCATTCTGCAGCATACCTTCTAAATGAGTAATAATGATTGAATAGCAAAACCAAAGGTTTTAGAAGTGAGACTTACATGCCTAGAAACAGTTGAGCTGGCTAATTGACCTTCCCCAGTTTGACCTGATACAATCTGCTTTGCACCTTGGAGTCCATAAAGGGAGAGCAAGTATGAAGAAACTTCCTTGTAAGAGACAAACTGTCGCCCATTAGGGCTGGATTATAGCATATTAGTAAATTTCATGATAGAGTCTACGCAATCATTATACTTCCACAAGTGAACCCAAGTGTGAATCTAGTATCTACCCTTAAACTGCTTAACCTTTTCAGTTACATTACACGACTGTACAGCATAAAGTACAAAACACATTAGATAACACAACCATGTTTTAAGGAAATGGTTATTCTTTGAAAAAGAAAATTGTGAGCAAGTCAAACTTCATCCTCATTATAGTATAGTAAAATCAAAACATTTCATCAGAACACAATCTCCTCTTTTCATTACTTTCAGTTAGTCCTATGCAGCTTAGATTGCTTCAATCATGACCATAAATAAAATCTGATTAGAATCCACAACCAAATGCAACAGAAGGTATAAAGCCCGAAGTTTCCTAATTAGCTAAATTATTTACCTTTCCAGCATAAACTGTATGTTCTAGAGAGGCCACTATTTCTTTGGGTTGGCAATAATTATCCAAAATGAAGGACATTTTCACCATAGGATCACTTCACCAATACCACTCCCTAACAAATAACAGAGAAGTTCTTTGTGGACCTCTGCTATTGAAATATGGCATCACGGCCGTGATTAGTAAAGAAATAGCCATATGATCCATGCAACTCTTTTAGTACCACCCTATTATACCAGACCGTAATCTAAATGATTTAATTTTCTATACTAATATAGTAAATGTTTCTCTCACCATAACTAAATTTGTGCAACCAGACAAAATTTTGAAGGAAAGGAACCATGATTTAAAAAAACCTTATATATCTGTGGCAATGCAACCATACGATGCCTTTTCGCTTCTTGAGAGAAAGTATAAGCCTCCAATCCTTGGGCAGTACTTCACCAAAATCACTGGCACGAACTATCTTCCTCCTCTCTCTCCAACTCCCCCAATCCCCATCCAGACCTCTTAAAAACCCTAATAGCTCCGCCTCTGTCTCCATCCCCTCTGTCCTCTTCCTCAGCTCCTCTTCAAATGGATTTTCCACACGTCCTAACATAGCCAAGTCGACGACATTGCCATTCTCATTAACAGTCACCATCTCTGTCTTCATATCCCACGACTCCTTTACATGCTCTCTACCTAAAGTCTGGTGCTCGACAGGAACATAACGAATCCCATGATTTTCATTCTTACAGGGCCGCCCTTGCTTCCTTTTTCTCTGCTCTCCTAGCTCCTCTCCGTCATGATCCTCTGTATTTAGTGATGCAGCCAAGCCCATGACATTTCCTTCCTGAATAACAATCAGTTCATCTTTCTCCACATCCCTCGCCTCCCCCACATGCTCTCTACCCACAGTTTCGTGCACTACAGGAGCATAGTGGATACCTAGATTTTCATTCTTACGAGGCCGCCCTCGCTTCCTTTTTCTCTTCTCTCCAAACCGATTCTCTGTGTTCCCCACAGCCAAATCCATCACATTTCCATGCTTATTAACAATCACCTTCTCTTTATCCATATCCATGGCCTCGTCCAGACACTCTCTTCTTGCAGTCTCGCTCCCAACAGCTGAAATACACATACCTTGGATTTCATTCTTACGAGGCCGACCTCGCTTCCTGTTTCCTTGCTCGCCAATTCCAGGGACAACATCATGAGAAATATTCAGGATGGCAACATTGCTTGGATTTTCATTCTTTCGAGGACGTCCGCGTTTCTTTCTCTTTAGTTCGGCCATCTCAGAGACAACTTCAACAGGAATATTCTGGATAAAAACATCGATTCCATCAACCACAGCTTCATCACCACCTCGTCCAATGTGGATAGGGACAAGGCACTCGTCTTTATCGCTGGTGCATCCCTCGTTCTTTTCACTAATCGTAGATTCATCCGCAAAAAGTTGCTTGAGGAGCGTAACAATTTTCGACCTCTCCTCCTCGGGGAATTGGCGGCAAACGGAGACGTTGGGGGAGATTTCCTGGGAAGAAAATTGAAGTTTGCGGGTGGAAAAACGGAGGCGGGAGTAGGTTTGTTTGCGACTCCCGGCGGACTCATTAAAGAGGGAGCGGTCGATCTTTGGCACTAAAACGTCATCGTTGTCGTGAAAAATGGAGGCGGAAGAAGAGGCACGGGAGAGAGAGTAGAGATCGGACTGGGAGAAGAGCCGAAGGTCAAGGAGAGGGGGGAAATCCAGGCCGAGCATTTCGTTGGATCGGGGGTCGACGACGCCCATGGAAGCTGCTTCTCCGGGTTTCTGATTAGAAAGAGGGAACAGAGCAATGAGCAATAGGCAGCGGAAAAGTAAGCGCCAGTGCGCTACGCTCTGGTTGGTTAAATTCTACGGTTAATAATTTCTAATTTTCACTTTTGACCCAAAAATAATAATATTTATAAAACAAATCTCGAAATTCATAATTAATTAAAATACATCGACTATATTTTTAAATATGAATTTTTAATCTTTTTATAATTTAAGAATAGTTAAAACTATTTTAAAACCATTCATGATTTAATAAAATTTGTAAAATGTCTTACTCCGATTACACTCAATTTTCACGCTCGACTGTGAACACGTATTTAATTGGAACTATCTTTGCTTCCTTGGAAGTGATTTTTTGATATCAAACGTGAGCAGAAAATCAAGTGATTCAAAATAATAACGACGAGTTGAAATGATTATTATAAACAAAAAATATAAAATATTTAATAAATTTTATCGACCCATGATATAATTAATGACAATTTTATTAAAAAACAATTCAATGTGTCATTTTTTCATGATCCCAAGTTCAAAGGCTAATAATTGATTAAATTATTAATTTGCTATTTTTTTTGTACAAAAAACAAAAAAATGAAAAATTGCTACTCAAAATTACCAAATCATGGGTTGTGAAATTGCATAATAAAATCCAAAAATAATCAAAATTGAATAAAAGAATGAGAGATTAAATCAAAATGCTCTAAGATGCTTGTTCTTGATCCAATAAGTTTCAATTCTCAAGACCTCAAATTGCATATTACAATGAAATTCTATACTTCTCACCTGCTCTCCTCCCTCTCCGGCCGGTAATATAACGGCCACGAAGCAGAGAATTCATCCGGCAGCCATCTCCGGGCCATAGTGGTTCGACCCATATCGTGTTTTGTCCACTCTTCTTTCTTATTTCTTTCGGTTCCTCCATTTCTCCTGGGAGCTGTGTTGCTTAGTTAAAACATCTCGAAAATATATTGCTTGGGCTTCTTAGGAAAGTCATAATGACTTCGTCGTTCTCTTGAAGAACGGTTTCTGGCAGATGAGGAGTTTCTCATTATCGTTGCTTTCGATTTCTATAACTCGGGCGTCCCACCTCAACTGTGTTGTTAGAGTTCTCGTTGATTCAACGAGAGACGAGGCATCTCGAACCATCACCCAGCCCTGAACAAGAATTTTAACCAATTAAATGTACCGATAAGTTGAGAAAAAAGCTTGAAGTTCATGTCTAAAGAGTCAAATTAATTCCCTAGCTTATCGAAGCAATCATCTAAAGTTGTTCGGTAAAATGAAATCGCTATTTCGTTTGAATACCTCTGGTCGAAGGAAGCGATCTATCTCGGTGAAGATATCGAGCAATGTGCAGCGTTGTTTTTGACTGTGAAGAAGGGTTAGAAGTCCATCAGCATGAACCATATCGTACGTTCTCGGGTAAGTCGGAAAGGCTTCACACCTGAAAATGAAAGATATCGCATAAATTACAAAGATAAGACCACATAAGTTATCGAGTTAGCTATTCAAATACTCAGCCATTAAGTTCAACATTTTTGCAAGTGATTTACTATATTTTCTAATCATGGATACACTAAGTACAAATATTTTCCCCAAGGCATTACCAATCATGGAGTACTCCAACAAAACCTCTCTCCAAGATCAAGGGAAGATAGTTCGCTCCAATCGATGGGACTACATTCATGACCCAGACAGATTTCCCAGCTTCCAACAACGCGTAATTAAAACCTCCAAAACGCGCATTCATGTCTAGAACATTCCTAAAAATGTTATACGGCGGCAATGGATCTTCATCGCCAGGTCTCTTTGGATGATCGGAGAATATAAGAGGCGACAGTAGAGACCAATAATTATTGACTGTCGTCTTCCAGTTTATAGAATTCTCCATGAATTCTTCAGAGCTCACGCCTGAAAATTTATTCACAGTTTAAGCAACTAATCAAATTGGAGGAACTGAATATTGTTTTCCAAGATTAAACAGAAATCACACCATATATTGCAAGTTCATTCTTGTCTAAGTTAGCTTGGGATGGCCATGTTGGTCTTTCTTCCAGAGGAATCCATCTTCGGGTTTCGAGTCCACTTATACAGAATTGAAGAGGCTGATGATATGGAGATTCAATGAAATGGCCCTTACTACATAAGGCAGTTCCCGAACCACGCCTCCTACGAGTACAAGTGGATTGAGTAGAAAAATAAGGATAGTATATTTTTGTCCTTAAACTAATGACAAAATCTAATTTAGACCCTAATGTTTGCGGTGATTAAACTATTTTTTTGGTAAAATAAACCTTCATTTTTCAGCTGTCAGCGATTTAAACTTTACTATCAATTTCATTCATTAAATACAGCACGTGTATATCATATTTTTCATTAAATCGTGTAATTTGACCCGATTTCGATCTTTTTTATGACGAGTTTGAACTATATTGAGAGATCGACAAAATTTGAAATCTATTAAAAATTGATGAAAAAGTTAAAAATCGAATAAAACACCTAATATATGAAACTCATAGTATTCACATGTAGAAATTAATTGATAAATTAACAACGAGCTTCGAATTGTTGACAGCTAAAAAGTCGATGTTTCTTTTGTTAAAAAAAAGCTTAAGCACTAACCTATAAATGAGCAAAACAGTTATAATATAAATTGTATATATATAAGAAAATTGATGGCATACCGAGAACTATAACAACTTTTTGTACTCGTTTTTTTCCAGACAACAGTATTTTCTTGTTGTGACAACATTTTCCAGCAGAGATTATCCGCAAATTCAAGAATGAAAACCCATCTTTTCTGATTCTCTTTGTCATTAAGAGAAAGCTGAGCATTGCAAAGAGGTGAAGTCCAGACAAAGTATCCACCCGGCCTCATAAGTCTATCGATTTCGACTAGGTAATGGCCATCTGTGTCAGATAATCAATCATACCGTCATCGAAACGAATTCAAACCCGGTAAATTTCAAAGCAACGAAAACAATTTAACTTGACATAGGACTACAGTTTTTACATTGAAACGAAACTTTATTTTCCACACATTTATGTTATTGCCCCTTAGAATGACTTCAAAGAATTTGCTTTCAATCAAGAGCAACTTACCTTGCTGGTCCCAATCAATACCACATCGAGCACAGTGGATCATATCGAAGGAAAGAGATGGATATGGCAACTGTTTGGATGTAAAAGAACCAATCATCGCAGGAAATCCTCTTTCGAGAGTAAGTTGAACCTGACTGCCAGATGTTTCATAGTTTGCTATGCACATTGTCAAGATCAGTTCAGAAAACAGATGCGCTCCAAAACTACCATAGCCACACCCTACATCAAGTATTGTTCTTATCTGCAAAGTTCCACCAGAAAACAACACATCTCCAAGTCAAATCTTTCACTTAAAAGAAATTTTGATTAAAAGAGTTTAGTTAAAACCAACATGGAAGTTATCCTACATGCTTCCACATCTGTTGGAACGAAACTAAAGAAAAAGCAAAAAAAGACAGTAATAATCTTGTTAAAACATTCTAAAATGTCAAAATTTCCACATTTATAGTAAGATTTTAACAGTCAGGACCAGAGCATAGCATTAAGAAGAATTCTCCAATTTGATTTTTAATCAGAAATCTGCCATTATTTTCCCTCCATAGTCCTGTACCTTGAACTTTAACAACTCCTCAACTGGTTTGAACAATTAAAAAGCTAGATAGAAAATGGTAAATGCTATATAATACTTGGCGTCGAATAAATGATCAATATCGACGTACTCCGGCTTGATTTAATTTGGATTGGTTTCTCAATCCAATCATCTCAGCAATTTGATGACAGTAGTCTTCAACACCATCAAAAATGGGGGAGGCTGAACTAAATGAAATCTGCTCTTCATCTAGCATCATCATCCTGCAAGCATGTTGCAGATTTAACGATACATTTACAGGATTATTATAATAGATTCAAACAGACGTCTCTCAAACCTTTTGGTAAAGCTTCCTGAAGAAAGAACCTCCTTTGCTGTAATTTTCACATTTCCAATCCAAATCACATCTTTTCCTGTAGGCCATCTCAGAGGAATCTTATACTTCTGGGGAGGAAGGATTATACAAGTCTGCTTTGGTATGTTCTCACAGTGTCGATCAGAATACCCAGAACACCGCTTCTCGGAAGCATTGAAGCATGGAACGTAATTTTCAAAATCTGGAGAACAAAAATCCACTTCTTTTAACTTTGGAGGACCAAATGCAAGGTCCCCAATATCGACCAAGTCCGAAACAACTTGATCTCGAACTTTCATATAGCCATGGAAAATCTGAACGCTAGATGAGGATGAAATGAAAATTGCCCACCAAAGAGATCCAAGAAGAGCAATAATTACAATTAATACTAAGCTGAACATCAGGATTTTCGTCAATTTATGCCGACATCTAGGGGTTCCGGCGATGAGAGGATCTGATACATGGCCGTTGTCATTGATACCAGATTTAGATTGGGATTTATCAAAGAAAAGTAACCGAAATGGATCACATGTTCTCTCTGAATCTTCCTTTTCTGTTTTATCTTTCATTTGAGAATAGGAATTCCCCAAATCATTGCTACTTCCGGAGATTCTTACCCCAGATACATTTCGAAACAAGGGCCTGGACATTCTTTTACCTGGTTTTCAGACAAAAATTGTAAAAAAAAAAAAAAACAGAAATCTCAAATTCAGATATATGTTTCCGTTCTTCATTAAAAAACGCCCAAAGCCAGAATAATAATTCTAAATCTAGTTGATTCATTGGGCAAACACGAAACAAGCATATCAATAAAGTTTTCCAAGAAAAAGAAAAACAGAAAATAAGGAATTGGTCATCTTCCATTCGAGATTCATTAAGAAAAGCAAAATGGTTCTCTCTAAAACAAATCAAAATCCAAAACCCACTCAAGTTTTTTTACACAAACAAATCGTTCTCAAAAATGTAAAATCCTGAAGAAAGATAGAATGGAAGAGCCAAGAAGGTAAACCCAAATATCATAAGAAAAAAGAAAAAAGAAATATACCAACGCAGATTCGCGAAGAAGGTTTGGATTCCGCGACGAACCCTTCCTACTGCAATCTTCATGGGCTTCCGAACTGACTACTGCTCACCCAGTTTTTCGCGGAGTGACAAAGCCTCAGCAGAGAGAGAGATCCAATCAAGCGGATGTAGCTCTCGTGAAAAATGATTGATACAATGCGTCTCTCAGACTTCTTCAAATTATCCTAAATGGTTAAAATATAATTAATCAACTAATCTTACAATTAAACAACATAAACAAGAACTACCATATTCATTCCTCAAAAATGAGCATATCCTATCAATCTCTAAACTTGAGCTAATCACCATTGACGTCTAGATTTGGAAGCTAAAAACCAGGCTGTAGAAGTAGTTTAATGCAAATTTAATGAAAAAGGAGGAATCTAAATTCCTATTGCCCAATGCCCACTTCCTGATCTGAGCAAGCAATCACGTAAATTTAAAGACATGCATTCAATAAAGCGAGACATAGACAGTGTCACTTTCACTTTCACTAATTTGCATTGGCAACAGAGCCAATCTCTTCCGCCCAACCCGATCAAGAACAATGATTAGACTTCTCTCCAGCTTTAACAAAACGAAAGAAATTTTGAATTTTCCAAGTTAGTGGGTACTCATAATTTTTTAGACAAGTGTGGGATTAGAAATCAAAAGAGCTCCATTTGGAATCTCTAATTCTTGACGTTAATCATTTGTAAGTCACTAGGAGCCGACATCCCCAAATGACGGCTTTGTTGAATTGATAAAATTTAATTTATCCTTTAAATTATGAATTTTTTTTAAAATACCCTTAAACAAATTAAATTTTAAATTATTCAAAACTTAACAAAATAACTTCTGACAGGGGACCAGTCCTGAAAAACCAGATGTCGTTCTCCACGTGTCAGGACCGAGGGCTCGTATGGAAGAACGGTCCCTATTTCTTCTTTATTTTTTATAATAAGTATTTTAAAAAAATATCAAACGATATTGTATTTTACTTGAAAAGTTTACTACATATTCACCGCATCGTGATAAGATAATCTAAAATTTTTTGTAATTTTCTAAAATTTATACAATATATTATAATTTTAGTCAATTATTTTATAAAATATACATAATAAATTATAATAAATCATATAAGTGTTAGAAAATAACAAAGATTTTTATATTATCTTACCATAATCTGTTAAATATGTGGTAAAATATTTAAGTAAATATAGTATCGTTTGGTATTTTTTTAAAATGTCGCTCCTTATTTCTTTATTTTTTTTAAATATTAAGCAATAATGGATTCACTTGAAAATTTTATGACATATTTTTCACACTATGAAAAGATAATTTGAAAATTTTTGTAATTTTCTAACGTGTATATGATTTATTATAATTGTTTTACATCTGTTTTATAAAATATTTCACTAAAATTACAATATATTGTACAAATATTAGAAAATCACGAAAATTTTCAGATTTTCTTATCATGATGTGATGAATATGTGATAAAATTTTTAACCAAATCCAATATCATTTATTATTTGTTTAAAATTAATTATAAAAATTAGAGAAATAATGGGGGGCTGTTCTCCCGGATCGGCCCCCACCAGGAATTATTTTATTAAGTTTTGAATAGTTTAATATTTGATTTTTTAGGGTTGTTAGTTTAAGGGTGTCAAATTCATAGTTTAAGGGTTAAATTGAATATTACCTTTTTGGGAGAGCAAAATAGTAATAATTATAGGGTTAAAATCAAATTAAACCATTGACTATGAATTTTTTTTAAATAACCCTCAAACTAAAAATTTTAATAACTAAAACCTTAAATTATATAAAAATTAACAAGTCAAATCCTAATAAGGGATCACCACCCGCGATCACCCCCCAATCTCATATTGAAGCTGAGATCGGAGGTGATCGTTGCCATCAATGCTGACGGCTATAAATATTGCAACATGAGCCATTTAGATGACATCTATCTAAACAGATAATAGATTTATCACACTGCAGTAAACCTGAATTGCAAATAATCATACATATATACATTCTTTTGAATACATATGTCTCATTATCGGCATAGCCCACCAGGTAAATCTGTAGGTCTAATGTGCTATCCGAAATTGAGCTACAAATTTCCTGCATACGACCTAAATAAGTTATATTGTTTGTCGTTTTTCCTTTATTAAGTTTTCGACCTTCGCTTATTAATCTTCTGATAAGACTTAGAATAATGTTAGCATTCAAATCATTCATCATCATCTCGATAATTGACGAAATTTCCCACATAAATTGACTTTTGAACCTGTACAAATAATGATTCATCACTCATTTTATAGTACCGTGTCGATTCTCAATTTTTCTTAAATAGGTGTGACAATCGATAAAAGTATTTATTTGAAACATAACCTTATTTTGCATCTTCGAAACATATAGTCGCCAATCACATCTGTCTTCATAGACTGTCCTAAGTCGTCGGGATTCACTTTTAATGAATTTAATCCTATAATCATTATTCAAAGAATATTTTACTATTTCTTCTTTAATTGCCTTTAAAGAATTATATTTTTTCCTTAATTAAAATTTCATCAAAGTTTATTCTCTTACTGGTATGTTTTCCACTCCATCATCCTCCAAATTGACCGGTGTTCGAAGCTCATTGTCTAAAGTTTTCAATGTCGATTGCATCTCTATTTCCTTATTACCTTCAAGGTGATCGAATATTCGAATATTACCATATACAGGTGTGAAGTATGAATACCAATCCATATTGACATCACCAATTGTTGTCTCGTCTAAATCAATCGATCTACTCGAATCAGAATCCATCGACGTCGTTAATATGGAGAAAATTCGCAGCAACAAGAAAGAGTAGAGGTTTGAGAAAATCAACACAGTGAGGATGTGAAATTGTCAGATTTTTGGTTGGAATTGCTGGGGTCAAGAGAAACTTGAGATTTTCGGCAACGGGGGGATAAGAATGAAGGTCGATCCTTACATAGAGTCGGAACTACCCTCTGATATGGGGTAATGACCCCCATTCTCAGCAATAATTTTGAGAACAGGGGGCCGATTCGGAGTGGTAACCCCTCGTTCTTGAGAGGGGTGAAAAATATAAAAACAGAGAATGGGGGGGTCGATCTAGATAATAACCCGCAGTTCTCGAGAGCAATGAAAAATAGAAAAACAGAGAACATGAATCATTCCTTGAGGGGTGTGGTGCATGTGAAATGGGAAAGGTCTCTATCACTCATCTCGACCCCGTAATCAAAGTTGTCCAGTGTCACGTAAATACTGGACAAAGATCGACCATCGATCTCAGCTTTAATATGAGATTGGGGGTAGTGATCCGTTGTCAGGTTGAATTTGTTACATTTTATATAGTTTAAGGTTTTAGTTGTTAAAATTTTTAATTGAAAGGTTAATTAAAAAACATTTATAGTTGAAGGTGTAATTTGATTTTACCCCTAATTACAATATATTATACATAAAGAGAAATATATTGATTTGCATTTTGCATGGCAGCAATTGAGACAATAAAAAGTGGGGTGAGAGAGGCTCGAACTCTCGACCTCAGGATTACTCAGAACGCTATGAGACCTACGCGCTAGCCAACTGCGCCACCACCCCTTGCGTAATCCATCTTCAAATTGTTACATTAATTTACGATTAAAACTGCATTATGACTTTTCATACATCAGCCATATACGTTTTCATGCATCACAACAACATTTGGTTATATGCTCTTTTTCAACAAAAGTATGGGTCGAAAGTTGGGTGTTATATGTTCATGCACATCCAAATATTAAGAACGTGTTAGTATGTATATTAACCGTTTTAAACTCCTAATGATGGTTCATTGATCAAACACTGAGTAACCTACAAATTCAAATTTGTAACCATTTACTTAAGACTTGTGTAGTTTCTATATAGCATCTTCATGAGAGGTTCGAGTCCCCAACTCTATCTATCTCGATTTCAAGAGTTAGATCATCAATAAAAAGATAGATATAGATTTAGAAAAGTCCATGCGATAAACAGATGATAAAGACTTGTAAAAACATCATTACAAGATGTATTTATAATTTATTTCAATTTCACGTTAAATGTATATGCATTAGAGTTTTGATTACGATGGATCATTTAATTTCTCACACGACATATTATTCGCTGCAAGTTTTTTCACTTATACCCATTTATTCTGTACTTAAAATGATTGGTGTATCAACCCTAACGAGACTATTATTCTATATCGTTAGAGAACAAAGTTGAAGTAAAATATGCATAGTCTATAGAGAGAATGGAAAACAAAGTATACGACGTTGAATTACGTGTTCTTGCTGGTAAACTCAACCAAGGAGACTAGAGTGATGTAAAGTTAATTATTTTTATGAATTATTGTGATGTCACGTGCATGGCACGAGGGGATGAGGAACCATGGACGGTGACAGGAGCGCTAGCGGCCAAACGCTCAGAGACAGGTGGACAGCCTGGACTGGTCCTAACTTGTGTGAACTGCATCCAGCTGTTAAGAAGCCTACCTCTACAGTTCTACCCTCATTTTCAATAATACCCTCATCTAGTATATCGCTCTGTTTTAATTTTCAGGGTAGTTTAGTCTATTGACATACAGTCGTACTGTAGCTAGCTGTTGCTTCTCAATTTGGTTTCGGTTGTGAAAGCCAATCGAAAAGGTTGCCAAAGACTCTCCGTGATTCGTCAAGAAAATGGATATCAATCTCACGCGCTTTGTTACAGTCAAGCCTCTACGCTCTACACGGACTGGATCATTATTGGTAATTATTAGATATTATTTTTAGAATTAATGATAAAATTATTTTCTAATTTTTCGCTCTAATATTATCTATTTTACACTAATAATTAAATATTTAAATTTATAATTTATTTTAGTAATTATTACACTAATTCATAATTAATTACACATTTTCTAGTGTAGATCTAAATAATTATTATATTTTATAAGGTATTGCCTAATGGTGATTTTTCTTAATTATTATCATTTAATCCAAAAGATTTTGGAAAAGAAAATAAGAGGAGCGTACAGGTGTGAATGATGAAACAAGGCGCGTGGGATATATATTATTCGAAAAGATAAAGAGACGCGCTTTGAAATTGAGAGCCATGGCTTTCTGGGAAGCTTCGTCTTCATTCCTTTAAACCTCTCGTAAAACCCTTCAGCAGCGGCGCTATATAAAGCTTCTTCCTCTCCTTTCAGTTTCCTCACTCTACTTCCACCTCTCTACTCTCGACTCAACTTACCCTCGATCTCTTCTGTGTGAAAATGGCGTCTTTTGATCTCCTCAAATGCTTCCTCCAAATCCTCCTTCTTGTTTCTCTGTTTGGAGCCTCTTCTGCTTCCAGGAAGCTTAGTGGGTTAGTGGAAGAGGAGACCAACTTGTTGAAATATCACAACGGTCCTCTTCTCTCTGGCAAAATCTCTGTTAATCTTGTATGGTATGGAAATTTCAAGGCTTCTCAGAGAGCCATCGTCGCCGATTTTGTGAATTCTCTGTATTCTTCTTCGTCATCTCAGAAGGCTCTGCAACCCTCTGTTTCCTCGTGGTGGAAAATTACAGAGAAATACTACCATCTAATTTCATCGAAAAGATCAGTTTCTTCTTTCTCTCTCTATCTGGGTAAGCAAATCCTTGACGAGAGCTACTCCCTCGGAAAATCCCTGTCCACCCGGCAGATTCTGCAGCTGGCTTCTAAAGGTGACCGGAAAAACGCTATTAACGTTGTTCTGACGTCCTCCGACGTAGCCGTGGAGGGGTTCTGCTCTAGCCGATGTGGAACCCATGGGTCATCGTCTTCAAACGGGGCCATTGCGGGGAACAAGAATTCCAAATTCGCGTACATTTGGGTCGGAAACTCAGAAACTCAGTGCCCTGGTCAATGCGCTTGGCCGTTCTACAAGCCAATTTACGGACCACAGACTGAGCCATTGATCGCACCCAACAACGACGTGGGTCTGGACGGTGTGGTCATCAACCTTGCCAGCCTTTTGGCAGGGACGGCCACCAACCCGTTCGGTAACGGCTACTTTCAGGGGGCGGCGGGGGCTCCATTAGAGGCTGCTTCAGCTTGCCCAGGCGTTTATGGCAAAGGAGCTTACCCTGGTTATGCTGGAGACTTGTTGGTAGATCCAACTACAGGCGCTAGCTATAATGCAAATGGCGTTAACGGGAGAAAATACTTGCTTCCGGCGATGTATGATCCTTCTACGTCTTCTTGTTTGACTTTAGCCTGAGAAATTAATGGAGGAAAGCAGACATGGCAGTTTTGAAGCAGGGTATATTTAGAAAAATGTATACGCGTAGTTCAAACAAGGAAACTTACTGGATGTGATTTGATTTATTGTTGTGAATTGTTGAATAAGAGAAGGCCATTTTAATGGTGTTTTTGCCTGCAAATTCCGGACCCTCTGCTTTGAAAATCATTGTTAAACAGACAGCCCAAGCTTGAACTAAGGCCTATTTAATTATGTTTGGGCTTATTAAATTTATATTTATTAATTATTTTTCATAAAAATATAAATCCAATGACCAAGTAACAAATTCATGTAAGACGTTTACTAAAATAATTACTCGATAATTACTTGACATTAACTCTAGATTTTGAATGTTCTTACAAATATTATGAGAAAACTCCAAAAGTACAACGATTTAATATTTGTTAAAAATAAAAATTTAAAATATATATAATTTAACTATGGAGTAGGAACAAACTGACTCATGAACTAATTTTGTTAACAAATTAAATTTTAAATTATTTTTGATTAATAAACTCGTCTTTCGTATTGAAGTTTTGTTAAAATTGACACTTGTAAATACACTGAGTTTCTAATTTTAAAGCCAGTATTCTATGATCGGACATTCGTTTGTAGTAATCCGCTGTAGGTGTTAACGCTTTGTCTTTAAAGTTTTATAAATTTAATTTACCCTAGCCATTATCAAGCGCTAGGGTAACTCTCGACCCTTGAACCTCTATCAACGAGGCAAAGGCAAGGAACTCCGATTTCAACTTCGTGTTCTGGGTGAGCGGAGGTGATCAAACTGTTTGATTATAAAAGCATGGATGCATGAACCTCGTACGCAGACAACCATGCAGATACTCCAATGAACCCGTGGAAGTTTAGTTCTAAGACAATATTTTTTAAATAATATTATATTTATTCTCTTATTTTACGTTATTAAAATATTCGTTACAGTATTAAATAATAATTAATAAATTATTTGACATATTAACAAATATTTTAATATGATAAATGTAGAAATATCCTAGTAAATGTTTGGTAGTAGAAAACCAATTTGAAAATTATAAACTTGATTTTTTTTTCTTTTTACATGCGTCGTGCGCGTGTCAAATTTAAAAGAAAATTAAACGAAAAGATCGAGTTGGTTAGGAAACGAAAGTTTAAGGGTTTGTTGCTTAATGAAATTAGTTTAAAAGTTATTTTCATAGTTTAAAGATTTTTTTTTTGAAGTTAACCGAACTTTACAAAAAAAAATTATTAAAAAATGATTATTCAACTAATTAATTAAGACTAATTCTTAGAACAAATTTTATTAGCGACGAGCGAAATTGGCCCGGACTTTCTAGTTTAACTTACCCGTGCACTTCGTGCCGGTGCTGCCCATTAAAGGAATCAGTTTTGGTTCCACAATTTCAATAATCGCGGGTAACAATTTCGTTCATAATTTTCGACTTCAAAAACTATAAACACTCAACCAAATGGTGAGTTATTGGGTATCGGTCCCTGTTATACGGTGGAGATCATGCTTAACCCTAAAATTTATCATTTTGATGCATGTATTCAACTTAGAAAAAGAGTGTTCGAACTTTTTTTTAGAAGATAAGATTATATTTTCCACAACGCTAACTGGAAATTCAATAATCAAATAAACTATTTTAGGGGAAGGAATTTCATGGCTAAGGCTATGCTGGCATTTAATAAAAAAAAGGAAAATAATTATTAAAGAAAGAGATGAGTGTTTCATGGTGGCACGTAGCAATGGCCGGTAGTCATTTTTGTAGTTCAACACAAGCATGTGGTGTGCCTTAGTTTGGTGTCGTCGGTGTTTAAAACCCACCTCTAAAACCAGTAATCTCTCCGAATTAGATACTGCCTCCACCGGAAGAACGCCCACCGGAACAGCCTGCCTCCTCCAAATTCGCAGTGAATAGACTAGAAGCTGTCGAAACCTGTAGAAGTTTGGTGACGGAGAAAAATGGCGGCGAAAACCAGAAGAGAAGACGCGTTTGGAAGATAACCAAGTCAAACCCACAAGCTTCCATCACTAAAACGTGGCTGTCACTTCTTCCATACTCATCTTGCCATCTGTTTCTCTTCATCAATCTCTCCCCGGCCCTTTATATTCTCCTTCTCTTTACACTCCTTCCATTCACAACTTCTTCTCTGCTCTCCTCTAATGGCTTCCTTTTTCAACTTCATCCTCTTCTCCTCCTTTCTTATCCTCTTTTCATTTCCAGAACTGTCCTCCGCCATTCTCCCTCGAAAGCTCGCTCTCGTTCCGACTCCTGATGTCGTGCTTAACTACCACAATGGCCCGCTTCTCAATGGTAACATCACAGTCAACGTCGTCTGGTACGGCCGGTTCTCCAAAACCCAACGCTCTGTTATCACTGATTTCTTTCACTCTCTCAACGCCGGAGACAGCCCGAAGCCTTCCGTCTCTTCGTGGTGGAGCATTATCGGTAAGTACAGAGGCGGTCCGCGAAGGGTCATCGTCGGGAAAGAAATTATCGTCCAGCGGAACTCAAAGTGGAAACTACTGGAAACCCCAGAAATCGTGTCTCTGGCCCAGAAAGTTGGCCGGGAAAATAATGCGATCAACGTCGTTCTGACGTCTTCCGACGTGGCGGTGGAAGATTTCTGCATGAGCCAGTGCGGGATGCACGGGTCGGCCGGGTCAAGGAACAGCAAATTCGTTTACTTATGGGTGGGTAACCCGGGAACTCAGTGTCCGGGTCAGTGCGCCTGGCCGTTTCACAAGCCGATATACGGACCGCAAACGACGCCGTTAGTAGCTCCGAACGGAGACGTCGGATTGGACGGAATCATAATCAACTTAGCGACTGTCTTAGCCGGGGCGGTAACAAATCCGTTCGATAACGGATACTACCAAGGGCCGGCGGAGGGGTCGCTGGAGGCGGTGAGCGCCTGCACCGGAATATTTGGAACTGGGGCTTTTCCTGGCTACCCGGGGAAGCTACTGGTGGATAAAACGACGAGAGCAAGTTACAACGCAGTTGGTGTAAATGGCCGTAAGTATTTGTTACCGGCTGTGTGGGACCCAAAGACTTCCAAATGTACGCCTAACGTTTGATGACGTGGAGCATTGGATGGTTCGTGATCTATTCTGCAGTGATGCTAGTCTAGGATACCACACAGCTGAAAATTGCCTTCATTTTTTTAAATGTTAATAAAATGTCAAAATAATATATTGTAATTTTTCATATTATACATTTTAACAGGTTGAAATAATACCAGTAATTCATTTTAAATTGATAGCGTGGTAGTGGGCCTTATGTTAAGGCCCAACTACTGGGTCTTCCAACTTGAAAAGGAGGAGCTCATCACTCTTTCTATTTCTCCTACACAGCTTCTACTCTCCGATCACTTTTCTCCGATTCTACTTCCTTGCTTCTTCAATGGAATCTCAAGATTGTCATCAATCTCACTCTCAATCCCACTCATCGCAAACGAATACCTGCTTCAAGTGCGGAGGACCCACCGCTACTGCTCCCCCGCCGTTTTCCATGTCTGATAACTCTCCTCCGCCGGCTTACCTCCCCATCAGAGCACCGGCTGTCAACCTTCCGCCCAACTTCAATTCGAGCCGAGCCATAATTCTTGCTCCTGTTCCTCGCTCCCAACAGGTCCCTCTTGTCTCTTCCCCTTATCATTTCCAGACCCCCTCCAAAAAAATCCAGTCCCCCGACGACATCCGGCGATTCCACGACTCTAGCTCTGGCCAGAACTTCCTCGGCTTCGTCGTCGCACTCTCCGAATCCATTCGCGGCCGCAAAATATCTGATCCATGCAGCCAATCCGACACTGTTAACTCTTTACTTTCGATCCTACAAACCCTAATTCAATGGGTCGACGAAATTCCTCCTGCGCAACAAGCTTCTCGGTACGGTAACCTCTCTTACAGAACATGGCACGATCGTTTGGAAGAAAACAGCGATTCTCTCATGTTCCAATTTCTCCCTGAGGATCTCCGATCCGCTACCATCGAAATTGTTCCGTATTTCACGGATAGCTTTGGAAATTCTAGCCGTATTGATTACGGAACTGGCCATGAGACAAATTTTGCAGCCTGGTTGTATTGCTTGACGAGGCTGGGACTTATTAAAGAAGAAGATTACCAAGCTGTGGTTGCCAGAGTATTCGTAAGATATCTTGAACTGATGAGGAAATTGCAATTAGTTTATTGTTTGGAGCCTGCAGGATCACACGGGGTTTGGGGTCTCGACGATTACCATTTCCTACCTTTTATCTTTGGATCATCACAGTTGATAGACCATAAATATATGAAGCCTAAGTCGATTCATAATCAAGATATATTAGATAATTTTTCCAGTGAATATCTCTATCTTTCTTGCATTTCCTTCATAAAGAAGGTGAAGAAGGGTCCCTTTTCAGAGCACTCGCCATTGCTGGATGATATCAGCGGGGTGCCTACTTGGAACAAAGTCAATAGCGGGATGCTTAAGATGTATAAAGTAGAGGTTTTGGAGAAAGTTCCCATTATGCAACATTTTCTGTTTGGCTGGCTAATCAAATGGTATGAGCTTTATTTTTATGGTGCTTTATGAAGGATGGTAGTTTACTTGCTAGTAATGTGCTGCTTAGTGCTTTATTCAGATTGAGATAAATTATATTGTATCGTTTACTGTGATCTATCTGCATATATAGAATGTCTAGTCATCGATGATTGTTAATATCTATAGTGACTTCTCATTTGAAGGATTTCTGAAATGTTCAAGTGGGTAGAATTAAGAAAATATGAAAAGAAAGAGAAATGATTCTCATCTAAGACATCTGCTGTAGGTTTCATAGTTTGTCTAGAGTATGTATGGGTGTGCATAGTATGGTTAACCATGGCTGTCTAATTATGACTTTGTTCATTGAAATGATTCCCAACAAATTAACTTTCCCGTGGTACTTATTATCAAAGTGTACCTGCATGTTAGCATGTTTCGCCTTTTATTAATGTTTTGACCCCAGAAGCATTTCAAGCTCTATCATAGAAGTTCATGTTAAAATTTGGTGTCACTTGAATTCTATACAGGTAAGACCAGTTAGATCCATGTTAGAAATCTCATTAGAGTTTGTTTTCTCTATAAATTTATATAAGTTAGAATCGCAAAACTCGAGATTGTATTTCGATCTTCGTAGTAGATTTGTTTCTCTGCCTGTGATTTTTTTCCCGAAATGATTTTTCCATGTAAATCTGGTATTCCCCATCGTATTTTTTTTTTGTTATAGTTCGATTTGCAACAATTCGTATCCGAGCAAGGTTCAAGATTTTCAAAAATCAATTTTTTTTTATTTGTCGAAGGTATCAGACGATTTGATTTTTGGAAAAAGAAATTAAGAAAAAAAAAAATTTGTTCTGCTGTTCTTGCTGTGAAGAACAGAGAATGGAAAACAAAGGCAGCCCTAGGAGAGGGTTGCGGTCTGTGAAGAGCCGCAAAGAGTAATGCACTGGAGAAGGGAGCGCCGCCGCCTCTCCGGTCACCGCCGAGTAGAAGAGGAAAACCCTAAGCTGCCATCGCCGTTGTTCGATCGAACAGAAATCGCCGTCGTCAACTAAAGAAGAAGCCACCCGCGAAGCAGAAAGCCGCACTCAAAGTCTGTAGTTTGTCGCCTGTTTATCCATTAATCCTCCACACCAAGCTCTGGTTTTTCCTTTCTGATTGGAAGCCAATTTGCGTGAAGGGACGAATTGCGAGCTTGAAATTTGCTAATTTGCAAAGAGTGAAACCGTCAAAGACTCGCGGCAAAAAGTTTGCTGCGGATTCTAAACTGTGAAGCTGAAATTTTTGCTGCTGATTGAGTGCTTTGCTGTAATTGGCAAGCTGTCAAACTGTAAAGCTGTATGCTTTTCTGTGATTTGATGGGTTTTGCTATTGGTTTTGTTGCTATCAATATTGGGTACTTCTTTTGGAAGTTCTTGAATGCTTATAATTGGTTTTTTTAGATTTATTCGGATAGATTGTGGGAGCTGATTTGGATCACGAGGAGAAAATCCTAAGGTCAAAGGGTTAGCCACTGTCATTATTGTCGAACAGTGAAGAGGGGAGAAAACCCTAAGTTGAAAGGCTTAATAACTGTCATCATTGTCGAATAGTGAAAAGAGGAGAAAACCCTAACGTGAAAGGGTTAGCCACTGTCGTGTCAAGCAGTGAAGAGAGGAGAACCGCTGCGCGACTGGAAAAAAAGTCTGCCGTCCGTGAAGAACAGTGAAGGTTCAAAGTAGAAACCCTAGTTTTAGCCGACGTCTGCAAAGACATTGTCTACAACCGTTACAAGAGAAGCGTATCGTGGAAGCCAACGAGAAAGCTTGCTGAAGAATTCTCAGTAGTCGGCTGTTGAGCACTCTGCGAACTGAAGGTGTTCATTGTGTTACTATGAACAGAGGTAAAGACGACTTCAACCGTTGGAAGTCGAGAAGAGATTCTGGACGACCGTCCAACAAACGCCGTCGATACTACCATCATCGGAATTTCCTTGATGACCTTTTTTGGTATTTGAAGATGTCATTATCGTGGTTTAAATGTTTTTAAATCTGATCAGTATTAGTTGTAAGATGGTCCATCAGGGACAAGTGTGGAAGAGGAAGATTTGATTTGTTTCTTTGCACCAGAATTTCTTTGAAGATGGAGATCGTCAGAGTTTAGTGTTTTAGATTCGTTTTGAGTTGGGTCGAGCATTCCGTTGGATCTCTTATGCAAAATTCGTGTCAAGGTGGAGATTGTTAGAATTTAGTATGACTCGAATTCTATACGGGCTAAATCGGTTAGGTTCACGTTGGGAATCTCATTAGAATTTTTTTTCTCTATAAATTTATATTTCGCAAAACTCGCGATTGTATTTCCATCTTCATAATAGATTTGTATCTCCGCCAATAAATTTTTTTCCGAAAGAATTTTTCTACGTAAATCTGGCATTTTTCATCATAATTCTTTTGCTGGTTATAATTCAATTTTTCAACCATTCGATCATATAAAGTGTGATGTCTTGTCAGCCTAGCGCCAACTCGCTTCAAGAGATTCTATTGAAGTAGATTCATGCTTGCATGATTGGAAAAGTTTGATATTAGGCATAGAAATTATTTACCGAACTAACAGTTTGTTCAAGATACACTCGGAGCAGGTCTGCAAAAAGTTCTTTCAAATATTCAATTTATTCTAAAATAATCAATAATAAGCTCAACTACATGGTTCTTCTCGGCAAAAACAAGCAGTAGAGTTTGCCATTTGAGATGAAGATCAACCACATCCCCTTATAACATAGATTGAATTTTTTAACCATCTATTTAACTTGTTTTTCTAACTCCTTCCATGGACATTAAAGTCGTCCTCTTCCATTATCTAGTACTGAATTAGCTTTTGATTTCTGTAATTTATCCAAGAATTTTGATTAATTTTGGCTGGAAAGTACGATTTCTTTCATATTACGGCAAACACATGAAATTTTAAGAGAGATGGAAATTCCTTCCAACTTAAGTATTGTCTTTGCTCTCTCTTTTGCAGGGAGTAGAGCGAGGCATGCTCGATTTCGTTGTAGATAGTGCCTTGGCGGAGATCAGAACAGTGCCATAGCTTCAAGAAGATGGAAAATGATGAGAGTGAAATTACACTATAAATGGAATGTAATAACTAAATGTTCTTGAAACCGGCTAGGTTACTAAACTATTGTTACTCCTCCCTCTTTTTAATGTCTTTGCATTAAAGGGTTGCAGCCTTTGGAGGCGCACCCATTTTTGATGTTTTGAGTAGTGGTTGACATCCCTGAAAAATACATCAATATATTTTGATTTTGTGCAATGTGCGATGGAAACTTGTTTTCAAACAGAATATCAAAGGAATAATGCAATTTTTATTCTCTATTTTTATATGTTAACGTGACATCCATTGTAATCTATCGTATTAATTGCACCAACTGATGAATGTTGTCATCGTATTACCTTGTACAGTTCAATAGGAAAATGTTACTTTAGAGGCAACCTATCAAGGCAATTTTCTCTCCCCATCTAAAATTATGGTATATATTCTATGTAGTGATAATGATGTTGATATAGCGAGTACATCAATAACCTAAAATTAAAAAAAAAAAAACCGACTTAATGTAGAAGGTAATGTAATCCGAAGAAGGAAACTACGTTTAATAAGTTCAAGGGTTTGAGATAGAAGAACAAAATTAGATTAAGTTTACAATATAATATTACGCATGTAATTTAATTGAAGTCTGAGGCATTTAATTGACAACATTATTATAAATATAATAAATTAGCCAAATTCTTCTAACGAAGTCTTTCTTGTTCCACCACGGCTAGAGTTAACCTTTTTTAGCACATCACTTGGAATATTTTGAGGTATTTATCCCCGTATTTTTCTGCGACAAAGAAAGAAACTATGTATATATATTTCATCTAAAGAGGTCTCCTATTGTTGCTTCTTCTTCGTTTCTGAGCCTGCTTCTCTTTATCGTCCCCCGAGAAAACGGTAAGGGTGTTGCGTAAATTAAGTACAGACCTCTTTTTCTGAGATTTTATCTATTCTGGCATTGTGGGTTTTGCTCAGGATTGCTTATTTTATATCGTCTCTTGCCTCCTCGATCAGGTTTTCGATTTTTTTTCTTCTGTAATTTTTTAGCATTCTTCGCTCTTGTGCCCTTTTCAGCGGAGCTGAATCTTTTAGTTTTTTCTTTATCGCCCAGTTTGAGCTACTTCTCTGAGTTGCTGCAATTGCCATGGTTTTGGTTTTGGTTTTGGCTCGGTTGAGTTATTCTCTCTCTCTCTCTCTCTCCCCCCCTCCCTCTTTCAGACCCATGTTTCCGAATCCTCTCTTCTCACTTCCGATTACTGAGTCTCGATAAATCCTGTGGCTTTGCGTTTTAATGGTTATTTATGCAATCCTCCTGCACAAGTTTAACTTTCGATTCTCTCTGTATGTGTTCTTTTTCCAAACCGTAAATTTGTTCTGGCCTCTTGCTTTGATGGACAGCGACGGCGATTTCGGGCGGTGGAGCGAGTTAGTCCCCGACGTCCTGGGGATAATCTTCCAGCATCTCTCTTTCAAAGAGAAACTCACTGTCATCCCTTTGGTCTGCAAATCATGGAGGATAGTATTGATGGGTCCATACTCTTGGCAAGACTTAGGCATTGAGGAATGGAGTAGAAAACGCTGGCCTCATTGCGCCGATTGGATGGTTCAAATTCTGATAGAATGCCGCGGGCCAGTCAGCAAGGTCTGTGTTTCTGGCCTTCGCAGCACCGGCAGCTTCTCCCTCACTGCACAAAAGTATGAAATCTTCTTCTTCCATTGTTCAATATGATTATCAAAAAACAATATGTAATTAGAAATTGAGAAAATTGACAAATTCATGATCCTGATTTTGAATTTTATTCGGCCTTCATCCATAAATCTTGTGTGATCTTTGTTTTGCAAGTGCCGGATATATTGAAATGCTTCGACTTTGAAGAAGCATCTTGACTGATTCGATAACAGAACACCTCGCTCCGAACCTTCAGATGTTATCGATTTTGGACCTGAGCTATTGTCGTAAAATCAGCCCCGGAGCAATAAGAAATATCGGAAACAACTGTAAATTGCTTGTCAAGTTTTGCCGGAACATGAACCCGTTGTACTATGAAGGCAGAAAGTTCTTTAATGACAAAGAGGCCAAAGCCGTAGCCGCCACAATGCCGAAGCTCAAGCACCTCGAGATGACCTGCAGTTCCTTGAGAACTCGAACTGTGATCAAAATACTTTTGAATTGTTCTCATCTTGAGTTTTTCGATTTGAGAGGGAGTGCGGATATACACCTCGAAAAGGAGCAGCTCAAGCAGATGTTTCCAAAAGTGAATGTTCGAGGGCCTATTTTCTCGAGTAACTGAGGAACTAGTGCTCGTATATCTCCGACGCGTGTGACTTTTTTCGCAGGATGTTTAATACTTGAATCTTTGATGCATTTTTATGGACTATGAACTTATAATAATGGAAACTAAGTTTTTGTGGATCCACATTAGTACGCGCACGCCTCACGTGATATGTTATTTCATGAATATCGTTTTATGAAAACTCATTATATTTGATTTGATCGATATGGTTTTATATAATGAATCATCTTTTACCGAACTAAAATTTGTGGTCCAAGAACTGGTCTGCAAATCCTTCTCTTTTATTTGCACAGCAGTGTTGTTATGTACAGTCCAAGAACCCCTCTGTGCCTCAAAAGGTTGCTGGAAGAAAACAGCTCTAGATTTGTATGCGTGAGATGAAACCATGCTACCAATTGCTGCATTATTTTGCAGGAGAGTATAAGAGGAGCCATTTTGAGCACATAGGAAGAGCTCTTGGGAGGAAATGGAGAGAGACTTGAACAACTATCAAGCTTTTTCTTAATCATTATCTTCGCTATCTAAATCCGCCAAATTCCGAGTGTTGTTGTTAATTACACGTCCAACCATGTGCATGGCAATGCACCATTATTGACATATTGTTTGTAACACTAGTACATTGATTTTGATGAAGAAATAAAGAACAGCTGACATATGAAATTAATGTCACATCCTCGAGCCGAGGTTTAATGATTTGATCTAGTTTAAACCATTCCAAAACCCAAGTCAATTTTAATCGGTCTAAACAAAGCAAAACAAACCTAGAATCATCGGAAGTAGAGATGACAAACGAACCAGTCGAGCTGAGCTATAAATAGTTTGGCTCACCGAGCCTAACAAGTTAAACAGTCAAGTTTAACGAGCCTAATGATTCAGGCTGAAAAAATTTTAAGTCAAGCCAGCTCGCTAGCTACGAGTTAAACGAGCCGAGCCTAGTTAGATCAACGAGCCGGGAGTATATAAATATTTTCAACTTATATTAATATAAGTTTTTAAAAAATTTCATTCAAAATTTTAATAAGTATTAAAAATTATATGTCAACGATATTTACTTATTTAATTTAAAAATAATTGTGTTAAGGTATATAAAATTAAATATATTAATAAAAAAATTATTTGAAACTATTAAATAAAAAATATCACATAACTATTATTAAAAATATTTTAAACATATAAAAAGAAATTAGAATTTGAAAAAAAAAATATAAATTTGAAAAACAATTACTTCAAATTAAAAAAGAAATTAAATAAAAAGAATCTATAGTGTTCAACGTCCAAATTCGTAAACTCTTTAAGAATTTTATTCTCTTGTTGTTGATCTTTTGTCTTGGCATTGGTTCAATCTTTTATAGATGACATATTATCAAATACACTATCTAGAAGTACAGCTTGTGGGACCTCAATATCCACGGACTTATTAGCTAAATGGCAGTTGGCACAGACAATACGGCCGGTCGCTTCTCGTGGATTTTCATAACCCTGCTGTGCAAAAATGGGATATGTTCGATGCAAGTCTTCCTCTTCGTTCATCATAAATACGTCCGACCGTTAAACATCTCTAGTTTTCTGTTATCATCAATGGCATCAAAAATGAAATGGCAGTATGCAGTTATAATAAGTTCTGCTTTCTTCAGTGGAGCTCACTTGTCTATTGATAATTCTTTGCAACTATTTATCATCAGGTGTGTCCTTGGAAGTTCATAATGTTGGTCTGGTAAGTTAAGTTCTTCAATGCTTGTACATTCCCTGTACAATGCCTCGCACTGATCGTAACATTTTCATGATAAATGGTAATATGCCTGTTCAGATTAGGTGCTTAATGATAAATAAGTTATGTTTTGCGTTATCAAGCTATTTTAAGAGCGGGGGAGGGAGAGGAAGGAAGCATGAGTCTTACAGTGCGAGTAGTGTCTAATTTTTATCGAGTTATAGTTGCACTTGGCGTAATTGGGTGGTGGAGCTCATTTTCAACCTTGACTCAGGATGTCGAATGGCAATGCTCATTTGGACCTATAATAGGTCTATACGATCGATTGGCCTTTAGAGACCAGTCTAGATGGTTGAAAAGCTCCATAAAGTTGTGATCGTTATTGGCGCAGCTCCTTTAACTGAGAACTCAGGAGCATATGATGTAACAGCTAGACACAGAAATCAGCTTCTCAAAGCGTAATTTTCTGTTCAAATGCAGATAAATCCGCCTGTTGACCGCCGATAGATCTTCATCCCTGCTTTTGATATTTAAGATATGGAATGACTTCATCCCAGCTTTTGATATTTAAGATATGGAATATGACGTTCGTTTAGAACCTTTAATTTCGATAATTTGTTAAGCTTTTTTCTAAGCAATATGCTAGTCCCGATTTTTGAAATTTAATATATGTTTCGATCCTTGACGGGCTCGGCTCAACTCCCCTCATGGGATCAGGCCAGACTCAATCCGCTAAAGTAGCAAGCTGAGCGAGTCAACTCGTCCATATAATGCCCACCCGGTAAACATGGCACAGTTTTGATATAATTTAATTGAGCTAAACCACTTACCAAACTAGATAGTGTCGGTTTTATGAAATCAACTTTAAAAGATGCAGATTAATCTGTGAATACTAAGAAATCGAGAACATGTCATGTAACAAAATTCAAAAGCAGCCTCAGCATCTAAGTATTAGTATTTTCAACCGAAAAAAAAAAAACGAAAAGTATAACCAAATGGTAATAATCACTCACTAATCATCACTGGCCACAAATTAAGCTGCAATGGATGGCTTTGAGGCGGCTGAGAGTCTGGACCTTTTCTTGGCTAAGCTCTCACTTCTTCGTTCTCTTTGCTCCTTCAATCTCGAGGCAAGAAGCCTCTGGTATTCCTGGGCCTCAGATCTTGCCTTGGCAATTCTCTTCTTCTTCTCCGCAATTCGGCCTCGCTTCCTCTGCAAAGTCAATGGGGTGACCAACCTCTGAATCTTAGGAGCTTTACTGGCTTTCTTTCCTGTTAAACACGTAGATTCCACCAAATTAAACAGATAACCAAAATGGCATGACGAAAGTTGATTAAGATAAATAAAAGAGCTAAATACTTACCAGCCTTTGTTGTGAACGATCTACGGTATGTATTTACATACTTTCGAACATCATCATCCTTGGAAAGATTGAACAGTTTACGAATCTTTGAAGCTCTCTTAGGACCTCTCATTCTTGGTTTCTCTGTGTCAGTTAGTCCAGGTAGATCATGTTCACCTTTCTTAACTATTACCAAGTTAAGAACAGATAGATCCTGGCTAACAATGCAACCTCGCACTGACTTCCTTCTCCGCTCACCATTGCGGCGACCGTAACCACGGAAACAAGGAGTTCCTACCCAAGAAAATCAGATAAAATTCTCATGATTCCATAAAAAAAAACTATGCACAATATGATAATATTAAGGACACATAACAAAATTTTAAGCAAAAAGACTGTAAAGTCTAAATACTAATGGAATTGACTAACCTCTATGAAGCAATAGTCGAACACGACCAGGTGTCAAAACTCCCTGTTTCATTGGGAATCCTTGTTTGTCACAGCCTCCCATAATTTTGAAAACATAACCCCTAAATTCCTGAAATAAAAGATTTTCTGCAACAGAGTTCCATAGGAATTGTTATGAAAAATATAAAAGGAAGTGGAACATACCTCTCCTAGGGAATCTCCACTGACCTCCTGCGAGATTCTTTTGTCGAAAAAGGCACGGCTGAAATAAAAAAACTAGTTATATTATTGAATAAAAATAGTGCCAAATTTTGAGTAAAAAGTTGACAGAAAGCAATATATTTCGTAGATAAAAAAGCAAAGCATAATACTTTCATTATTTAAAATAAATTTAGTATGATCTAGAGAATGATCCTAACAAGCCATGGAATGAGCAAGGTCATGTATTCAAAACATATAAAAATAACAAAAAGCACAAAAAACACTAATAACAATTCGGTACAAATGTCCAAAAAGGAGTAATGTACTGCAAATATGGCCAATTCAAAAACAATATTTGAAAAAAGTAAATGATAACAGTTATGAAGCAGAAGAAATCTTGAATAACAATGATCAAAATATCACACACCTCTCAAACAGTTCTTATCTCATATTTATTAACACTACATCAATTCTTTTCATAAAGTGAAATCGCTTTAACATCCTTCCGGAGGCTAAAAATACAAAGTAGGAGACCAATATAAATCAGACAATTTGCTCGTTTTGTACAGCAGCACTACGAGATCTATACATCCACATTTCGTTAGTCCTTCAATGTACTACAAAAATATCTATACCAGCACGTGAAAATAAATTAAACCTTCAACAGAGGCATGATCTTAGATGTGCTTAAGATACACAAGTTCAGATGAACGAACAGAAAACACTACCAAACACGCAAAACTCCACACAATTGTGAGGATTAGAAAACTAACAGTTTCTGGTCATCATCGATCTCGACCTTCTTTTGGCATCCCGTAGTGGGGTTGGCTATGTTGAACTGAAAATTAACAAAAACAAAGATTATTGAAAATACCTGGACAAAGAAACAAGGACAGAAAATCGAAAGAAGGAGAAGAAGAACCTTCATTTTCAGTCAGTAAAGATGGAGCACACTCGGCGGCTACTGAGAGTTAGAGAGCTACACTATGATTTCCCCTCAGGGTTTTGCAACACCGACCTTCGACCTTATATAGTTTCAGATGCTGATGGGCTCAAACATATTGGGCTTTAAATGTGGGCCTTAGAGATCGTCCATTGCGAAGCCCAGGCCCACTTTTACAAAATCCAGCTTATTATTGATTTTTTAAAAATTAAATTATAATTTTGTTTATTATATTATTAAAAATTAAATAAACCAAATACCATCAAATAAAAAATAAACCATGTTAAAGTGTAACAAATTCTCCAATTTTATATAATTAAAATAAATTATAAATAATTAAAATAGAACAATTCAATAATTACATTAATTAACCGACAAATTTCACAAAATAAAATTTCATCTTAAAATCCTGAGAAAAAATTTAACCGGACTTGGACTCAGAGCCGAACACGAGTCCTAGCCCGAGTTCGAATTTACAAGCACGACCATATTGTATACACTCAAATATGACACACAAACTCCCCACTGGTTTCAACGTCATCAAGATCAGTATCTAAGTCATCAAGGTCCATGCTGCTAGAGCCCAGCAGAAGCCCCACAGGCTTAGGCACCTGCACAGCTTTTCTTGCCTCTTGTATTATCGAAACAACCTCTTCAGTGCTTTGTGAAGGCTCATTTACCTCGTTGCTCTCCCAGCTTCCTCCTTCAACCAGCTCCACTGCCAGATTCTTCAAGAACCAGGGATGCCTCCTTATTTCTGGTATCGTTATTCTCTGCTCCGATGTTTAACAAAACAAGCGTGTTGTATCGAATTTCTAATAAATTCTTCACAAACTATCGAAATACTCATTGAGATTTTGTTGTTTACCTTTTCAGGGCTTGCCACGAATATTAGAGATAGAAGATGTTTGCATTCAGTTGAAACGCGCACGTAATCCGGGATCGTATAGTGGACGCTGAGTATTCGCTGCCATAAATTTTAACAGTCATTGAATATACTTCACTTAAAACAAAGTCTTCCATGGGAGATTTGGAAATAATCCAAGTTTACCCCGATTGTTTTTCTGAAGTTTCTAGGATCTTCGGGATCTTCAAAGGGATACGCCCCGATTAGCATCACGTAAAGAGTGACTCCACATGACCAAACATCTGCAATCTGTTGTTTTTTGAGAACGTTTAGAAATAAAGATTCAAACAAAAAAATGGGAATCTAAAACTGACATTACCTTCCCATCATACTCTTTTTTCGACAACACTTCGGGAGCGATGTAAGCAGGTGTTCCGACTGTAGATTTTGGTTGAGAATGGAAAACAGCTGACTGGCAGAAACAAGATGAACTAGCTTTACTTGTAATAAAAAAAAAATGAAGAAGCTAAAAAATGTGATCGTTTCTTTAAGATTTATCGAACCTTTGAGTATCCGAAATCACAAATTTTAACCCGAGGCGCAGCACTACCATCTAACAACGTATTTTCAAGCTTAAGATCTCTATGACAAATTTGCTAAACCAAAGCAAGAAATCCTTCAGATTAGATAACAACTTAGAGCAAATGAAAATAAAGAGCTAAGTGGTTTACCATCGAATGGCAGTAGCTGACTCCAGATATCAATTGCTGGAAGAAAAACCTGGCCTAATTTGAAATTTACAGCATTCAAGGATTCAATTCCGATTCGATATTCCTCTAATCGAGAATTAATCTGGTGAAAAATCGAGTTATTTACCTCATCCTCACTGAATCTACCTGCACTACATATTCGCTCGAAAAGTTCTCCTCCTGCAGCATACTCCATTACTATGGCTAGATGAGTTGGTGTCAAGAGGACCTGGTCAAGAAAGTGCTACAAAATTTTAAAACCAAACAAGTTCTACTGAAGAATCAGTCTACAAACTGAATCAGGCAATTGAATATAGAGCAGAAATTGACAGATTTAAAGAGATCTTAGGGAGAAAAGTAAGCGCAAGTGTTGGACCAAACCTCCTTGAATCTCACAATATTGGGATTCTTCAATGACCTGTGATTCATGATTTCTCTCTGGACATGTTCATCTATCTGCAAAATCACCACAAAAACGAAAAGTGAATTAAACGAAAACCCAGATTCTAAAACAGACAAAATTGAAGATGAAGATGCAAAAAAGGGCTATTTTGAAACCCCACGAAGTACAAGTACAGACACCTTCTGGCCTCTCTCTATGAACTTGACAGCATAAAGTTCTTTCGTCCGCTTGTCTTTCACGAGCTTGGCTACTCCGAAATTTCCAGACCCGATATTTTTCACGATCTCATAACGCTCCATATTCCCCAAAATAGGAAAGCTCCGTCTAAACCTGTCGCCGCCGTCCCTCCCAGTTTTCCGGGTACCTCCAAGTTCCTGCAAATTTACGCTATTTCTGTTCAAAATCTGAGCAAGTCTTGGCAGAAGTCCGAAACTACGGCCGGATAAGAACAAGAAAACAAGGCCCTGAAGAGCCAAACAGCTTTTAAGGTTTGGGCCATCGAGATTAAATGCAGCGAAAGTGAATTGATCGACTGCAGCAAAAGTGAGTGGAGACACGTGTTGGAAATTGTGGATTTGAATGTTAGGAAGGGAAAAACATGTCGGAATGCGCGGAAAGAACAGAGATTCGTTGAACCTTTTGAATCAACAACAATCGAGACCGGGGCTACGTGCCCAATCTTGTATCTCAAACCAGCCACGGCCTACTTGTCCTGCACGCGCACCCATTTTGCAAAAACATGAGATTTGACATGTTTTCTTAAACTAAGTTAGTCAAAATCACACGCGACTTGTCCAAGTCAAAGCCAATCCAAATGATGGAACACATTAAGCAATGCAAGGATGGACAATAAATGGGTGGGATAGCCTCTAATTTTGATGTCACATACACTTTCATTGTCTACTAGTAAACTATGTCTTATCCCAAGCCTAGTTCCACAATCTCCTGTTTAAACTTTTGTCCAAGCCCTTGATCGGCTTAGACAGAAAATAACGCTCCAAGGGATGGTTCATTGACCACATCAATATTGGAATCTTAGTTTGAGATGTTCTCAGTTTCAACAGCAAATTTTTAGTCCACGGTCCAATCTAAATAAGATTTTAATGAGTTTGATCAAACTTACACTTACTATTAAAACGATGAAATCTTGACCCAAATAAGTATATTTACACACGAAACATTTGACATTGCGACACCGTATCTTTACGTAAGAGTTTCAACAATTTTAACTATAATTTCAACTATATTTTGTTACAAATCAAGAGAATTTTGATGACGAAACGTTACAAGATTATATTGATCGAGAGTTAATTTTTTGGCTACCATCTATTTTAAATCAAATTAAGATTTGACTTAACATTGAATTTGATCCGATATGCGCTTGTAATTGAAATGATACAATCCCGACCCGAGAAGATTAGGTCAAATGGTGAGAGTGGTTAGCATAGCAGATTTGTTCTGGGAGGGGGTTTTAAAAATGTTGGACGGTGGATTAAGTATACTCGAACATTTTAGAAAGTTTGCAAATGTAAATAAAAGCACAAAGATTCTGTACAAACGCCAGTATAGTTGAACAGTGCACTCGTTTTGGGAATCGTTGATGGGGAGGAACAGCCAATCACATGGGTTACCCCTTTTATTATTATTTTAAAACTTTATTAATATTTGCCAGCTGGGATTTGTACGAGCCAAACAGAAGGCAGAGAGAAACGCAGGATGATTCTTCAGATCCAACGGCTGGTATTCGTCCATTGAATCCATCTCCGCTCCATCGCAATTATCGCTCCACCCACGCACAAAAGAAGGCCAAACCTCCGTTTCTCCATCATAACTCACTCCTTCCCTCCCCTCCTGCTCTCCCTCTCTCGTTTTCCTCTTCCTCTTTGCTCTTCTCTGCGTTTCGAGGCAAAGATCTAGATCTAAACCTAAGCGTTGGCAATGGCGGCTGCACCCTCACCTCGCGAGGAGTTCGTGTACATGGCGAAGCTTGCTGAGCAGGCGGAGCGCTACGAAGAGATGGTCGAGTTCATGGAGAAAGTTTCGAGCTCTGCTGACAAGGAAGAGCTCACGGTCGAAGAGAGAAACCTTCTCTCCGTTGCCTACAAGAATGTGATTGGAGCACGCAGGGCTTCCTGGCGCATCATTTCCTCCATCGAACAGAAAGAGGAAAGTCGAGGCAACGACGATCATGTCGCTGTGATCCGTGACTACAGATCGAAGATCGAGAACGAGCTCTCCAAAATCTGCGACGGTATTCTCAAGCTCCTTGACTCCCGTCTCATTCCATCGGCTTCTGTGGGAGATTCCAAGGTCTTTTACCTTAAAATGAAAGGCGACTACCATAGGTACTTGGCTGAGTTCAAAACCGGAGCCGAGCGTAAGGAAGCCGCTGAGAGTACGCTCACTGCTTACAAATCAGCTCAGGTTTATCCCCTGATTCCGCTTCATTATTGTTATTTTCGTTCACTTACATTTCATAAACACGGATCTTGTCTGTTAGGATTCTATTTAAGTTGATATCGGTACTCTATATTTACTAGATTCTTTCTCAAACTATGAAAAACGATACGAGATCTTTGTAGTTTGTTGTCCTACAATGAGATTTCTCCACGAAAATGACCACATCTCAATACCGTCGCGGTCTTCTATTGAAACTTATTGTTTATTGTCTGGGATTCATTTTTAAATTTATAGTTTGTCGATTGGACTTTTAATTTGTGTTATCCTTGTAATCTCTGTTGCGTCGTCCATACTATTGTATTTTCAACTTTTCTGCATTCCTTTACATATCTATCCCTATCCCGTTGATATAACTTATAAATAACTCGAAATGTATATAATGTGGCCGTGCTAACTCTGTTTTGTCTTTAGATAGGATGGAAATCTCTGCTAGAATATTGCTGCTTATTTTTATTGTTTTATTTCAACAGGATATTGCAATTGCGGAACTGGCTCCTACCCATCCTATCCGACTTGGACTGGCTCTTAACTTCTCTGTGTTTTACTATGAGATCTTGAACTCCCCTGATCGTGCTTGCAGTCTTGCTAAACAGGTTAGGAATTTTACGTTAGGCAGTCATCATTTTTTCTGTTGCATTATCGTGTTCTGTTTATATGGCATCGGCAGGTATCACTTTATTTCGATTTAAGATGTTTATTCAATATTTAATTCCACTGTTGAGGATTTTCTACATCTTTTGAAAACCGTAGGTAAAATGGGTGTTGTGCGTGTATCATCACTTTCCAGTAGTTTGAAAGGTTGTTTCAAATTTACTGGTTTCGTGTATTGAACAGGCTTTTGATGAGGCAATTGCTGAGCTTGACACTCTTGGCGAGGAATCATACAAGGATAGCACTTTGATCATGCAACTTCTTCGTGATAACCTCACGTTGTGGACATCTGATATGCAGGTGGGTGGTAAAGTTTTTGAAAATTCTTTTTGTTTGACGTGCATATTTTGAACTGGTGTTTTGAATATTTTGATTTCTATTCGTTTAGGATGATGGGGCAGACGAGATAAAAGAAGCTCCCAAGCAAGATGGTGAGCAGCAGTGAGCATAGAGACAACACAACTAGGGTTGAACTTCTCCTTTATATGTATTTTTATGGAGAAGGTACTTTGTTCTTTAATTGGGTGTTGTGCTGAATTCTTAGGCGTTGTGCTGAATTCTTAGGCGATTCTTATCATTGTGTCTGGAACATGAACGTACAAGTTTTCTTCCCTTTATATGCCCTTTGATTTCCTTGCCTCAAAGAGGAGTATTTTCATTATGAATTGACTTATTATATATATAATGTCTGATGAGCCTTTACAGTCTCGATTTGCAGAATGAAGAACATTTTCTTCCTTGATGCATATCATTGTTCTTAAATTCATCAACTTTTCACTCAGACTGATGATCGCAAAGAATGGTTATGTGCCGTGATGGTTTGAAAAATCCCTAGTATTAGAACTATCCTTCTGCTGTCATTATCATCCCCACTTATTATAAAGGACGCAGCTTGTAGGACTACACCCCGAATGATCAATCGCAGCACGTGAGATGTTCAATGGAAGCAGTTTCTAAACTGTGATCACGACAAAGGGTTTATCTCAATCTGTCACTTCCATTAGAATGTCCTCGTTAAATAATGCAAATTAGTTATAACACCAATCAAATAATCCTGTCATAAACACCAACTACAGTGGTCGCCATGCGTAGGACACTGGGGGCCTTCTCATCAAACCAAGGGTGACCCTAATCGTTTTATCACTAATCGAGAAGTAGAACATATCCATACCATCGATTCAAAGGTCGGAGGTGATGGATCCTGGACTTGGCCAGAAAGTTGAGCACAGCATCAATTTGAAGGTTGAGTGATCGATTCAAGTTCTGAATGTTCTAAACAGATACGTCTGCTCACTTTTTTATTAATCAATTAAAGATGTTTTGACTTTCTAGAGTATAGGCCTATGACTAAATATATACAAACTGGGGGACAATATTATTTGTTAATCCCAAGCAATAAATACAATAATCAATAATTAAGCCTTGCGGAAATTTCAAAACAAGCAATTTCCAGGCAACTTCTCAAAATCTTATTTGACATACATGAAAACAACTCTGTTTAGAAGCTTAGGAAGACAAATGACACATAATAGGAGCACTAATTCTACTTATTCCCATTGAATGAATCATATACTAGTATCAAAACTCCGTACAATCGATCACGGGTCCCTTCCCCGGCCAGCCAATCCTTGCCATGGGGAACAACTATTCTTAGCAATCCTATTCCCACATCAGAAAATCAATACCCATCTCCTTATCTCTGATTCTCTGCATAGCTCCATCTATTTGAGGATCATAAGTTGATTGTGAAAGTCATTTGATTGTAGGGAAGATTACCTCATTGACCTGGTCTCTTCCATTGTTTTGAAACAAAAGGAGGTGTCTGAGTTGGCAGTTCTTCCCTACACAAACAATCCGGCAATGGGTTTACATAAAAGGCTTCCTCGGAGCGAAACCTGTCCATCCCCTTAGTCCCAGAGATAGGGCCTCTTCTCTTCCTCGCTGATCCTTGCCTAATTCAACTCACAATCAGTTTGTCTGGAGTTTGGAAAAGCTATTGCAATGAATTATCAAAACTCAGAATTTGTTTCTCAAAAGCACCTACCTTTTTCTGTGTATTTCAATAATTCGATTCACTAAATTTTTCCCTTCCTTCATCGTCCCGTGCTCTAGCTTGTCAAAAAGACGCACCAGCGCTTTCCTGCAAGAGATGAAAGAGCTTTAGCTATAAAAGACTACTAAAACATAATTGTAAGATGCTGCAGGAACAGCCTTGCCTGTCTGGAGATATTGTCTTCCTATGTCCAAGAAAACGGCGATGGCCTTCGACAGCTCTAGCCATATTGCCAGAATACGACGGAAGGAAGACGTCACTTTCAACAGATACAATGTAATCAAGAGCTGCCATCTGAGATGCATGACTCGTAAAAGGCTCAAGCTCTTCCATAGATGCCAATTTCTCCTATGAAGTGATTGAAGAAAAAACAAATCGTCATGCAAAGAACGGACGAAATAGCTAGAGACCTTCAGCTGGCTTTACCCTTCGTTCAAGGGAACTGAAAACCAGGAGACAATTTAGCATAAAACGCAAATTTTTCAAAGCACTTCTCTTTTTAACTTAGAGAAATGAGTAACTGCAATTAAAAATAGAACACGGAAAAGAAAGGTCTAAGAAGCCAAAGTTTATCCTCATACTAGGATTTATCTTATTAGTGTTGTTATCTATAATTGGATAGAAATTGTTTTAAATTAAATATTTTTCTCTTTTTCTCCCTTGTGTTGTACTGTATGCTATGAAAACTTTCTCTCATCAGTGACGACGTGGATGCAGAAACAAAAAATAAAATACGAAATTAAAATTTGTCAATTTTTCAGAGTAAACAGCGAAGTTTTCCTAAAATGCCAAATCGAGGGCTTTCCTACCTTGCTCATCAATAAAGGATAGCGTGATCTCAATTCAGTCATATGGGAACTGCCCCCGTAGATTTCTCCGGCCGCAATATAAATCGGTGTATTTGATGGATAACCAAGAGCGCTAAGAAATAATCCAACCTCGGTCGGGGTTAGTGGGCAAAACCCTTTCGATCTTTGTTCCAGAGGATCAATCTCCTTCACTTTCCAATACGAAGTGTTCTGTCTATTAGGAAGAATTACAAATCAAATCATGTAGCTGAAGAACATAAACAAATAAAAGTCATACCTGATCATTGTTAGTTCATCAGCTTCGACCGAAGATAAGCCATGTGTACATCCACTAAATGCCAACATATCTTTCTCGTATCGTAAATGGAGGGCAATATAGGGTCCATAGGACCTCATCCTATCGACTAACAACTGCAACATTATTGAGAAATTAAAAAAAAAAAAATTGATTATGATTAATCTTTATTACTTTATATTTTTATCTAGTCCATAGAAAATATAAAAGGGTCACTTTCAGAAATTAAAAAAAAAAAAGGTTCAGTTATGGCGACTTACTTTCCCCATAGCTTCGATTCGAGGTGCGAAACGAAGGGCATCATAGCAAGCACGACACCTCAGCTTCTGTATATCTGGAGGAAGATTGTTATTTGCTACACGAGAATCAGATTTTGCAGCTCGAATAACCTAAAGTAAGAACCAAATATGATTATTCGTCCAAATTTATACAGTTACGTATAAATCAATACATTTGTATAAAATACCTTATATTCATTCCACAAGGTTGTTATCTCATCTCTATAGTAATCCAAACCAGACCAGCTTCTAAAATGCTTAACTGTCTTGGCAGCAGTAGAAAGTTCTTCGGGCAATCTTCTAACGACTCTCACATCATTAGCAAGAGCATTGATAAAATATTCTTCGTCAAAAACATCTGAGAAATTGCTGCAGATTAAGCCAATCAAAGCAACTTATGAATGTCATTATAAGATTTGATACAGAAAATAAGTGCTCAGTAAAAAGCCGAACCTAGTGTCAAGCCAAAATGACTGCTTATCAAGCTCTGGAATCACAAGGGTGGCATTGATGATCCAGGCTACAGCTACCATGTCACAGATCTATATTTCAAATGTGAAAACATTCTTGAGTACAAAATTAATTAATCATTATTGATCTCAAAACATAACATAATCGCGATCCAAGTGGAACACTCCAATGGTGATTAGTGAGTAATTTCCAACTACAATTATTGATAAATGTTTTCGACATGATTGACTTGTAACTCCATCAAGACGACAAAGTTGGATAATGATATAACTACAAAATTTCCCACCATTGGAGAAAGCCTGCAACATTTTATTAGGAAGAAGTTATATACATTTTCTTATTCTTCTGATCGAAAGTCGTCATCGAGTGACATATAATAAAGAAATCTAACAAAATCCTACTTCGTCTAATTTTATACTACTTATTGGCTAGTAATTCTTAAGATACTCGATTATACTATGCCCCTATAAATGAATAAGCAAACAATTTTGAGCTTCAAAGAAAGACATTTAACAATAGGAATAATGAAGATTGCAATAAGTTCAAGAAGCTTGAGGACACAGACCCCAGCTCGCATCTGATTGAGCCCTCCATTAGTATAAACAAGAAGATAGCCCCTTGACTCTCCTGGAGCTAAATAAACAACATCAAATTAGCATAATGGTCTCAAAGAGTTTTTAAGAAGCCAAAACTATATCGAAACTTCCTCACGTGTATAATTAGAACTAGGCTCCACACAAGGAACAAAGTCTCGACTCGATGGAGGTTTCCATAGCTTGTCTCGATCTGACATCGATCTTGAAACATTCAACTGTCGGGTGAAAACATGGAAGACACATAATTTCTATAAATCTACCATCCTCAACTCTATGCTTTTCTATAATAGTTTACTGATTATAATGCAAACTTAATCCAACAACTATTGGTAGTGAACCTTGCGGGGAGAGATAGTAAACAAATGCGGGGGAGGAAGCTCTCTTATCCAGCTCTGTTGGGTGTTCAATCTCTGGTATTTGAATTCATGTTGCTGCATAATTAAGGAATAAACGAAATAAAAGAAGTTCAATCGACAACAAGAAGACTCTTCTTAGCTAATAACATCAATATCAACAAATGAAAATTGATCAAACAATTACAGAACAAGAAAAAGAAATCCAAAGAACAAAAGTCTCGTCCCGGTAAGTCTCAATCGACTGTATTAAAGTCAATCAAACCAAGAAATGCCAAATAAAGTGAGATAAATTAGTCTTCATAGTTCATTGATCGGAGTGGTAATCCAGTAAAACGTTAATCGCTGAGGGTCAAACAGTTCTTTCCAGAAAACAAAATTGGGGGAAAAGAAGAAACCAAAAGAAAAACAATGCGGCAAAGAAGGGAAGAGTTACCGAGGGAAGCGTATGAGGTTCAGACAAGTCAAGCAGTCGGGAAGAAAGGAAAAGAGGCAAGTGAACGGAGAGCAGAGCCGCAAGCGCGACTGAGCAAACGGCGCACACTAGCAACCGCCGCAGCAAAACCAGAGCGGCCAACCTACGCTTCAGCATCTCTCCTCTAGAGGCTTCAATCCAGTGAAGAAATGGCGGACTTTCCTTCTGTAAAGCTCAGTTCCCCAGCGCCATCACCGACTTTCTGCACGAACCCATCACTTTCTCTCCTTCTTTCGCTCTCTAGAAGGCCAAGGCGGTAACTTTGTTGGGTTCTGACTGAAATTCTTCCTCGTCCACTCTCACCCTCGACGGTTTATCAAGTCTATTTCTTGGGAGCAATTATTTAGCACCCGAACAAGAAATCTGATACTAAAACTCGTAAATTAAAACTAGAAACTTTTGGAAATTGAAATGAAACATAAATTAAGACAATCCATCCATGATGTTCAACCATTGTTTGTCTTTCTTGTCTCAGAAAAAATTAGAGCTTTATTTTATTTAACAATTTTGAAATTAATCGAAGTAATTAATTAAAGATTCTTTTATTCACTAATTGAACATGATCATTGCTTAAGAGATCCATCATGTTGATCTGCCAGACAATCAAGTTGTGACATAGTCTATGATTAAATATTTTTCTATTATTATTCCGTTGAATTTGTTACGATATCCTCGTACTCTTAATTAGAGGTGACAAATGAGGTGGCCGAGCCAAGTCAGAAATAGTCTGATTCACCGAATCTAACGAGTTAAACGAGACGAACCTAACGAATCAGGCTGAAAAAATTTCAACTTAAGCCAACTCGCGAGCCACGAGTTAACGAGCCTTAACGAACCGGGCCTAATGAGCCGACCGTATATAAATATTTTCAACTTACTTTAATATAATATAATTTTTTTAAAATTTATATGACAACAATATTTACTTATTTAATTTAAAAATTAATTTTATTAAGGTATATAAAATTGAATGTGTTAATAAAAAAATTATTTAAAACTAATTAATAAAAAAATATCATTAAAAATATTTTTACATATAAAAAAAATTAGAATTTAAAAAAAATTACAATTTTGAAAAAAAAATTACTTCAAATTACAAAAGAATTCATAAACTCTTCAAGAATTTCATCATCTCGTTGTTGATTTCTTGTTTTGGCATCGATCCAATCTTTGATATAAATGAACACCTCTACAAAGTCAGGTACAAATTTTCTTTTTCATTCGTCATGAATACTTCCACCTGCACTAAAAACAGATTCTGATTATACAGTAGAAACAGAATGTACTAATAGATCACGTAGTATTATATAAATAATGGGATATGTAGTAAAATGTCTTTTCTACCAATTTAAAATATCAAAATTCTCATATCAAGGAAATCAATAATGACTTTCAAAATAAATATTAAGTTCATTTGTAAAAGAATTAGAATAATTTTCAGTTTGTAATTCACTTCATATATCATCAATACTATATTGTTGACTAAAATTACCTCCACCACCGCCACCATCACTACCGGTAATAGGATAATTCTCGATATGTAGAGCTCATGAATAATAATTATTAATATTAGAATATTTTGTTTCATAATAAGTGTATAAATTAACAATTTCATGTCATCACTAGTAATTAAAGATACAAAATATTTACGTGCAGTGCACGTGGAACATGAGATCTCTACTCCCATCGACCTCTTGACCTAACGTATCCACTATTCAGTGTCACGTAGGCGATGGAGAGAATGAGGGATAATTAGGGGGTGATCGACTATCCGATATGATTTGATTTGTTATATTTTAAATAGTTTACTATTTTAGTTGTTATGGATTTTAGTTTAAGTATTGTTTTAAAAAAATTCCGTGACCTTAAGATTTAAATTGATTTTGAAGGACATGGTAGATTTCTTTTGCTGGTTTACTTTAATGAGGAAAGTAAAATCTCTGCCGTCTGATGATTTTTACATGGGAAAGAGAAAATCCAGTGTCGTCCGATCGTTCTTCCCTCACAGGCAGGTCTTCTTCTTTTCATCCTCATCTTTCCTTTCTCTTCTCTCATCTTTCGTCTCTCGCTATTCTCTGCATTAAGTGCCTCCATTTTGACTTTGCGTTTGGGTTATGGCAGATCGGAGGTGAAGGCTTCTTGCTTGCCATTTGGTTGGATTAAATCTATGAGAAAATTGTTGTCTGGTCTGCCAACAATGGTAATCTCGTCGCTGGAGGATCCAAAGTCGTTCTCACCTCGTCCGGCCAACTTGTCCTCGACAATCCGCAAGGCAAACAGATCGGCGACGCCATTAGTTCCAGACTTCAAGCACCGGGGCCTCCTACGCTGTCATGCTCAATGTTGGGAACTTTATTCCGGCGAGTAAAACCAATGACGCTTTCTGGAGAAGCTCACTCATTGTCGACTGAAACCAGACCACTTATTCAGGTCAGTCCACAGACTATTCACTCTTCGGAGGCTCCTGAGCCTGGCCCGTCAAGCCAACTCATCGGTTGGCTCGTTTGAGGATGCCTGACTCAATTTCCGACAGAATCGACTCGACTTAGTCTACCTCATGGACCGAATCAGACTCAAGCCAAGCCAACCTGCTGTCAAACATCTCTGTTTTGTTTTGGAGTTGGCAGAATTTAGCTTAATAAAGAGAAACTTTATTTATATATAATGTATTTTTTACTCTCTCAATAATACGAGGTTTTCACTTTGAACCATTTACAATATAAATTAGGTCAAGAATTAAAATAAACAACTATCTTATATTTTAAAATATTAAATTAATTATATCAATGGGACAAACAGGACGTGACAGATCTAAAGATATTTCCAAAGAACAAATAATATCATTTTTTATTTTAAATAAATCATTCTTTTAAGTTTTTTCTTTTTTGGTATTAAAAAAAAAAAAAAAAAAACTTTGTGACGTGGCATTCATTCTTGGGTAGATTTTTGAAAGCGGTGGATGTGATCATTTGTCAAAGCTAAATCTCACTCGGTCAACACAAAGACGAAGATGACGTGTACACCAAAGCTTTATGACGGGGTGTGTACGTGGCAAAACATAATTTCATCAAATGGTGATCTTATTATACAAACAACTCATATCATCTAATTTAATTAAAACTTATCTCTTTTTTTTATTATTATTAATTCCTCATTATAAAACGGTCATAAATTTTAAAATTATATGCTTATATATATTCATGAATTTGACTTGCATTTCTTTAAAATTACTCAGTAAAATATTGAATAATTATGCTTCTAATTTTTTTAGTGTAATAATGTTCGTTTTGAATTAGAATCTGCACAAATTTATTCTCAAAGTTAGTTAAAAAATATATTATTTTAAATAAAAACGAGAGCTCAACTTTATTATTTATTTTTTATTCTTTCAATCAATGCGTGATTGTGCATCTCATTTTTAGCCGAACGGTTACAATTAATGTAATCTTCAATCGAGTTTACTTTGCGCGAAAGGGGAAAGGGCAAGATTATATTCCATAATGGGCGACATTATGGAAGACTTTCCTCGCTCCTTCGTGTTGAGATGCATTCAAACCAATCACAAACTTCCACGTCAGACATTTTTACAAAACCCTAATTCTCTACTATTATTATTTAAACAAGACTAAATCTCAACTTAAAATTTGGGTGGAAGAACAAAATCAAAGTCATCGAAAACATGTCTACTTTTTTCTTAGCTGTATAATTGCGAGGAACGTGCCCAACAAATCATAGCGTTGGTGTCACGCTCAGTGACTTTTATTTTTATTAAATGAGTTATAGAACAAATTTAAGGCCATAGTTGTAGCGACGGGCTACATATAAGATTTAAAATTCTGTTAATTATCGAGACTTTGTCGATATTAGTGGAGTTGTACAGTTCTATATCGTTTGTGAGAATGAAAATCGAACAGTTTATAAACAAAATTATTTTTTCTACATAGTCATTATATTATGAACTAATTTCAAAAAATAAATTCGTAAAATTTTGGATCAAAACAAATAATATTGTAATAATCATCAATGATATCGTAGTTATATTATATTATATTAATGAACAAAGTATCGATTGAGCTGTTGCTTCCAAACATAAACAACCGGAGAATCAAATCTTGAAGAAATATATGTTCATTAACTCCATTCAACAAACAAATGAGAAGTACATTCTTTGCCTTGCAAAAGATACTGCTACACCACTTTGAATAATACAGTTCCTGATGTAGATCCAAGCATTCATCTGGATTTTCCTCTCCGTTGTTTTTATCAAATCACTGGAGCTGCGTTTTCATCAATGGAGATTGGCATTATGAACAGAAACATAAAAAGATTTCAATCATGTTTTTTGACAGTCTACGATCATCTGTTTCCTCCTCGATCGTCCGATCAACTTCGACCAGAGCCCATCTTTTGATTTCTGTTCGTCACCTTCCTGCTTTCCTCTAAATCTGGGGAAAAATGGCATTGACGATCCACTGGGGAGTTTAGGTTTCCGTCTAATTAACGTTGTAGTAGAAAGATAACCAAAGCCATGCAGTGGAGACGAGGGAGAAGAAGTAGACGAAGAATAATAAGACGACGCAGAAGACAGAGATGAAGACGAATCCGCCATTATCGCGGAGCTTCTTCTAAATGATTTGCCAGTACCAGTGGCTAGTTTAGAGAGCTTTTCCGTCAAACAAACAGAGCAAACCCCCGGCGACTGCTTGTGTTTCCGGTGCTTTCCGCAGGTAGCAGACGGCCTGGTTGGTTTCTTCACCTTCTTCAAAGCTGCCATTTTTTTCGTAAAGAATGAAGCTTCATCAGAATGTGTAGAGTTTATAGAGAGGAAGAAGAGGGACCCACGAGCGTATTTCCATGATAGTTCACGAGAGCTTCGGTGGGATCTTCTCAAAATAGCTTCTTTGACGGGTTGTGATGAGAAGAAACAAACGAACGGCCGTGATGGTTTCTTGGGGATCATGGCCGTGGAAAGGGATCTCTTTCTGTGGGGCGGCGTAGAGAATCTTGCATCTTCTTCTTCCTCACGAGGAAAAAGGGTATGCGTGGACACTTTCAAACGCCAAAGAGAAAGCCGATTCATAAAAGAAGTTCAAATATTTCATATAAAATAACATTTTGACATATTAAAAATAATAAATTTCATCAAAATGATAAGCAGTGAGGATCTGTGAGCAGACGATTAACGCTAAACCACGATTATAAAGAGAGAATTTTGCTGATGAGGGGATATACGTTTAGTTAATGCAAAGAACATGGTTTTGTAGCCCACCAACGTAAGAACAGTATCCAGAATGGTTGGAAAAATGGTGCTAAAAAAGAATACAAGAGAGCAAGTCAAAAAACACCGCAAGTGAAACCCACAAAGAGCTGTCGGCAGCAGGGAGAGGAATTAATCAACATTTCAAGTTCATGTTTTGAGTTCAGACAGCTGAATCCCAGTGCACTTCCGACATGCCGGAATCTGGTTCTTTAACCGGCTAGAACACGAGAATAAAAGAAAAAGGGTTACTTTAAATGATCAACAGCTCAGTCCATTTTTGAAACTAGCAAACACCGAAATATGGTGGGAACAATGAAGGGTCTATACCAGAAACACCTTTCATTATGTTTCATTGCCTGATTCCGTAGTCTCTGTGTCGATCGGGCATTGAGCTGCAAGTGAAAAAAATTTGCCCCAGTTTGATGAATGTTAAGTGGTGATGCAAAATGAACAATACTTTGACTTACTTCATTTCATGTGCACACTTAATTTTAATCACAAACCTCAATTAAAATGTTTTCTATTTTCGAAATTGATCATCACAGAGAGTGTGCGGAAAATCAAGTGAGCTCGGAAAGAATGAACATTGCAAGCAAAATGACACATTTGACAAATTTTACAAAATATGTGGATACAAATACCTTAAAATCAGCCAAATCAGGAACTACATAATTTGGCAATTTCTCAGACACCGCAAGGTATCCACCTGCAACCAACATCTTCACACGTTACGCGTAACGTGATCGGTTGTATGATTACTTTATTCCTTTTCAGGGACAGTCTTGTTCGATTAAAGCTCATGATTATGAATCAGAAACACTTATCACAATGCAGCAATAAGCCAAATTAAAAAAAAAAAAAGTCAAAAGAACATATAAAAGACTACATCCTATGTTCATTTTCCCCACTAAATTTGAACTTTGAGGCAATTTGGGAGACAAAAGCCTAACTTAAATACCACACAAGGTGGTTTAAATGCCCGGCTCAAACAAATTTTTTTCCAAACGAGCAAATTTATCTTCGATTATTTCTGCAGTTGACTTAAATTCTATGAACATCATAAAATCAAATGAATTTGTCCAGGCCTACAACTTCCGGCATAAACTTTTAAGATTATTATATCAAACCTTTGCGTTTATAGAAACCAGTTGTTTCCTTCTGTAATCCCTTGGAGCTCACTTTGACCAAAGAATATCGAGTAAAGATGTATGCTTTCTACGCATGGTTAGTCCAATGCCCAGTATCAGTCCTACTGGTATCTTCTTCCCTGTTAACCAGATGAACTAATATGACATCCAAAGTACTAGCCTTCCAGGCAAAGGAGTTCAATGGATAAAGTTACTACACAAGTCTTATCTTTACAAATAATTGACAGTTTCTGCGAATACTGGATGAAGTTTCAGTCACAGTTCAAACAATTCAAGAAATTGACAATGCAACGGCTGTGAAATAGTCTTTTCCGAGTAAGTTTCAGCATCCTCCTTAAAATTCGTATTTACCAAAACTATGATTCCTGATTTTCTAACAGTGGAATAAGATCAGGTTCGTTATTCATAGACAGAAATATTTTTCTTTTTTGTTTTGATCAAAAAACAAGATGTACAAGAGGAAGGAGCAACCAGAATTCTTTAGGGAAGCTGAACTGATCATAAACCTCGAACTAAGGAACACCCAAAACGAAGTCATTGGTAACAAATGGCAGTCCGAGATCCCGAGATTTTAATTTTCTCATTCATTAGAAGAATAAAGTGTTAATATTTCGATAATTTGAAGCGAGAACAAACGAAAAAACAAATTCAACAGTTCTCGTAAAGAACAGCAAGAGCTCAAAACCGGAAACAAAATGACGTTTCAGCTCAGAACTAAACTCAACCTTCTTGAATCGCAACAACGAAAGAAGCAATATTTCGGATAGAGATCAGACTCGACAGCAGCGGCAAAGCAAGTGCGAAAAAAGAATACAAAGTATAAGAATTTTTTGAAGCAGTCAATCATTCATCACGAGAAGGGATTTACATGTTCTCACGTACGCAGTGAAGACTGCAAGAAAGGAAGTGAGTGCCTGCGAGTCCGCGAGCGCGCCTCTGGGGGTTCGACGAAAAACAGGGACGACAAGTAAAGTTCAGGACTTCGATTGCAAAAAGAGAGAAATTGGGAGAGAGGGCATCTAAGAAAATTGCAGCCATTTGTATTTTATAGTCAGAAAAAAGATGATATTTTGGGGAAGAAGATACGTGTCGAGACGAGATACGAGAAACGTCACGTAGTAGACGTGGAAGAGACTCGCAGTCCATTGCCGATATCACAGAAAGGTTCGGAAAAGTTTAAAACTTATAATTACCCTTCTCCCTCTTTTAGTCTCTTCCGCTTCAGAGTCCCGAAAAATCTATGTTTTTCAGTTCTTGATCAACTCTCGATTTCTGCAATTCCATTTGCATCTACTTTTGAGCTCAGCTCAGTCTATCGGCCTCTTACAGGTTTCGAATATGCTTCGTTCCCCGCATCTCTGTCACTCTAAAGCTAATAAGCTTCCTCTATTTGCTTCTGCCTTTTCAAGAGATTCTATATTCATTGGAGGTTGTCATGCCGTTGACTTGGGGTAGTTTACATCTCTGTTTCCTCCATTGTCTGCGTGAACGATAGTACTTTGATGGATTTATTACTGTTTTCTTTGCTCTGATTCCAGCTTGAAGGCAACTACTGAAATGTTATCCGTTTATGTTTTCGTTCTTTTTTTTTTTTTTTGACAATATGGCGCTGATCGAGTGACTTCTTGTCATTAAAATGATTTTCTTTTTGTTGTAATCCCCATTTGCTCTTTTAACTTGTCTTTATGAAGACCATCTATTTTTCTCCCTGTTTTAACGTTTTGACTCATCATACTACTCTGTCGAATTGCGTTGTAGTAATCTCAAATTCTAGTAATTTTGATTTGTTATTGAGTTTCTAGTATTATCGATTTGTGCATTGGATCGTGTTACCGGATGAGTTGTTCAAATTCTCTGAAGTAAAATTTTAATTGTTATCTTATTAGATTGAAGTCAAACAATCAAGCATCAGTTTGTAACAGGCGAACCATTTTCAGCAAGGCATGTTCACCATGATGTAATTTTTGTTTGTCATCTCGTGTTTTTGTTTTACTAGTTTTGGCTTCTTACTGCTGGGATATTTTAGGGAAGGGAACCCGACAAGGGTCAGAGTTTGAATGTTTATAGTCATCAAACTCCAACACAGGCACTTGAGGTATATGTCGATATCATTCAACATTTACTAACACACATTGTAGTTAGAATCTATTAGGAATCGGCGATAATACAGCTATGGGCTTGGCAATAGAGATTCGTTAATTTTCCATCTTTTTTCTTTTCATATTGTTTTAGCATCATGAATTTTGGTATGAACTCACACTTCCCATTTTCTTTCTGTAAAATGCCATTACACTATAATGGAAGAATATAGTAATCTTCCAAGTAGCAAAGTGCTTTCATTTGGTTCTCATATTATCGACTCTTCCACGATATCAATTTTTCATTTTTAATTTACTATGTTTTTTTATACATTTATTATGGTTTAAATATGTTTTTTATAAGAAATTGAATGGTTTAAAGTTACAATTAATCTCAAAATCTTAAGCGGTTGGGTTGAAGTTAATTTAATTATTTATACTAATTCTCAACAACATCCTTTGTGGTATACTTTCCTGCAACGATGGTTTTGATCCACGTTACTTGAAAGTCCTATATCTTTTGATAATATTACTGTATAATTTACAACTGGTTTCATTGCGATCCAACTTATGTGCTTACTGTTTGAAACAACAGGAAGAAGCCAGGGAAATGGCGGAGACCAGCCTGTCATCAAAGACTTTCCCAGGGCAGGCATTTCCATTAGGAGTATCTGAAGTTGATGGTGGGATCAATTTTGCTGTCTTCTCACAACATGCAACTGCTGTTACACTTTGCTTATTACTTTCTGATAGGTGCCAGCATTTATCTTATCGATGATATTCACTTAAACCTTTTTTTCTTCCTCTATTGAAAAGAAGCATGAGTTATTGGCTTATTTTTATTGTTTTAAAGATGAATTGATCCTAAGCTATGAGTCTTTAATAGACTGAGAACTTGCAGAAATATGAACTTAGACTTGAGTGTTTAAGTTTTATTTCGTCAAATATGCATTTTGAAAATATATCTCCCTTACCTATGTTCTCTTTGTACTTTTTCTCTTTAATATAATACAATTTAGTTTCCTGTGAAAAAGGAAAAAATATATTTGTTGGTGCTAATTATCCTCGATGAAATCTTGGCAGAATGGATGGTGAAATGACAGAATTGACTTTAGACCCTCGTGAAAATAAAACTGGAGATATTTGGCACATTTGTTTCCAGGTTGGTTTTCTATTTGATTGTTCAAATGTAAAATGAACGCCATCTTTTAGATCTATGGTATAACTTTTATACGATTGTTCTTTGCTTTATTTTTCTTAAATTGATTCAAAGTCATTTAGGGTAATTAGACATGAAAATCGCTCATAAGGAACATTGCAAAATCGTCTCCAGACTAAATTTTTTTATTAAAATAAAAAGGTCGACTAAATTATCCTTAGAATCCTAAATTTCTTGGCATATATGACATGTTTAATTTTTTTTATAAGAAACAATTTGCATTTAAAAGAAGAAATTACAAGATAAGAGAGGAGAAGAACCCCTCTCAATAAGAAAAGTATGGAAACACTTAGAGTACAACAATTTTTTTTCAGTTAGACCGAACCAAAGTAAATAGATAAATCTCTAAAAACTTATAAATATAAGTCCATTTAGCATTGTGAAATCAATGTTGTTACTTAGCTTTTTATCCTCAAAGGGAATAACATTATGTTGAAGCTACTAAATGGTGCAAAAAATTGCTAATACGCCTAATCTCAAGATAAATTTGCATTTTTTGAACCATTAGTGCTTGGGAAAATTCTCAGTAAGCAAGCTGTTGATGTTTGTATGTGCCCCAGTGGACTAGTTAAAAAGAGATTAAAAATGCACCTAAATCTCTAGTTAATGTAACAATTGATCATAATGTGAATGTTTGTTTCTTCATGGGTCTTATGTGGAGGACAACACTACAGGGAAAGAGTCTAGCAGGGGTTTATCTTTTGGATTTGTTCACACGTATACTACTTTCCTTGAATAAAGATCCATGTGAACACTTGGATTGGAGGAGATATCTTTCTTATAAATGAGGTTATAAAAAGAGAAATTCTTGAAGAATTGGATGTGAGTTGAGAAAAACAATATTAAGGAGAATATGATCAACTTGCTATCTTCTCGTGTTGACGATATATACTATATATCTAATTAAAATTGATGAAAATTTCATGTCACATATATGTGCTGTCAGGATTTACCTCGGAGAAACGTTTTATATTGCTATAAGGTGGATGGGCCACGAGGATGGAACCAAGGGCATCGATTCGACAGTCATGTTATGCTTTTAGATCCTTATGCAAAGCTTATTGAAGGTCGGCGATTCTTTGGAGATACTAATGACAAGTCCAAATTTCTTGGATCATATGTTTTAAATGAAGTGCCCTTTGACTGGGGGGATGACTATAAGCTTCCAAATATACCTAAGGTTGTATATGACTTAAACCCATCTAGTTTATGTCATATTTTTGTTATGATTTTAATTAATATTTCCCTCTGTCTTTTCAGAAAGATCTTGTTATTTATGAAATGAATGTTCGTGCTTTCACTGCCGATGAATCTAGTAAGTTGGACCCAAAAATAAGAGGCAGTTTCCTCGGTGTAATTGAAAAGGTAAAAGTAGCTTTTGACATGTATTTTTAATGCTTGTAACCAAATTTTAAATGAAGTAATCACCAACAGTTTTTTTTATCCTTTCATTTTTCTATTTAAGATCCCACACCTCTTGGAACTTGGTATCAACGCAGTGGAGTTGTTGCCTATCTTTGAGTTTGATGAACTTGAGTTTCAAAGGCATCCCAACCCTAGAGATCACTTGGTATGCCACCTCGACTTTTCATCATTATGTTGAAAGGTACTGATAATCACAATGCATGCATGATAATCTAACAAAGTATTTCGCCTGGATCTTACGTGATTCGATCATTAAGACAATATTAATTTCACTATTGTTAGTTGATCCAATTGTTTAAATTTTTTAGAATCTATTCTTTTAGTTATCTTCAATTGGAGAAAAATTGCAAGAAATTAAGTGATCGTTTTTTCCTGAGAAGGTTCTTCCCTTCGAGGAATACTATTTCACTTCAGTTGGTGTTGTAACTTTACTTAGTTATCTTGACACTTTCTTTGAGCTGACTTGATTCACCCAATGCTTTGAGACCCCGTTATCTTTCAGATGAATACATGGGGCTATTCGACGATTAATTTCTTTGCTCCGATGAGTCGCTATGCTAGTGCTGGTGGAGGACCACTCAATGCCTCCTTGGAATTTAAACAAATGGTTAAAGCCTTGCATGGTGCTGGGATAGAGGTAATCATTTTTTCCAAAACTAGTTAGGCAAGCTGTAGTTTAATTTATAGAATTTCATATCATTAATTATAATTGAACTTCTAGATTTTTTTTCTTATGTTTAAACTCCCTTTTCTTCCTGTAGGTCATCTTGGATGTGGTCTACAATCATACCAATGAGGCCGATGATGCCAAGCCTTACACTACTTCATTTCGTGGCATAGATAACAAGGTGTTTTTATGAAAAAAGTTACAGATTTACACGCTAATTTTTCATCTTGTTTATAACTTTCAGCATCTCTTGGTCATGGATGAGTTATGTTTCTCTCTCTACCTAGTTTGGCGTACTTACAAATAACTCAAAGTCGTTTATGATGATTTATATGTTACTATCCTACATTGATTGAATGAAAGTTTCCGATTACTTCAATTCTGGACATGGTGAGAGGAATACTCTTGCTTGAATATAGAAATTCAATGTTCTGTTGCTGATTGGACTTAGTTTTCCATCAGGTTTATTACATGATGGATTCAAACGATGGCCAATTGCTGAACTTTTCAGGATGTGGTGATTCATCTCTCTTTTTTGAAAGAATAAGTCTTGCTCTATATCTATCTTGTAACAAATTATACCATTACCACAAGTTATCAGTCACAATTCGCACATTATCAGCGACATTTATGTGAGATGACATGAAATGATTATTTTTGAATTTTTTATTTGGATTCATGCTTTGAGCTGAGGGGAATGTAGTCACGTAGTGTTTGAAAATTTGGTCAAATTGAAGTTCGAATCATGGTCTTTGATATCGTGGAACAAACATTTGGGATTTAAGTATTTAAATTGGTATTGTCCCTTAGTAAGAAGTGGAGAAAGCTCTTTCAATACAAAGAAACAAAAAAGGACCATTATTTATCTATTGCGTGAGAATATAATTAGCTATTTAGCCTTTTTTATGCTCTTTAGAATCTGCCATTATAAAATTTAATGGCCTGTAGTTCAATTCGGTGTTGATGTACGGATTCCACGCTGACTATTGGTCTGAAAGTCGTAAAATGTATCTTCTCGGGTCCATTTTCTCTGACATTTGTTTTGCTTATAATATTTTTTCCTTTTGATTTTCAGGAAACACATTGAATTGTAACCATCCTGTGGTTATGGAACTCATTCTTGACAGCTTAAGACACTGGTATGAACTCGACTCATATACAAATGCATACATATGTAGATGTTATTTATCGATAAAAAGTCAAATAGGTTGGGATATCTTAGATTATTAAGAGAGATTTTATTTGAAGTTAATCTGAATGAACCAGACTCAGAATTTGTTCAAATTTGTAGCTCCTTAATTAATATTTTCAAGAACTATCTCATTTACTTGACAAAATGACACAGGGTCACTGAATATCACGTAGACGGATTCAGATTTGATCTTGCTAGTGTTCTTTGTCGAGGAACCGATGGTGCTCCACTCAATGCTCCTCCAATTATTAGGGTAAAATAGTTTGAAGGAACCATCTCAAAATATTGGAAAAAACAAAACAAAACATGGAAGTATTTCAATCCATATTAAATGTCAACTTCTATTGACTTTGTTCCTCTCCATGGTTCTAATAAATGATTTATTTTAATTAATAAACATCGGCACTTAGCGGAAGATTCATCTTCGATCTTTTTTCTTAGGCCATTGCTAAAGATTCTGTCTTGTCAAGGTGTAAACTGATTGCAGAGCCCTGGGACTGTGGAGGTCTTTATCTTGTTGGGAGATTTCCAAATTGGGACAGGTGATTTTAGTTGTTCATTTTCCTTTTTTATACCATATTATTAGTTATTTATAATGTAATTGAAGACGATGAATTCAAACTTTTTTTTTTTTAAAATCTAAAGATAAACCCTTTCTACGTCTTTTCATTTTCTATAATGATCTTTTCGCAAGAATAGAAGTATTTGTATGACATACTTATATTTTAAGGAACTAGAAATTAAGGGCAGTTATTTCAGTACTTACTTGAAGCCGTTTTACAGGTGGGCCGAGTGGAATGGAATGTATCGAGACGACATAAGAAGATTCATAAAGGTAAAGCTAAATAATATATAGCTGTCCTTTGTAAAATATGTCATGACTTCGAAGAGGATTACTAAATAATATATCTTCCTCTTTTATGCGTTAATTACAGGGTGATTGCAATTTGAAAGGCAAATTTGCAACTCGAGTTTCGGGGTCTTCGGACCTTTACAAAGTATGAATAACCTCAACCTAATTTTCGTTACGATTGTGTTTTGGTTATTTTCTTTGATGCATTTTATTTCTTCAATTTTGTTTTGTTTTGATGATAATCTATAAAAAATAAAATGCATATTATTCTTTAAATTTAAGAGTGAAGAACAAATAAATCATTTTATATTTTTTTTTTTTGGCGAATAACCCTCATGAATTTAAGTTCTTTTTTTTGGTTTGGCAAATAACCCTCATAAACTTAAGTTCATGTCATTAGAGTTTTCGTCAAATAAATCACGTTTTTGTCATGTGATTATCTTTACTAGATTATTTTCAGTGAGAAAGTGACTTCTGTAGTTCGATATCGTCACCAAAATAGCAGTCTGCAAATTGCCAAAATCGTTCTATTGGGAAATGTTTTTCACTGAAAATTGCTTAATAGAAAAGACCAGAGGACAAAAAATGATTTTTTTTTTATAAAAATTTTAACGATAGAGACTTAATTATTAACGCCTTTAAGTTCAGGGGATTATTGAGGGTTATTTGCTTGAGAAGAAGTTCAAAGACCTACTTGTTCGACCATGAGTTTAAGGACTAATAAGCATTGTACTCATTCATAAATTACCATTTTTGGCGATAACAAAGTTATTTTGACCCACTCTTCTACCAAATCACTGCCTCCAAGCCAATTGTTTGTTGTTGTTGCTGAAGGTGCTAAACCATGGCTGTTTTGTGTCTATTTAGAAAAGATGGGATGTAAAAGTATTAGCAATATCTTCTGCTGCCTCTTAGCATTTAGATTTTCTTCCCATTCTTGAAATCTCTGCATCTATTTTTCATTCTCTTCAGAAATAAATGTTATAGGTCTATGGCATTGCTTTTGCTTATCTCACAGGTGAATAAGCGCAAGCCTTATCACAGCATTAACTTTGTCATTGCACATGATGGTTTTACGCTACGAGATCTCGTGTCGTACAATTTGAAGGTACTTTGCTATTTCTAGTGTCCATTCTTGTTGGAAGCATGAAGCAACATTTGACTCCATTCAATCGGTTTGTAGCACAACAATGCTAATGGAGAAGGCGGAAACGATGGAAGCAATGATAATTTTAGTTGGAATTGTGGTTTCGAAGGTGCTATAAAACTATTCTTCGCAACTTTATATTGTCGCTTCAAATTATTGCAAACTGTAAGATTTTGGGCATGAACATCAGATCAAATATCAAATGGTAACATCATTAAACAAACCGAAAACTATCAAAACATCATTTGATTTTAGTTTTTCTTTTTTTGTCAGGAGAAACGGATGAACCCAGTATTAATGATCTTCGATCGAGACAAATGAAAAACTTCCATTTGGCATTAATGATATCTATGGTGAATGCTTTTTCTGGAATTTCAGTTTACACTTCGATCGGTTAGCTTAGATTTGATTTGCATATTTTACAGGGATTGCCGATGATGCTGATGGGAGATGAATACGGACACACTCGCTATGGAAATAATAACAGTTATGGGCATGATACTGCTATCAATCATTTCCAGTGGGGACAGGTATCCTTTCTTTTTCAGTTGAAATCATCCTCCTCTTCAAATTTAATTCTAAATCAGGGAAGATTTACAGTTGGAGTCTTGGAGGAGTGATCACTTCAGATTCTTCTCGGAAATAATAAAGTTCCGGCGAAGCCATCCCCATATATTCAGTCGGGAATCGTTTCTCGACAAGGTAATGAATTTTTCACTAGTGGTTTGATCAAATCGTATCTATAAATTTACTCGTGTTTCGCATTTATTTTCTCATTTTTCATCGGAAGCTACCTTCTGCAGAATGATGTTACTTGGCATGAAGACAATTGGGAGAATTTGGAGAGCAAATTTTTAGCATTCACGTAAGAGATTCAGCATATGCTTATGCTTATGTGACGTAGTTGACTCTGAAGGTCACCAATAGGGCCGTCTGGACCCCAAAATAAATATATTTTGACTCGGCTCAGCTCGGCTCGATCGGGGCTCTGCTCTACTTTTTAAAATGTCCACGCGTATTATGCAAACAGCGTCTCGATGCTGAGCAAAAAATTAAGAGTCTTGGTTGGTCCGACCACTGAGCCTAGTCAGGGCCTTGTCTTAGCGGGTGAGCCAGTGAGGTTGAGTTGACTCAAAGTGTTCTGTTAATAAAACCAATTCTATCATGCTATTATTTACTCATTTATCAGGTTTCACGACAAAACCGAAGAAGACATATATCTGGCCTTCAATGCTCATGACTACTTCATTAGAGTCTCGATACCAGCTCCGCCACCAAACCGAACCTGGGTTCGCGTGGTTAGTTTTTCTTCTTTGATTGGTTGGTTCTTTTCCTAATTTGTTGAATTGCAGGATCTTTTATGCTGGTTGTTTCCGATATGAACCTTAGGAACTTTTAAATCACCATCAAAAGATTTTGGAGATCATTCATTATCTCGTGTTCAAACTTTACTAATGATATTTAAGTGCAGGTCGACACTAATCTCCCATCCCCTCACGACTTCGTAGCCAACGGCGTGTCGGGCATTGGAAGCACCTATAAGGTCGCTCCCTTTTCCTCTATTCTTTTGAAAGCGAAGTTGACAACTCGAGAAGCTGTCTGAAAGAGCAAAAACGCCAACTGTTTTCATCAAAAAGTCGAGTTCCACTCGTCAATAAAAATTTAGAGAAGAGCAGGATCGGACATGTTACACCGGTGCCATTACTCGAATAAAAATGTAATCTTATATTAAATTAAGTCACGAACAGGACAAATGATCTAAACTTTTCTTGTATGATGATGTACATAGAAATTAGAACTTAGCAATCAGACTTGATTGTTCTGTACAATCTAAATTTTCTCAAGACAATAACATATGTTATGAGCTTTTGGCAGTCACTTGTGTTATCAGAATTCTGTCACGCATGGAATTCAAATTATTAAAAAGAAAATATCATCTAAATAACACGACAACAAACAAACGTCAAACAAATATTAATAGTTAAACGAGGCAACATCAGATACGATGTAAGTGGGACACCAAATAGTAAGAGAAAGAGTAAAGAGCACTGCCTCTATCCTGGCTAAAGAAAGGATGAACCTAAAAGAGAAGAAAGACAACCCTTAAAGCAGACCATCCCACCAAAACCATGGCCGTAAAACCTGAGAGACTCGACCTCGACGGTGAATTACTTGGAACCGTAGATGTTGGAGTGGCAATGGACGGTGGAGATGTGGTGGTGGTGGGTGAAGTGGACGTTCCCGATCCTGATACAACAGTAACCGAAAGTTTCATCCCACTTCCACAATGACCCATTATTCCACATATAAAGTACCGAGTTCCAGCCTTTGTTAGATCAAAGGTAGTCGAACCACTACCATCAGTGCTGATCGAATTACTAGTCGTGCATGTTTTATAATCACTTTCCGTCACTTCATTTACTGTGTGTCCACCAACATAATTGAACGCTAAAACACAAAAACTCATTTCTTAGAACTGAAATTTTTATTTCATAAATTACAATGTTAAGAATTTCAAACTCACCTAGGCTATCACCGACGACGAAGGTTTTTCCAGAAGTCCACGATGTATAGTCTTCACCCGAAGTCCAGCCAGTAGTGTCTCCGATAGTGTAAACCGTGGCCAAGCACGGTAGAGCCATACAAAACGCGAGGAAGAAGCTCACAATCACAATACAAGATTGAGCCATTGTGTTTTGAAAAGTGAGCACAAACATTAGAGAAATTCAAAGCTTAAATAGAAGTTAAAAGGCAAAGCAACGCTAGTTTATATAAGAATTGGTTGGTTACATCATTTTGGAGGTTGGTGAAGATGGTCCACTCAAATTCCTCATCATCATTCCATATAAATACTTTTCTTTATATTATTTATTCATCTAATTTTAATAATTTAATAATTGAAAAATGCATCAAAATAAATAAATAATTGGGTGTTTAGTGTTCTTGTGAGAAACTCAAGCAAGTTGAGTTTAAAGTTACAACAATTTGATTGATTAACAAACAACCTTTGAATTTTCTTTTTTTAAATAAGAATAACAAATAATTTGGTGAACTCCTAATCCGATTAAAACTCCCCACCTAATTATAAAAATGATTAGGAGCAAAACCCAATTTCTCCAATTGTAATTTGTACTTCGGAGCGATGTCTAAAACTTACAAATATTCCGATATAATATTTGTAGAATCTCTCCATTGTGTTCTTATTATAATATTATTTATTTTTTATCAGAGCCAAAAGAAATTTGTTATTGAGATTAACCTCAAAACACATTAATTTAAGCAGAGAGGACAATTCGCTTTGTAAATTACTCAAATTTTACTCTACTAAACGACGTGAGATTGTACAACTTATTAGCAGGAGTCAAACTTTCACAATTAACATAATTTTGGATCATCTTTGTTTTCACAGGACGACCTGTCACAATATTTACGTGTCGTTTATTTAATAATGTAATAAATAAATAAATAATATATCAAAATACAAAATCAGAATTAAAAAAAGTGGGCGCCAAACACGAGCACCGAAAGTGACGAGCATACTGAAGTAGCTCCACCAACCAGCTATGACTTTTTGAATGTGGTCCTCTCTTAAAACGACGGCGTTACATAAAGCACGGTATCAACATAAATAAATAAGAAAGCCCAGTCATTGATGCTGAAAGCCCAATGTTGATAGGCCCCATTAAGACTTTTATCCTATGACTTACAAAAAAGTTAATATTCTTAAACGTGACATTAAATTCGTCACACATCTTCAAGTGGGACGGTATGAGATGTGACAATAAATTAAAATTATTTTATAACGATGTAGAAAAATAATAAATAATTAAAATTAATCTTTAGTCATGTCTTCAAGTTTCTTATCCACTGCTTCCTTGGTTCTATGGGATTCATCTTTCTCCATGAATTCCTCCACCTCCTTTTCCACTTCCTGCACCTGCAATATTTTTACAAAAAATATTAAAATTATTTTATTAAATTTTACATTTTAATTAATTTAAAATGTTTGAAAAAAGTAGCGTAATTAAAATATTCAAATTAGTAGCAATGACTAATAGCTGTTGTTGGAATGGGTCAAACAGTTTATCTGGCAATAATTAATTAATTAACGTAATTAAGTGTTAATGACTCTCTAATTACGCTAATTGAAAAATAATAATAATAATTCAGAGGAAAGAGTGGGACCTTGTCGATGATGACCTCTGCGAGATTGGCCTCTTCGGCTGTCTTCTTGGCCACAACTTCAACAAATAAAGCTGCAGTTTTAAGCTTTCCTCCCTCGGGAAGATGATCGGCGACTTCCTCCGCTACCTTCTCCACTTCCTCCGCCACCTTCTCTATCACGTTCGTCACCTCATCCGCCGTCTCTACCGCCGCTTCCACTCTCTCTGAACCAATTTGAGTCGTTAATTAAACTGCGAACTCTCAGCTGCTGACAGTTTTAATGGAGAAAGTTGAAAAGTTTAGTGAAGTTACTGAGTCTAGGTTCGTTGTTGCTTACCCTTGATTCTCATCAGAGGGCTCCAACTGTTCTTCCAAAAGGGTAAAACGGCAGATAGTAACATTCCCAATATCCAGAATTTCCTGCTGAATCATCGTCACAGACAGACCTCTTATTCTTCCATAATAATCAATCAAAAATAGAAAAAAAAAACAGAGAGAAGGAATTTGATCACTATACCAAGAACCAGGAGAGGGATTAGGAGCAGGAGGAGGTGATACTGGAGATGCCCCGTTATAAACTTTAAAATCCCTAAACCCAGTTTATAAACGTCGTCAAAGATTAGAAACTCCATAAAAAATCAGAAGAGAGATTAAGGAAATCGGAGTTCTTGCTTACATCGTTGATTTCCTGCAACTTCCGCCATAACCATGGGGACTTGAGCTTATAAATCTCAAACTCTTGTTGCCTAAAACATTGACTTCATTTGAAGAAACGCGAAGGGGCTTGAAACTAAGCCTTGAAGCTTGAGATTCGTGGGAAAAAAGCGAGGCCGAACTGCAAGAAAACGACGCTGAAAAAAGGGCAGACATTTTCGCAGAACCCAGAAGAGATTGTTTGATCAGATTTGGAGAAGAAAGAGAATGGGTTGATTTGACTTGTAAGGCTCGTTAAGCTTCGTAGCTTGGGAGAGACGAAGTTTCCGTGATTTTACTTGAAATATCTCCAAAATTACGTCTTCCCCAAGAATCTTATTAATCTAATCCACTGTTTTTGAACAAAAGTTTGGCCTTTTGGGAGAAAAATGCTTCTGTATCTCGAGTAGATAAGCACATGTATGCGTACGGCTCGACATCAACTGGCCTTTAAATAATTGCAATGCAATCCAATAAAGTAAACTTTTAGGGTTGGGTGAAATTAGGGTGAGTAGAGATTAGCACTTCCATCAGTACCAATAGAGGACGTGTATTTCTCGTCTCCAACGTCTAAGATTATTACATTAAGTTTATTTTCTAACCACGCCGGTTGTCAGGTTGTCAAGACACAGTGTGAAGGTCCAATTCATACCATCTCATATAATTTAAAAATAAAAATAAAAAATACACGATTTATAAACAAAATTTTAATTCTTATATGATACAAAATATCTTGTGTTAATTTCAACCATAAAACTGCACGAACTTACACTCAAAACGGACAATACCGTAGCAAGAACAGTAGGAGACGTTACACTAATTTTATGAGGTTAGTTTCACCTCATAATCGTGACAATTATCAATATCATTTTTTAATTATTTATAATTATAATTTTTTTAATTAAAATTTAAAGCGTAAAAACAAAATATAAACGTAGAATTACTTTTATCATAAGATTATCATTGGTGTTATTTTGAATGTTACTGTATATAAAATGTAACACAATCAGTCTCTTTCTGTACCCACTCTAGTATCTCACTCAATTTAAACTAGTGGGTTTCGGGGACTATGTTTGTGAATTTAAAGTTCATTAACACGTAACCAAAATGAATGCATGTGAAACTTTGACGTGACAGAGAATAAAAGGGGCCAACAATCCCCTATACCCATTGCCTGCGTAGTCTCTAGTATTTAAATTAAATTCCATCTAATATTTTGTCCCATATTTCAATACCCTCTTTCTCAATTACCTTTATTTAAAAAATATTATATATTAAATTACTATTAATTAATAAAAGATAATATTATCTTTACCTCTTAATTCTTATTTCATCCGCATTTTTCACATTTTCTTTTGAACTTTCATCGGTTAAGGAGAATAATACATGTATAAACTCGGAAGATCATTAAGTTCCATTCTTACCCTTTCGACGTGTGTGTTATTTACCGGAAATGTCTAGCTTGTCACGTAGTTAGTTTCACTTTCAGTGGAAGAGAATTTATGGGACAAATTGTTGATAAACATGTCATGCTTCATGCTCACATTTACCACGTGCAATTTTGTTAACAGAGCATTACATATATATATGTATATATACACACAGTAGAATTTACATAATTTGTGGCAAGTCAAAACAGCTTTGGAAGCTTAATTTACTCTTGGGTTGGTCATATGAGGAACCCGATGGGCCTGATATATGAGCACAATATATTAATTAGCGAAATAAAATTGGATTAGTATCTTCTAAAATATTGTTAATCTCATCGTCGTCTACGTCGACCCTGCCAAACAATTTAGTTTTAGTCTATGGAGGTCCCACCATCTGTGTTCTCAAACCCATCACCGTCGTTCTTCTAGTTTCCTATCTTATTTTGTTCTCCTCCGTATCTTACATCGTTTACCTTTTGGATTTCGAGTTTGTTTTTCAGCTGCAACAATGGAGTTTTTCGAAACAATAACTTGACTCACGCTTCTTCTTTCTCTTTCTTTGACTTCGCCTCCCTCTCTTTGTTGTCGGTTGCAGCGATGAAAGCTTCGGCTTTTAGTAGAATCAGATTGTTCGATCATGGAGTTTCGCGTTTCATTTTCTATTTTCTTGTTCTTTTGCTGTTGCCGCCGATCGCCACTGGCCAGACTGGACCATCGCGGGACTCACCGGATGGCAGTTCTTTTGGGCCGATTGTCAGCCGAAAAACAGCCACTTCGTTCATCATCCTGGTTTCTGTCTTCGTCATCCTCGGCTTGTTCGCTGTCTACGCACGCCACTGCATTGGGAATCGCCGTCGGGCTGCAGGTTTACCCGTCGACCAAGAAACAGGCGGTGGCCAGTCTACGATGGCCGCACGGGGACTCGACAAGGCGGCCATAGCTACTTTTCCTACCTTCGCTTACTCGAGCGTCAAGCAGCTTAAGATCGGGAAGGGATCGCTGGAATGCGCTGTGTGTTTAAACGAGTTCGGCGACGACGAGAGACTCCGGTTGTTGCCAAAATGCAGCCATGTTTTTCATTCCGATTGCGTGGACGCATGGTTGAGCTCTCACTCCACCTGCCCCCTTTGCCGGGACAACCTGGTTCCTGTGACCGCCGACGGCTATCCATCCTTCTTTTCGTCGGTGCATTCCGATCATGATTCTGGTGCGGGCGGAGCTGGCGAAGGATCACTTCCAAACGAGTCAGATAACAGAACGGCAATTCGCGTTGCTGAAAACCCGAATCCGAATCAAACCAACTCAAATTTATGTCCGCTCCCGCACCAGCCAGTCAGGTCGCGATCTACCGGGTGGCGATTCAACGAAATATTCCTTCGTTCACACACGACCGGCCACTCGCTGGTTCAACCCATAGAAAATTACGAGCGGTTTACGTTGAGGTTGCCGGGGGAGATCCGGAGTCAGCTTCTGAACTCAACCGTATCGTTGAATCGTGCCCGGAGCTGTGTGGGCCTGGGTGGAACGCAAAGGTCAAGGCAGGGCCTGCGGACCGGAAGTGGGTCCGGAAAGAACTTGATCTTACCGACAAACCAGATTGACCGGTGGAGATTCCTCCTCAAAAAGGGGCCAGGAATGAGTCCGAATTCAGAATATAAGGTCAACGAAGATGCGGGAGAACGATCATTCTCCCGGCTCCGGCCTCCCGGCGATGTGCAATCCTAAACAGGTTAAAGAAATAATTACTCTAGTTACAGACATGATTAAACTAGATTTTTCAGGTAATCTTCGATTGGTTAAGTAAGTCCCAGTCTAGATTTAGTCTTCGGGTTTTGGGATATGACCCCAAACTAGTGCGCTGTCAACGAAAAAAAAAAATATCCAAACTCTATGAGATTTTTTTTAAAAACACAAGAAATGATATTAGATTTTTTTTGAAATTTTTATCAACCATTCACGGGTATCGTATCACGGTAAAATAATCTGAAATATTTTATAATTTTTTAATATTTATATAATTTATTATAAATTTTAACGTTTATTTTATAAAAATAATAACAACGTTGACCTCCAACATAGTCATTCATTATAAATTGGCCTCATTTTAGGGTTTTATTTATTAATTTTTTGATACTTTCAACTTTTTGTGGCTAAAATTATAGTATAGGGTTTAATTTAAATAAACTCTAAATTTTGCCCACCACTCAAAAACATTCTTCTTTATTAAAAAGGTCCAGTCAGAGTTGTAGGTCCGAGCCTCAAAAAGTCAAAACTCCTTGAGCTTCGTCCAACTCAGCCACGTCTCTATTTTCAAATTAATTTCCAGGTATTATATTACCCTTAATTACTCTCAACCTAACAAATATGTAATTAATTAATTACACGTGGAACCCTAATGATGAGTACTGACCCTAATTTAATTTCATTAATAAATACCTTCAACTATTATAAATTTTGAACCTATTTGAGCATTTTTTCACGACGTAATCGACAATTTCAAAGATGCAGTGCTAATTAACCAGCGTTTGGTCTACGAAGATTCAACGGGAGAGAGACAGAGTGAAAAAAAAAGTAACTGTGAAGAGAGAGGTCAATGACTAGGAGACCGAAATTGAAACCGGAGATGACGTTGTTGGCCAGAGTGATGGCAGCGAGCGGCGCGTTGCCGAGGTGGCCAACAAAAGCTCGAGTGACGACGTTCATGGAGTAGGCAGCCAGACGGCTAAAAATGGAACGACCCATCACTTGCCAAAGCTCCTTCGTCTCCGCTCAGATCTTCAACCAGAGGTTGTCTTCTCTCTCTCTCTCTCTCTCTGTGGTTCCGATCAGCACTTCCAGTTTCAGGCGATGCGGATAAAAGAGGTAGGCCGAGATTTCCATCGCCTTCCCTTTGCTCGATCAAACTCCCCATTTGCAGATTAAAACACGACTGTTTTCCAGAGAGCTGAAGACGAAAGCCGGGTCTCAAGAATGTTTTAAAGATATTGAGTGGTGGTCCAATTAGTTGAAGTATTATTACGAGATATGATTTTTCGATACATCTATTGTGGACTACGATCATCTTTCTTTCCATTCTTTTACCATTTTTGTAACGTACCCAGAATGCTAGATCCGATGCATGATTTACAATTTTTTCTAGTTGTATAGACATCCCAGCTATGTTTACTGTTAACCCACTGTGTTCCGATGAAGAACACCAGTGGGGTTACCGGCCCAGTAGCTTCAAGTAGCAAAATACAGTTAAATGATTCACCAAACAGTTTATAGTCAGTCATTTCTTGAAATTCAACATCATCCCTCGCCGTTAACTCGAGTTTTTTTTTTTTTTTAGTATTTAAAGTTAAGAAACATTAGCTGATTTCATGCAAATTCCAGTCTGCTCTACTTCTCACTGTAACTAAGTACAAAATAAATCTAACAGAAGCCATTTACTTGACAGGAGATGGGCATTTTTGAACTGCGCGGATCTTGGTTGGAAGCTGCTTGTTTGTCCGCATGAATCTGAGCCCTCAGCGCCTATCAGAGAAATGTCATCATTTCAGTATACTGTGAAGGGTTATCGCTCAAAAATGGCTCCAACGTTTACGATTACGATTTGGACAATATGTTTTTTCACATGAAATTTTTACCTCGTCTTCCCATTCGCATCGCATGGTCACGATCGCCAGTGCAATTGTTTGAATCACAGTTCCACAGATCATTCCACCCCATAAACCCTGCTTTTGAGAAAAAAAAAATATCAACCCACTCAGAAAACCAAACAGATGGAAATAAAGAACAAAAGATATCGATTCCTAGTTAATTTTTAGTATTTTTTGAAAAGAGCTTCGAAAAACGCCCACAAAAAGTTCTGCAATTTAAGCAGCTTAATGCGGTGGGACCTTGAAGCCGAAAGACGACCACCATCCCATGAGAACACCGAGAGGGACCCCAATCAAATAGTAGCTCCCAACGTTTATGAAGGCAACTAGAGCTTGCCAACCAGATCCGACTGCTACCCCTGAAAACAAAATTCAATTTTTATGCACAAATCTTTATCGAAATTTTAACTCTTTTGCAAAGCTAGTAGAATTTTAGCTTATAGAAGGTAAAATTCAAAAGTTCAATCTGCCTCTGACCTGAAAGAACAGGTTGTATACAATTGAGAAGTATGGTGAGGGCAAGGAAGACAGATAATTCATCGATCTTGGATACTACAGGTACACTTGAGGTAAAAATCATTGCCAGCTTTTCATGGAAGATCATGATAATCGACCAAAACAAAATCCCGACTATCATAGATGTCATCACCGAAATACCGGTCGCAAACTTTGCTCCTTTTCCATTGCCAGCACCCAGTTCATTTGCTACACGTACGCTGTTAAAAACGAATCAAATTAGTAAAAAGAGAATTCGAAAGCACTAAAGGTAATACGCACAGCAAAAACCAATTTCAACGAAGGCTAAAATTAACAATAATCCTAACCTTAAAACTAGCCCGTCAATAACAATTTTCGTATAATATAATTATAATAAAAATGGGAGATACAAATTTGCTGAACAAGCAGGAATTCTGGAAATTCTATTACATCCAAAAGAAGACGACCAAAATGGATCAGACAAAAGCAGATAGCAATCAACATTAAAACTCATGCAAAATAGTTCATTACAACTCAATTTCTTAATTAATCTTCTATACTATAAAACTTTGAGCTTTCTGCAGTCAAAGGTTAAGAGGCTCTTTGTTCAATAGTAAATCAAAGTCATAGCATTAGCCCTATGACCCTATGACCCGACAGTGTTATTGATAAGACCCCAAATACAGAATCAAATGAAAGAAGATAGGCCAAGGGATGGCGGATCGTTTTGATTGAATGTAAAAACGGAAATTACAAATAACAAGCAATTTGAGGAGATTGCTTCCTCTCAAGCACATTAATGGTGGCTTGCCACCCCGAAAAGACTCTTACCAATTCTCTCATGTCCCTAATGTCTAACTTCTCCTATATATATATATATATATATATATGGAAAAAACTCTCAATTCTCTCAGCAAATGTTATCTCCTATAAGGGTAACAGTAGGATATGAGACCTCCTACTAAGTAGATTTAGCACTTCTTTCCATCCTTAATAATGCTCACATATTCTACTTTCTCACTTTGTGATAATTTCAAACCGACTTCTTCGACATCATGCTGACTATTAATGGAGTGAGTAAAAAGGACAATCCATAGAATACCCGGTTGCAGCCAAAAATCCCAGGGGAATCATAGATTCCCATCCATAAATGCTGATGCTGCAATATAATTTAAGCTAATATAAGTTAGGAAAGACAAGATGCGAGAAGAAATCCAAAATAGTAAAGACCAAGATATATAAATAACCATATCGAAAGAGCATCCACTGCAACCTCTGCGTCATGCAAATAGCCAGATACTATGATTAGTACTCTGTAGTAGAAGTTCTCCAACCTGAGCCATATATAAGTTTTGCTATCAAATTTAGAGAGAGAAATAGGTAAATAGAGAGAGGGAGAGAGAGACTAATTACAAGAGCATGACGCCAGATGCCACTGCAAGCTTGAAGAACTGCCAAAGGCCATGAAAAGCTCGAACAGAAAAACCAGTCCATGTATTGGCACAGCCGCCATAAATAACATAGGCGAACATTCCGAAAACCGAAACCCACCATGAAAAACCAATGCTCAAAGCAGTCCACTCAATCCCCACCCTCAGTTTATAAACAAAAATCCAACTCACAAGCAAATGTAGCACAAAAGCCCCTCCGGAGACCCAGGCTATCACCCCAGTCTTCAACTGGCTCTGCAAGAACCTCTGCAGAGTGAACTGAAAAGGAAAGCTCAGGTGAAATGGAATCAACCACATCGCAACCAAACCCGTCTGCTCGGCAACATTCTCAGGTTGACCAATGAACTTCAGTAATGGAGTAGCAAATACAAACATAGGCAATAGAAAAATGGCGCAAGCGAATAAAACAATCCAAGAACGTTGCATATATATTCCCAACATTTGATATTGTTTGGCTCCATACGCTTGGCCACAGAGCGTCTCCAGCGCGCTTGCCATTCCCAGCTACTAGACCAATTAGCAATTTCCAAATTCTCAGATATTTGAGGGAAACTAAATGATTGCACATAATCGAAACGAAAGGGGTAAAATTTACCAAGAAGCCGAAGCTGATGGCGATAATAACCGTAGTGCCGACGGAAATAGCGGCCAGGTCGAGGTCCCCAAGGTGGCCGGCGAATGATTGAGTAACGACGGTGATTGAAAACATGGCGAGCCGGCTGAAGATGGAGGGACCGGCAATCTGCCACATTTTCTTAGATTCTAACCAAGTTTTTCTAACCCAACCTTCACCATTTGATTCAATATGGAGTAACTGTTGGTGTTCTCGTTCATCTGGGTCATCGCCAGAGCGCAACAAAGGGGCTTCTCCTTCGTCTTTGACGCCCATACCCTCAACTTTACTTGATCCTAAACTCGTGTTTCAGAGGAGATTCAGGACAGCTGGGAATGGTTTATCAAATACAATAAATATCAAAGTGCAGAAGAAACTAAAAAAGTTATCTTTTGTAGACAATATCCGATCGCTGATCCGTCGGAAAGAGGAAAAGCCTCGCCGGTCAACATCCTCTACATACAAGACGCTTCATTTTACTCCGGCCACACCCACACACACCAGCAAGAGATGCAACCAAAGCTGCTACAAATGATTTGGAGCCTGTTAATTTCGCTTGTATTTTTAATTTATTACTTATCAATCCTGCTATAAATGAAATATTTTAATTATCTTCAATCTTTTATTTTAATTATACTAATGAATAAATATAAAATCAAAGTAAATATAGAAAAAAAAAACGCAATATTATTATTTTTTAAAATTTTCTACTTTTAATTCTCGTGTCAATTTTTTTTTCAAATATAATGGCCTTTAATCACTTTATGTTAATTAAATAATTATATTTACTCATCCAATCGGGAAAGTCAACGATCTCATCTTTCTTCAACAAATTGACCGTAAAAACTTTCAATTTATGGTCAGCGTCTAGTGTTGACCTTCTTCCCCCATCATCCGGGACAGGCGTTAACCATTTTTTCACTCGCGTTCTGGCTTTCTCAACTTGAAATTTCTCCCTCCATTATGAACAGATAGCGGTCGTCTGTAATTTTCAACCAAAAATATAAGATTGAGTATCACTTACCTCGTTTTCCCAGTTAATTCTTAGAGTAATAATGGCTAATATCACTCTCTGAATACCCGTTCCTCCCAGAATCATTCCTCCCCAGATACCATGCAACACAAATGAGCATTTCGCCATTTACACAGAGAGAGAGAGAGAGAGAGAGAGAGAGAGAGAGAGAGAGAGAGAGAGAGAGAGAGATCATACAAAAAGACCAAAATTGAAGGCCACAATGATGGTACAAGCTATGGCGACAGAAGCAAACTGAACGTCGCCGAGATGACCTGCAAAAGCTTGGGTGATGACAATCATGGAGAAAGTAGGCAACCGGTTTAAAATGGAAGGACCCACGATTTTCCAAAGCTTTTTAGTTTCGACCAAATCCTCGACGGAAGTCGGTCGTCGTCTCTGATTTCTTCTTCTTCTTCATGAATACAGCCTCCATTTTTCCAGCTTCCGACGAATCTGCATCCGTGAGTGGTCGACTCAGATCCTCATCTCTTCTCCTCCTGTGACTAACGCTCTCCATTGCTAGTGTCAGACCTAGACTCAATTACTCAGTGGAGCAGAGTTTTGGTTTCTTGGTTCAACTTCTTTAATTCTTCGGATCTGATAAAGATTTTCCAGGCTTTTATTATATTGCCATTGCCAACCCCTTTTTTCATAATATTAAAGTTAAATTTATTAATAACTATTAGTATTTTATTTATTCTTCAAACTTATAGTTGATTAAATAAAATTAAGTTATTAATAATTAAAAAGATTAGAATTGTCAAATAAATATATTATCAAACTTCAAAACTTTGGCTGGTAGACCTCACCCCATCTGTAAATTGGGCTTCCTCTGCTCGAAATTCTGTATAATATACGACTTGGGCCATAATAGGATGATAAAAGTACTTGACTGTTCGATTTGTAAATTAAGCTTGCCCTGCTCGAACACTCGACATCGATTCCTGTGTGTGTACGTGTATATATATATATATATTAAAAATTTTACATTGTAATTGAATAATTTTGCAAATAAAGTAATTATTGAAAATCGAATGGGAATCAAAAATGAAAACACAAAAAATAATAGACACTAAGATTTAAATACAATACGAGAAAAAATCACGAGTATAAAAGAAAAATCATTAATCAAAATTAGTACAATAAATTATGCGACTCAAACATATATTTATACAACTAAATTGTAATAACAGTCATAACAAGATTTCTAACGTGGATCTAATCGGCTTGACCTAGTTAAGATTCGGGTCATACCAAACTTATTAGAAATTTTAGATTTTTTAATTTTTCTTATTCCATTTCATGTCTTTTAGTGAAGAAATATAAATTTATGTCATATATTGTAATTTCTAACTATATGTAAGATGACCTGAAAATATACCTATGAGCACGACTATAGAAAAACCTCGAAACCTAAGTCGAGTGTAGGCAAATATTGGAGTCGAATATAGATAAATCTCATGTCGTAAAAAGTGAGTTGTCACAATCACATATGGCTTAGGGAGATATATAAAAATAAAACATATGTAAAGAAACTCTTTCAAGATCATAACACGCGTTTTGGAACACAATTAACATCAGATTCCATAAAAATTCTGAATTTAATTGTGATTTGGCGAAAGCAATATCAAGTTGGGTGATCGTTTGGTAAGTTCTCACCAAAACAAATTCGTGAGGTCCATATGGACGATTCAATGCGCACAATATCTTACTGGACACGTAAAACAATAGATAATTTGTATTTTTTAATTATGAGACGGAGGGACTAAATTATTTTCTTTTAAACCCTCTTACAATTATTGTAAGTCGTCCATCAAACGTCTTATTTCACTTCGCAAATTAGAGAGACCAAAATTGGTAGAAGACATTGAGGTTTCACTATGCGCCTCCTTGAAGAAAGCACTATTTGCCCAATGAATTAACTCTCCATGTCCACCTATTTGTATTATTAAATGAATGATAATAATTACATAAGAATTTTAAGTAATAAAAATAAAATTGTACAATTAAATTGATTAAGTTCAAAATCAACCAACAATTTGTAAAAGGCTCGTTTTAATGTAATAATAATAAAAATAATGCAAAACTCTTCTCTTTTATACATCTTAATCTATTTATTAATATTTAGACCGAATATTTATACGAGACTTAGTCTCAAAATAAATTTCACACATTATGTGTTGCATGAAAATACGCGTATATAGTTGTTACGTGTGTGTGTGTATATATATATATATATATATATATATACATCTATAGCATGACTACTTGCTCGTACATTGTGTGACGTCACGCACGTACATCGCACATTTGATATTATATTTTATTAAATAAAAATAACAAAATTGTTTCAACGTGGAACGTCAACCCAACATCGTAGGCAAAGAATTGAGGCTTTAAGAGTGAGATTTTGCAGAAGACAATCAATGATTTGTGGGTGAAGCAAGAATCTTTTGACATGTTCAAATTGTTCCCCACTCAAACCCACATGTCACATGATCATCCTTCATCTACTTAATAATATGATACCCTTAATCCATTTATTATACTAAAATACATAATCAAGTTCTTCACTTAATCAACTTGTTTATAGAATGTCACGAATCCTTCAAATATCTTCAATGGGATGTCACGTAACAGTGTTACCAAAATTATGTTTATTTTAGTACATATATAGTGTATAATGATTATTTAAGTTTTACATTATCTCTTTTTTATGTAATCGTTAGAATTCGTCTCAAGATTGAGACGGGCAGTCGGATTCTTTCTGAAGATCGATTCGATCAACTCGGTAGCTTTGTTTAGGTTTACCGTGACATGTAATGTTTATTAAACTTTATAATATATAACGCGACGGGACACAGCTAGAAAAAACCAAAAAACCATCCCTACTTTTATCTCTCCAATGCACATGCCTGAAAAGAAGAGAGAAATCTTCCATTTTAAAAACTACTTGTCAACATAGTTTCTTTCCTTTCGAAGGAACCTCTAAATAATTTAGTTTTAAAGTCTTTCTCTTGCTTCGTTGTCATTCCCAAAATAAAATTTCTTAATCTACGAATAATTTTACAATAATTTATTACTTACGTGACAAATAAATCGATTTTTTCGTGCTGTACATGTTCTTAAATTTCGCTTGTATTCTCCGATAAACTCATCCAAAAGATATGGTTTCTGCCATAAACGGAAACATTATGCATTTACAAAAATAGTTATTAAATCAGCAATCCCGCATAAAAATGTTTTTCCTCAAGCAATAATCAATACGAATAACAGAAACTCTGTGTACGTATATATTCAAGGTATTTTCCGGATAGAGTAATGTATAGAGTTGATCGTAATAAAATAAAAAATTGAAAGATTTCATTCAAATTGTTCGTTTGAAAATGGATTTAGTGTTTTAAATAAGTTCGTATTTCTTTTAGTTTATTGTCGTTCTTTTAGTTTGAGCGGATTAATTTCGAGATCATTAGCAAAAGTCTTTAATTATAAAGCTTTACTACCAGAGTCATAATAAGTACATTTTAGTTTAATTATTTGGGGTAGAATAATTAACTATAATCAGTTTATCTAATCAAGGATTAACAATTACAGTAATCACAAGGAAATTAGTAGGAAAGTTCAATGCAAACCCATTGTCTACGTTACGTGGCTAACCATGATTGCAGCATTATTGTAATTAAACAACAGCAAATGGTTAGAGATAGGTTTCTTGTGATTATAGCGTGATTAGCTGGTAATGCTAATTAAGCTAAGGAATTACAGTTCGTATATTTGAAGAACATATATTATAATCCCAGTCTTTGAACATTAATCAAAATTAATCTTCTAATCTCAGCAAAGCACGTGATTAATTGGTCTTAATCTCTCTCCCTTCTCAATACAAATAGACTACTAGAGAGAGACTTGGAACTCAACCCCATAGAAGGAAATCATTCCAATCCATATTGGAAAATTCTCAGCTCTGCTAAAATGAGTTATCCATACTCTTCTCCTCCACCACCACCACCACCACTGCTCGGGTGCGACTTTACCAGTCCTCCACCACCTCCTCCACCAAGCTACCAACCACAACCACCGTCACCATCACCATCACCATCTAGACCCCCAACTCCGACTACAACAACTATTCCTCCGACGCATTCACCTCCAAAACTGCCCCCGCACTATGCATCTCCACCAAATCATACCATTGATTGGGTTCCAACACCGACACCGTCACCTTCACCTTCACCATTACCATCGCACCTACCACCACCTCCATACAGTTCGATCTCACCATCGTTTGAGGTTTTGACTCCTCCATCAGGAGGAGGTCATCAAACAACTATCCTTGTCGCCTGCCTCTCTGCTGGAGGTTTTCTCTTCCTCGCGTTCCTCATAGCCGGCATCTTTTGTTGTGCAAAAAAGAAAAAGAAGCCACTGCTGATTCCTGCAGCTGCATGCGGCGACGAGCACCAAATAAGCAACCAATCAGCTCCATACTCAATTGAGGAAGGAGGAGGAATAGGCTCCGCTGGGGCTGAGCCAGGCGGCGGGCATCACCCAAGTTGATAGTCAAGCTTTATCATGCATGGATGAAATTTAATTAAAGCTTAGCAAATGTGTTTACTTTCAAATAATGTGCGCTCTGAAATGTGTAGTTTTTGTGTGATACTGTGATGGGATGATGTAGTAACAAGTGTTATTTTCTGATTTCATTCAATGCCTGGGGTGGGAAGTAATAAAAGGGTCAAAAGAAGATGCTTTGAAGTGGTGCGTTGACTTTTAGTTGTTATAAGAAAGTCGTAATAGTTCTTGAAAAAGTTGTACTTTGTATTTTCAAATATTTTTTATCTTCTATAACACACCTTCGTGTAGAATTTAAACATCCCAAAAGTGATTAATTCAATTCATCAACCTGTCATATCGTGCAACTCAGGAGGCCAGTATGACTTTGTTGTAATCTTTTATTTAATATCCCAAATCTCTAGAGGTAGTTTGAAGATTTCTTTCCCACAGGATGAGTTTTATAAGTTAAAATTTGATGTTTTAATGGAAACGTTAAGCTGATAATGGTTGAAATGGTTTTTAAATGAGCAGATAATGGTTTGTTGAATATACTAAGATGATAGGATTCACATCAGGAGTTGTTCTGATAGTAGTATGCTTCACATCATCAAAGTAATTAAAGCCCTGAAGCACTAAGCAAAGAATTACCTACTAAGCGAGATGAAGACGGTCGGTGCACGGACCGCTAAGAATTCCTAGCACAATCATCGGGGCCAATGGGGGATTCTTCGGCGTGTTGATGAAACAAAATTCCGAGCAGCACTGCATAGGAATTCAAGATTTACGCAACAAAAACTGTTGGCACTGAATCAATAAATCCTCAACTCACAACGCGAAGCCAGCTGAAGCGGCTCATTACATCGAACAGACGGAATATTGAGCCACTGAAAAGAAATCGGAGAATCAATGCTACGGTGCAGACGAATTTGAGATGGATAAGTCAGAAAAAATCGTCGTTAAACAGGTCTCCGATGAAGCTTGAAGCTTGCGGTGGCGCTAATAAAAGACAAGAGCGTAATATGACGCTCATGAAGAGGGTAATTGTGGAAGTTGGTAAATCATTAGATTGAAGTAAATCTGGGCCGTTTGTTAAGATTAAAACTACTCAGACGATGATCAGTCATCAGTGAGGTTAATTCCACCTCCATGGCGGGCATCTTCAACTTCTACGGCCTCAGCAGGTTCTCTCTCGCTCTCTCTCTGAACTCTTCCTTGTGCGGAATCAATCGTGTATTTGGAGTAGCAAGAAGCTGTAGGCCTTTTTCCTCCACCGCTTCGCCACTTAACTGTTTGGGCGAATCATTTGCGAACTCTCTAGAGACCATTACGGAGGACGACGAAAGAGATCCAGGCAGACAGATTTTCGCCCATAAGTTTTCTGGAAAAAATGAGCTTCATAAATGCTTACGTAACAGTCGTACGATCTCAACCTCCAAAGTCCGAAGCATAATTGGGAAGCTTGTGAAATCCAGGCGCTATGAGAAAGCTCTGGAGGTCTGCTTAATATCCCGAAAATTTATTTTCTCGTATTCTATTGAGCTGCTCGTTCTTAGTTAATCTGCCTAATCAAGTTGTTTGAGGTTTTTTCAATCTACAGATTGTAGCATTTTGTGCTAAGAAATGATTAAATTATTAACCACCTAGATGCTTAAACTTTCGAGATTGTTGGGAAAGATCTCAAGTTTGAATTCTCATCATCACTCTATTCAAAACAAAGTATTTGCACTAAAAAAAGAAATTGGCCTCCACATGGGGAGTCATGTTAAAAAATAATCAAATTAGTCTCGACGCCAAAGTCTAAGCCCTTGGGGTAATTGATAATTATCATTTTGTTATTGAGCCTGAGAAAATTGACTTTATGAGTATTTGATTGCTGACTTTAATTGGGATATGATTTCCAGTTTTTCATATTATTACTGTCTTATTGTTTATGTTATTTAGATATGGATGGAAAATGAAAACAGATTGCGAATGTCACAAGCTGATTATGTTAGAAAGTTGGAACTAATCATCAAAGTTCGTGGTTTAACGGAAGCTGAAGACTATTTTACTAGGTTTCCAAACACCACATCACAGAAAGCTGCATGTTTCCCTCTTCTTCATGGTTATGTGAAGGATAGAGACACAGTGAAAGCTGAGGCTTTCATGGTGAAACTAAAGGACTTAGGGCTGATTTTGAACCCCCATCTTTACAATGAGATGATGAAACTTTATCTGGCCACATCTCAGTGTGAGAAAGTCCCTCTTGTCATACGAGAAATGAAGCTAAATCAAATACCTAGAAATGTTCTCTCTTATAACCTCTGGATGAATGCAAGCGCTGAGATATCTGGTGTTGATTCACTAGAGAAGGTGTACAAGGAAATGCAGAATGATAAAAATGTTCAAGTGGGATGGAGCACTCTGTCCACCTTGGCAATTATTTTTATGAGAAATGGTTTGATCCACAAAGCCATTTTTGGTCTCAAGATTGCAGAAAAAAAGCTGTCTACATGCAATCGCCTTGGTTATTTCTTTCTGATTACCCTGTACACCTCTTTAAACAATAAAGAGGGAGTTATTCGACTATGGGAAGCCAGTAAATTGGTAGCGGGAAGAATTACTTGTGCCAATTACATGTGTATATTGCTTTGCTTTGTGAAGCTAGGTGATCTTAGAGCGGCTGAGAAGATTTTTTCTGAATGGGAGAATAATTGTCGGAAATATGACATTAGAATCTCCAATGTTCTTCTAAGTGCATATGTGCGAAATGGATTGATGGAAAAAGCTGAGTCATTGCATGTTCGTACTCTGGAAAGAGGTGGGTTTCCTAATTATAAGACATGGGAGATTCTTGTGGAAGGCATAGTAAACTATAGAAGGTAAAATCATTAAGCAAAGGAAGGTTTTGTTATTCAGAACCATTGTCACGCCATTTGGAAGGTGTCATGGGATATCACCGTGGAAAGTACTGCAATACTAAGATTGAATGGAGGTAAATACTGCTTCAATATCGTGAGCTTTCTGTTCCAAGGCATTAGTTGGATAACCTTCTGGTCGCGGGATAAGCTTCCCGGACTTCCTAAAATGACGAGTGATATTATTGACATTGATGGTGAGACCTCTGTGCTTCGATAATTTCTTCATTTTGTCAATCATGATTGCTTCTTTTGCAGTATTGGAAAGTTCCAGATGATATAATCTCCGCGGAATCAGATATTTGAGTGGAACTTTAGAAATTAGAAGGAACCGTGGTACAATGAAGAAGATTGTTCGAAGAGGAGAAAATCTAGTTATGTCGTTCAAAAGGCTCACTAAGGAAGAGCAACTCTTTGTTTAAAGGTGAAATTTTGGTAATTTTCTATCACTAAGTTAAACTAGCAATGTATTAGAAACTTATGACAATACTCATTGAAATAATTACGTCAGTGCAAAAATCATTTTACAATGATCTGCTTGGCAAGTCAAAATTCATGTTGAATCATGTGCTTTTGGAGGAAAAACTAGTTGCAGAGAGAGTATCCACTGATTAAACCACGCACTGACTAAAACACTTAACTCATAGACTCTGGTTTTGCCGCACATCTGTTTAGGTGCATTGTCTGAGAACCTTTCCCCACTCATAATCTAGTCCTTATATGAAAGATTCATTACATTCGAATGACATAAAATGATATGATAAATTTTTTTGCTTTCTGAACTAAATAGAAATAGTTTTTTGGTTAGGCATTCATGGAAATAAATATGCATTCTAAGTTAGATTTATAGCAATTGTTATCACACAGTACCTTTTCATGGATTTATAGCAATTGTTATCACACAGTACCTTTTCATGGATATATGCTCAAGTGTTGATGCTTTATAGTTTATGGCCGGATTTTGCCCTCACTCTTTGAAGTTGTCACAAACATAAGAGCTGATCTCTGCCTAATGCAGAATTCTAGTAATTGCCGAGGCAGATTAGAGAAAGAATAGGACAACTCAGGGTCATCGCAGGTTTGAAAATTAGTCAATTTTTTTAAGATTAGTTTGTTTTGAACTACATATTCTTCAAGAATATTTCTCAAGATAATTCATTAATGTCAACACTTTAAGTGCCTAACAGTGCACTAACTTGTCTTAACTCAATTATTGAATAAAAAATCAGTAATGATTAAACAATATTATTATAAGCACCATTCTATGAGTCTGGTAACAAACTTAATCTCCATAATTCTACTTGCAGATAACCTCCCAAAGGAGAAGTATGCATCTTCGGCTTAATCTGACTCGGGGTTGCAGCATTGTTCTTCAATTCCATTTCAATAACTTGCTTCCATTTCACTGCTTGACAGCCAAATTGCAGACAACATCTCCCAAGGTTCTAATCTTTCAACATGGAGATGACTAAACTAAAGTCATCTGCCAAATTTTAAAATACCATAAACATTTTCAAGTTACTGTAGATATGAAAGAGCTTGTTCAACGTTTCGAGATATTCGATCATGGATGGGCTCCTAGAGAAAGGAACAAAGGTTTGATCACCATTAGATTTCGCTTTAGAGAAACTGTTTCTGTAAGCTTTCATACCTCACTCAATGGAATCTTGAATGTTGACTTTGTTATTGTCTCGTACAAGAAAATGTATCTGCCATTGAAAATCTCATTTGTGAGGATCACCATGTAAGTATCACTAAACATATATCCGTGTTTATCAGTCTATCCCGAAATTCATTTAACATACTTCATAATACGGAAATTATAGGGTACCTAACTACCCATTGTTTAAGGACAAATGACGACACAGTTTCAAAATCAATTGAGTCAAACATGAAAACAGGACATCACAAATGAGAAACTTACCGCCAGGCCAACTCGCGAACAAGATGATCAGGAGCCTCAGGAAGAATCTAGTCAATTTCTTAATAAAGTAAGATTATATTTGAATACGAGCAAAAATAGTTATAAATTACTAATTCTTAGTGTTTATGCGCATGGAACGAAAGAAAGAAAAAAACTGAGTTTGAAATGGCCTTTACCTCATCTTCATAAGGATCGCAATGATTTTTGAACCACAACCTTAGAAATTCCTAATTATATAATCTAATGTTAGTATACTACAATTTATAGACAACAAATAAAGGAGAATAAAATGTAACCAAACTTTGCATAAAGATGTTGCATCATTATAAAAAATTAATTTCACCCCCAAAAATATACCTTGTCGATATTTTCAGGTTCGAGGTTAGTCCGAAAGCGTTCTTCGTAAGACTCAGCAATCCAATATCTACTCGAGTCAGGAGTGTGGACCTACAAATTTTCAAACAAAAGATTGTGTCCTATCATGTTGATATGCAATTATCCAGGATACAGAGTGTTTCAGAAGAACATAATAATGGCTTTTTACACCGAAATTGAACCTCATCAAGCAAAAGAATTGAACCATCTTGTCCCTTTCCGAACTCGTATTTTGTGTCTACCAATATCAAGCCATGTTCCAAAGCCACGTGCTGTAACACCAATATTGTAGTTTAAATCTATGACTATATTTTACTGTTCTGAAGGGTTGAACAGAAATTAAAATAACGTGTAAAAGTAGGGGGCAATCAAGTGTTTTTTCTATATCAACGAAATAAAGAGATTTGTATTTAATCAGTTTCAAATTGAGTATATTACAGAACAAACAATGTACCATCGGGTGAGCCAAGACACTGCCAAGCCAAAATAAGTTTGGAAAAAATAATTTCAAATTAAACACAAGTAATGTGCATTAACAGTGATGTCAAAACACAGCCTATTATGACTATGGTGTTTAATTTACATCGAAGAATTTAAGAGAGCGCACCAATGAAACTGTTAGGAAGAAAAAATAACATAATGTATGAGAGGTAATATATTTTGGGAAGTTTTTTAGTTTGAGTAATGGTTTCTAGTTTGAATTAAGAAATAAATTGTTGACGAGGAAAAATGAATGAAGAGAATTTTATTATCTGAGAATTCCATTTAGGAATGGAGAGGAGGATAGATCCTCGAATTTCTGCGTAGAGGGAGAGTAGGCGCTCGAATTTCGGCTAATTCTTCGTATTCTCTATTTTATTAATTAAGAGTGTTTTTGTATGCAATTGTTAATTTGATTTTGTTTGTGCTAATTCCTAACAGAAACTCAAACCAAATCACGTGTACAATGTTATTTTTTCCTTCCGTACAATAGCTTTAATAATTCTAAGCTCCAAAAGTCTAGTATTACATTTTTGATAATATGATTGGAGAAAATAGCAAAAACATTCTGATACCTGCCCATACTCAAACAATCTTAGAGCTTTCTGACTGACTTCATCGTATTCAGCTTGAGTCATCAATCCACGTTTGACAATCTGCAAAATTAATTAATCGCATGAACCACCAGATCTTCACTTATATGCTTTACTGACAAGATACACCATTCTGCTAAACAAGTGAAAAAAGGAATCATAAAGTGCTCAAAACTACCTACCTCCTCTGGGGTTACGGGCTCGTCATGATCAGCAGCTTTGGTAGTTGGTGAGATTATATTTGCAGAAAGCTTCTGGTTTTTCACCAAGCCTGTTCTATTCCAAGAGATGTTAAACAAAAAACTACCTCGATCTCGTGTGTGTGTGTGTGTGTGAGCGAGTGAATATAGCATCAAAGATTAGAGAAAACTATTACCGTCGGGAAGGATGTTGCCGCAGTAGTTTCTAACACCTTTGTCATAGACCGTCCATAAAGACGTATCAGTACTTCCAGTCACAAAACCTCTAACTACAAATATAAAAACAGTTCGTGTTAATGAGTGATTAATCCTTTTATACAGTGAGGATGAAACAATGCCAGCCCATGCTATTGAAAGCTGAAACCTGAAAGTTTTTCTTATGATAAACACTTGCACATGACAAAAAACAAAAAAATTTGTACCAAGTAAGTAGACTGTCAAATGAGAAGAAACAAAGACAAGTATATTTATCACATACCAACAAATTCAACAGGAAAAACGGAACATTTCTTTGCAATTGTAACATTTTTATCTGGAGCACACACAACCGCATTTGACGTTATATGCTGAGTTCTATCAAACCACCATAAACTTGTCTCATTAAGAACCTGAAAATTAAGAAATTCAGAGAAATATAGCAAAAAAATTCAAATATTTATCTTTGAGAGGTAGGGATGGTATATAACAAACCTGGCCTTTAAAGGGTATGGATGCAAGAACTCTGTCAAATGCACTTTGCCGATCAGTTGTAACCAGAACAAGATAATCCCCCGAGTCATAAATGTCTCTTACCTGCATACATGCAAATGTAATCCAACAAGCTAAGTCACGTTGCCAACAAAAAACTCAATTTTTTAGCTCCATTTTGTTAAAGTATAACAATAAAGTAAAGCAACTCTACAAATGCATTCAGAAGTCGAGTAAATATAATCATTTAAAACTCCGCTCCATTCGGTTTTCAAGAGTGAGTTCTACAAAATTTGATTGTCGTAGACAGTGGAAAACCGAAAAACTACAAAAAGGAAACGGCTTTACTCAGTTCAGAGATTCACCTTCCCCCTGGTTTTGGATTTGAGACCAGGAACAGTCAAGTGGAGGTTAGTTTCGGATAAACAATTGAATAACGAGCTCTTTATGGCATCATCAACCTCGTGTTTGCGAGCGCCATTGATAAGCGCATCCAATGTCAAAGGTGGGCAACGATCGCGATGCTGCTCATGGCTCGCCGTCACCGACGAAGACACGACAGAGAATTTCTTCAATTTGAGTGCGTTAGATACGGAGACGGTGGAAGGGAAAGCAGAGTTGGCGGTCGGAAGCTCGGCAAAGGTGAAGGTTTTGGTAGGGTTGAAGCTCAGCGTAGACTGAGCCATTCGACCGCTCCCTCTGGGTTTGGTCGACCCGTCGGAGATTATTACATATTTGCACGAAGCTCCGTACCTACAAGACTACAACTAAAGACCGCGTTTGGCTGCCTCCATCTCTACCTAATTAAACCTATTTTCTTGTTTTTATTGAATTATCTTCCAAGCCAAAAAATAAATAAATGAAATAAACAAGATCTTGAAACATGTAATGAATTATTGTCACATAATTTTTATTTTTTTTGTAACATTATCTACAATATTGTCTGTTTCAAGTCGAGTCTCGTATTGTTTTGTTCTCCGAATTAACTCAAAAAACGTTGTACTAAGTAAAAAAGAAAACTTTACGTATATATCATTGACTTTCTACTATCTCAATCAATATAGGTCATGCACCCCCATCCCCCCGGCATGAGAACATCTTTCTCTCGCATGACAATCAATATAGAATATAAGTGCATGTTTGTTACAAGCACAATGGATATAATAAAGCTCCAACATTAGAACATCTGCTTAGTCCTATGCAATATGACAAAATCCTAGAAAAAGGATCCAAAAAGAAAAGTTTAGATTCAATTTTACAACGTGTATTACACAATAAATAGGGGAAACTTCTACATTTGTCGAAAAATAAGAGCGTAAAAGGTCTTATTTTCTTGACACCTTTGACCAAAGGTAAACCAAAAAGAAAAGGACTAGAGCAAACACAACTACGTGGACGACAGAGTTTGAGCCGTTCCTGATAATGCTCTTGTTCAACTTTCTTACGTTGTTCTTCACCCCTGCTTGGGCTTTGATCATTGTCAATTGCTGATAATAACCAAAAAAAAAAGTGTAAAATAGATACTTTATCCAGCCAGTCCAAAGAAAATTACAGCAGAATGAAAGATTTATTATTCATATTCATGTCTCAAGAACCATGAACCATCCAAGGAAGAAAAAACCAGAGATCAAATCAAAGTCGCAAGATTTTGAGTTTTCAGTCATAAGACAAAGTAGTGCTGAAAAAAATAGTTGAAAATACTGCAAAAATACAGAAGAATGACCAAGTTCTGTTTTCCAGCTTTGAACTTATGAATGCAATGACAAAACCTGCTACCACAATGTGCTTTCCTAGATTATCTGACTTGGGCCATAATCTATAATGCAAACCCAAAAATTAGAGGTGAGAAGGAAGAAAAAAAACTGAGGATAGAAGAAATTGGGTTTGCTACTCATCATACAAATCAAACAATAACTAAACCTTCCTTTCTTTTTTCATAATTTTCATTTTCTTTTCTTCAATTCTCGTACATTCTGACTTCTACATGATTTTTTACCAGCTTATTAAATGCAAATATTGAAAAATTCCACTACATATCTTCCATCTCAAAAAGATCCATCATGTTTAATTTGTAGGTTTAAACAAAAAGAAGACAGAAACTACTTCAGTTAGTTGAATGTCGTACCAACTGATTTAGAAAATCATTCTGGAATTTTGCTTCCGTACCGATTTCTTCGGCAACCTGCACAAGGATAAGTTACTAAGGTTGAATACGGGTTCTACTCTCCAAAAGAAACTAAAAATGTAAAATAATATGCCTCTTTAGCCACCAAGTATTATGATTAGAACTCAAGGCACTTCGATGGATTATTTTTGAAATAAAAATAATAATAAAGTACCAAATGTAGCATGAATGTGCATAAATGATTGAGCTGAGATACGCGATCAGGGTAGCAAGATGAAAGGAAATAAAATTAGAGATATACATTTCGCAGTCTTCTCACTTGGCTATAGAGCCCATTAATCTCTTCATCTAAGTCCGCATGCATCGGATCAATTCGCAATTGGATTTCATCGGAGCCGGAAATAGGTCTTGTCGTAAGACCGTCTCTGCACACACCAAGCATCCACTTAACGTCTTTAATACCATTCCAAATCCGTTCTCGCACAAATATTCACAAAAAGATTACACATACATTACGACGCCATTATTTCCTCAAATTTCCAGAAAAGTAAAAGAAATTACCTAGACAGGTAAGGAGCACCGCGAGAGGAACTCCCGAGACGACGCGAATTGTCCTCCATTGGAGAAGAAATCAAAACCTGGAATCGATAATCTTGAAAAAGATTAAACCCGAGGAATTTCACGGGCGAAAATCAAAATGGCACACAATAATAATCGTCGAAATTAAGAGGAACGAAGAAGCATCGTACTCCCAAGAGCTAAATCTTCCATTTTGCAAGAATTTATTATTATTATTATTATTTTCCCCCTGATTTAATTTAATTATTTATATTATAATAATTACCCCGATCAATATTTATCACGTTAAGTATAAAATTAAAAAATAGACTAAAAAATAAATGTAACATTATTTTAAATGTAATGTCTCATTTTCATCTTGAAAGTCTTAACTATGTTTACTTAAAATGTCAATGTTACGATAAATGTAATTAATGGAATAATTACTCCGTGATATTAAATTTACGTGTAATATTTAGCTACATTCTCTTGTTGATGTGATACGGGATTTGTCCATTAGCATTTGAATATCGATAATTTCTAACAATTTTATTAGTACTTGTTTTCGTAAGTGATCAAAGGAAAAAGAATATTCAATGTCTCAATTTCAATAATTTGGCAAACAAGTTTAATCAAAAGTTTAATATGGTAAAGCATAAATAAAGAATAAAACACAAGTCAAAGGAATTGATGAAATCTGCCCAGAATCAAATTCTCGAAAGTTATTTGGCTATTTCTGAAGTATTCTTAATCTTAAATCAAAAATGTTTTTCATGAAGATTATAGTTGTTTTATCAAAGTTTTCAAAACAGGTGACTCGTAAAAAATGGACATAATTTGCTATGTTAACCACATCAATTACAAATGACGTTCGGACTTCCTTGGTGGATAGACATGCGCCTATGCGATCGTGCTCAATTGGCGTGCACGCATCCATACCTCGGGCTCCTCGAATCCAATGTTGCAACAATCTTTTAACTTTTGTTCTTGATCCATCTATTAAGACTCATTTTCATTTATCTTAAAAGATTGTAATGCTTAAGGTTGTAATGATCAGTTGTCTATTTATATATACAAGTGAGTGCATATATGTGTCATTTATATTTAGGTTGTGTGAAGTAGACTGATGTGAGTTGATGATCGTGAAAAAACCAAAAGATCCTTAAATAAATTGAAGAATGTGTGGAATGGTGCTTTAAGCATGTAAAAGGTTGCTTTGATCAAGTGGAATGATTGCTTTGAAGATCATCACGTTAACTCATTTTTTAAAATTGTATTTAATTTTGTTGACCGAATATTGGCTATTCCATCGTTTGTAATTGTCGAATATCGTTTAATGAAAAATAATTTATTATTGTGAAAGATTTAACGTTTCGTGTGTCTTCCAAACACAAGTATTTTTCCTTGAGTTTGATGAATCATATATAAGCAAGTGTTCTCGTAGTTTGATGAGTCGTATCCAAACTAGCATCCACTTAATTTTGGTGAGGCACATTCAAATAAGTGTGAATGGTTCTTTACACTAGTTTCTTCGCTCAATTTATTTCATCAATCTCGTTCATCCGTTACTCAGCAATCTCGTTCATCCGTTACTCAGCAAGGAGCGTTAAATTTGTTTATACAAAAACAAGCTCAAGCTCCACCAACTTTCTTCTCCGCCCCGGTTAATTGAAGTGTGTTACTGATTTTGTTAAATTCATTAATTTTAGTAAAAAAAACTAATAATGAAATAAATATTAAAACTCTTGTCACGCACGTTAAAATCATGTAGGTTAACTTAATTAAGAAACATTTTTCTCAAGGCTATTTTAGAATTTGCCAAACTGACACGTGGCTACCTCTGACTCCTTTCAGAACCTTATGGTACAATGGCGTAAATCTACAGGAGCTGTTAGAAATCTTTGAAACGATCGTGCCCGTTGAAAATGATCCACGTCACTCCTCTCTGTCAAAGATACCTGCCTTCGGCGTCCAGCCACTATATAAATGTGTCGTTTGTTTTGCGGCAGAGAGAAGAACGGCCGGAGAGAAAGAGAGAGATGGGAAGCGAGGCGGAGATTGTGAGAAAGCCGAAGATTCTGTGTCTCCATGGATTCAGAACAAGCGGAGATATCATGAAAAAGCAGATCCAAAAGTGGCCCCATTCTGTCCTGCAAAATCTCGACCTCGTATTCCTCGACGCTCCTTTTCCGGCCGCCGGGAAATCCGAGGTCGAAGGAATCTTCGATCCTCCTTATTACGAGTGGTTCCAGTTCAACAAGGTTTTAACTCATTTCCTTTTCTGCAATTCTTCTGTACACTCGTTCATTTCTTTTGTTTCTTATTTGGATTTCAATCGACTCACAGGAATTTACGGAGTACAAGAACTTCGACGAGTGCCTCTCTTTCATCGAAGATTTCATGACTACGAAAGGACCTTTCGACGGTCTTCTCGGCTTCTCCCAGGTTTCCGTGTTCCTTCATTTTCCTTCATTTTCTCTTCCTTTCTCTTCTTTTCTTCCCGTCAAAACAGCCACGCAGTGATCATTGCAGGGTGCGATTTTATCGGCGGCGCTTCCTGGTCTTCAAGCCAAGGTAATTCGCTCGCTGGACTCTCCAAATTTGGCACCAACACTTGTATCTTTGACCAACACGTCGGTTTGCCTATGTAGGGGGTGGCATTAACGAAAGTACCAAAAATTGAATTCATCGTAATAATCGGAGGAGCAAAACTCAAGTCTCCATCAATTGCTGAGGTGGCATACACGTCACCCATTCAATGCCCTTCTCTCCATTTCTTAGGTAATTTTATTATCATTAGGTAATTTCTTAAGTTTGTTGGGTTGGCTGATCCTAAAATGGGTAATTAATTTCATTTATGAATGAATTATTATTTTTAATTAATTAGGTATTTATGGGGGAGTTATTGTCTGTGGATGTAATTATAAAACTTTTGCAGGAGAGACGGATTTTATGAAGCAATATGGGATGGAACTATTGGAATCGTGCGAGAAGCCTTTTGTAATCCATCATCCAAAGGGTCATACCTTGCCAAGACTTGGTAATTAATCACTAATCACCCTTAATCCACTTCCTCAATCACTTTTCTCAACATGACCATCTAATTATACTACTATTTGGGTTCCCGATAGATGAGAAAAGCTTGGAGATTATGCAAAGTTTTGTCGAGCTGATCACGGAGATTGTGAACTCCAAGCATGGTTAGCATCTACCCTCGCAATTGCAATTCGAGTTTAACTTCTCGCAATTGAAATGAACATCGTTCTGTGTTTAGAATTGTTGAATGTTACTAAGTGCAACCGTTATAATTTTATCATGTGATCTTTTGCTTAGGCGATAGATTATATTGAACAACAAAATTTACCTCTTTTAATATTTACGTTGTTATTTGCTTGGCAATATTTAAATAACAATTATTGATGATAATAAATGCATCATTATTTTTAATCTTGTTAAGCCACCAATTCCACTCCCCTCCCATCATTTAATATGGCCCCATTTCATGATCAGGTGGTACGTGAGGCGTCTTCGCTTTTTTGTTTTTGTTTGAGCAATTTCTTTTCAAGTGTGAGGTCATACTATTCTTTTGATCCACTTTTGTATCATTATTTGAACCTTGTCGTTAATTTTATTGAATTTGAATAATATTATCAATTTATTCATTAAATTCAAAATATGTATACCATGTTTTTTATTTAATAAAATTTTTTTAACTTAATTTCTTAATACTCTGATGATTTTTAATTTGATTTTCGTTATAGTCCAAAATCAAATTAAAAATCATCAGAGTTGTTAGAATTTTGATTAAAATGCCTGATGAGATGGAATACGTGATATGTGCATGTTAGATTTTGCAAAGAAACTGACAATAATATTTAAATTGTTAATAACGAAAATGCAGAGATTTAGATGAAATATGTAATTATTATAGTCAACTGGTTGTAATTTATTGAACATCGAAAAAATTGAGACTAAAGTTTAGATAAGTGATGCAAATGAGAGTTTCACTGATGATGACATCATTTAACATTATAGTTTTCGTTATGTTTCTTTCATTAATAGTCTAATTTTTTTATTTATTTTATGATGTATTTATTTATTTTATTATGTTTTTCATTTTCTAGTGTCATTTTGATTTTCTCAAAGAATCCTTTCTGTCGCACCCTAAAGGGGATCCGAGACAGAATGAGGAACGACCAATTTAAACTTGAGTCAAACCGTTCAACTCTGAATCTTATTCACTTGAAAAACGCAGTGGAAAATTTATATAAAGTCAGGGCCCTAAAACACATGGAATAAATATGTCCAGCAAATGATACCAGATAATGTGATGATATAAGTTTAAATAAAGTAACATAGGGAAATAGCTAGATTAAAGCTTACAATTTCTCAATAGTGTTTAACCCTAAAATATAAAATAAGTTACTCAAAAAAAAATGTATTAAAATATAAAATAAGTTACTCAAAGAAAAATGTATTAAAATAAAAAATTCTTGTCAAAAAATTGCTCCCGAGCCAATAACTATAACTGCTCTTGATTAGATCCTGAAAAAAAAATAAAAAAGTCGTTTATGGTGAGTCAACTAAACTCAATAAGGATACAGTTTATTTTCAACGTTTATAAAATGTTATACATAAATTTAATAAAAATTCAGCTATGCTATTTTAATAGAAATTCAGTGAAAATGAAGTCTCTCATGAACTCCAAATACACTAGATCATTGACCATGATTTTAAAATAACGATACTTGGCGGTCATAAGCCATATAATTACCTTGATCAGTTTTAGGGTTTCGCGCCCAAGAACACGGCTATTCAGTTGTCCTATTACTTCTAGTTAAAACGTACAGTTCACATCAATAATAAGGTATGCAATTGATAAAAATGTGAATAAAACAATAATACAAAATTTAATAATCATTTTATGTTAAATAAATTAATTTAATTATTGAAAAATAAAATGTTTAACAAAAAATAAAATAAGCGTCTACCTTGAGTGGGTATACAATAGGTCAAAACCTAATAAATTTAAGAATTCAAGTCAATGAACTCACACCTTAATTCAATAAATTTACACCTAACCACGATCGACAATTTATAAGTAATTTAGAGAGTTGAGGGCGTCACCTTATATCTTATTTATTTAGCAACCACAATATTCCTGAATCCCTTATTAAGACCTTAAGAATTCGATGTTTTCGACGACAAATGTGTAAATCAAGCGACTCAGTCTCTTAACCAACAAAAATTATAATCAACAAAAAATCCAAATTCCTAATATAGAGAATAACGACATAGAAGATAGAAAAAAAAAAAATTTAACAACGTCCAATTACTGATGTCTCTAATTTTTATAAATACCACCACTGCCTTCTTTGGATTCTAAATGTCCCAAAGCCGAAGGTCCAAAATTTCCGATTCTAACAAAGAAATTATTCCCTCAAAAACCCACATTTTTAACAGATAAAACAACACAAAAAGAGAATTTTAACTCACCAATTTTCGAGCACCAGCGTCGAACCAGAAGTCTCCAAATCATTTTTCGTTCAAAATTGTTTCACAATGGTTGAAGAGCAACACACCCGGAATTTTTAAAAACCAAAATCATTGAAATTGGAGATTGAATAGAACGTCGTTTGATTTTTTTCTCTCGGTTTCCCTCTTTCTCTTTTTCATGAATGGCGCCCTCGGCAAACAAAAAACAGTGAGAAATTTATGGAGAGAGAGAAGATAGATAGAAATTTATGGAACGAAGAGAGATTGTTTCTGTGAAAATTAAATGAGAAAAAAATAAAACATAAAGTTTAGACTTTATTCCTCCTTCTCCTACTCCTTTGTCGGTGTGTTCCCCAAATTAAAAGACAAAGTCTTACACGTGCAATTTCTGAATTAATGTTTACATATATTTTCTATTTAAATATCAACTTTGTAATTGACGAAGATGAATGAATTAAATTGAATCGTGTTATGTTTTGTAACTTTCCTTTCTCCCTACAATTCTTCCTTCTTCACTCTTCTTTCTTCTCTTCCCTGAGTTTCTTTTTCTTCATTCCTCTATCATTCACTGTTTCTTCCTCCTAATCACCGTTCTATTCTGCTCCCTACATCATTCACTGTCACAACATTTTCGACACATTATAAATGGAGTTCACTGTCAATTCAGAAGAGAAAAGAGACAGGAAAAAGAGAGAAGAAGAATCTGACTGGTAATTTAGTTCAGAGAAGGTACAGTTGAAACTATCATCTGAATCCCAATAAACATGTTAAAAGCTTCTTCCAACTTTGTAATCCTCCATTTTTCCCTCCTGTCCTACAAATCTAGCTTCTGGTAAAACTGAGTATCAACAAGGAAATTGAGCTTTTCATCAACTGCTTTGGTAGAGACGGAGTCCATTCTAGAGATTGTGACTTCAGTCCTCCTATACATGCCCAGTCCCTGCAATTTACTTCATCTATCCTCGTCAGCAATGGGAGCGATCCTGTCTTGGATTACCAATCGAAGGTCATGGGTTTGCGTACTTGCCCAAAAACTGCAACTGGAACAGCTGAAACAACCTTAACAATCCCAAACTCTACAAAATACTGACAAATTTAGGAGCATCACTTCTCGGCCCATCGAGAGATCGATACATGTATAATATATGAACATAATCCTCCTTTGCTTCTGTTTCTTCGTCACTGATAACTTCCACGACTAGTTGCAGCATTGCTCCAGCCACCCGCTCACAACCACAATGCGATAATTTACAGGCTGACATCCAGAGGAATCTCATGTTGTAATAATGATGCAATCCAGAAAGCAAGGCTGCATCCCCAAATGGACTGTCTCTAATCTCGAGCTTTTGCAGTTTAGGACAGCCCTCAAGGACGTATCTCAAACCCATATCGCTGTCTCCAGCAAAAGCAACAGACAGGGTCCTGATTAATTTTCCATAATTTCCAATATAACTGAACGCTCTGTCGGTTAGTAGACCTGACACGGCTAATCGTGTGAGCTTCTTACAGTTCATAACAATGGCTCCAAAACCTTCATCCATAGGTTCTCTGGTTATATGGTCTGGCCTGTGTCTCCCCATGATGCAAAGCCGAAACACAACAAGATCTGGGCAATTTCTCGACATTGCTATTACAGCTGCATTGGTCATGCGCTGGCAGAAATATAAGATGGATTGAAGTTTCTTGCAGCCCTCAGAAATGGCCTGTAAGCCAATTTCCGAAACCCGCCATTCACTGTCCTCCTGGGGATCAAGCGGGAAAACTCGAAGCTCCCTCAGATCCTTGCAAGCAGCAGCCACTGCTTGGAGTCCTTCATCACAGATTGAATCAAGAACCTGAAAGTGTGTATGCAGATGTTAAGTTTAAAAGACAAATTTCATATATCCACAGATGACAGCTTACAAAGTCACATACCCAGAATATCTGGAGATTGTGGCAGTGAGCAATAACTGGTTTCAGTTGTTGGGCGGAGATATATGCATAGCTGAAATTCAGCGAGGTGAGATGAGCACAAACTGGATGGATGGAAGGTAAGTATTCTGGGAAAACTTCTTTGAACCCAGAGAGACAAACTAAAGATTTGCATGCAGCAAAAGCAGAGGCATAGTCAGGCTCTGGATTACCATTAAGATTGTCAACTGCAGAACTAAATGATCCTGTACCAAGGTGTGTAAGCTGTGGAGCTCGAATCAGCAGGCGATACAGCTGCCCAACTGAAACATAGCTATTCACCTTAAGTTTCTTTAGTGAAGGAGACCTAGTCACCAATTTCTCCAATGCCTCAAAATTAATGGGACATTCAACACAGTCGAATATTAGAGATTCTAGACAGCTCTCACTCTCTGAAAAACTAGATATCCAGTCGACATCATGGTCTACAACCTCCGACTCGATCAGGTCAAGTACTTTCAGTTGTCTGAGAAAATAGTCGAACAACACCAATTAAACTACAAATAGATAGAAAACATAGCAACATAAGCTCAATAATCCATCCTTCCAGCACAAATCACGATCAATCAGTCTTCTCCAAATCAAAATGAACAACATGAAACAATCATTAGGGATTCGTACAGTTCACAACAGATGAAGAACTATGCATATTGCAAAGCCATAAAAAACAGAAGCAAAAAGCATAAATTGAAGCTTATTGTCAGTGAATTGTACGAGTTCAATGAGCAAATATTTACAGATCTAAACTGCCATTGTCGACTCAAACTCAAAACACCCTAATATCAAATTCAGTAAAGAGACGAAAACCGCGAATGGAAAACACCCAGAGAAACATACCTGCACCTGTTCGCAACCACTGCGAGCCCACTGGTAGTAAATCCTTCACAACAAACAAGAACGAGCTCTTTGAAACCATTGAAGGACTCGGCAAGTAAAGCCAGATCATCGTCAGTGACGAACATGCGCTTCAGGCAAACCTTCTCCAACCAAGGATAGGCTTTAGCCATGGCTACAACCCAGGGTGTAAAGTAGGCTCCCCAATTGGGTGGCATCAAATTGAAATCAGCAAACCGGGGCTTGCCTTTGATCGTAACAGACCTCACCCTGCTGAACCGGGATATGGCGCGGTGGGGCGAGATCGCGTAACAGTTTCCCAGGAAAAGGTCTGATCGGGTGAGGGCCTCCACACGATACCATGATTTACAGACCAATGAGGCGGCGTTCCGGTCACGGTGAGAGGTCAAAAAGTGAAGCACGTTTTCGAGGACGTTCTCAAGAACTTGGTCCAAAAACGGAGCCTGGATCTCCTTCCCGGAATCATCAACGACGGAGCACCCCGACAAATTCCCCGCCACAATCTCAGCGTCTTCTCCAAGATCGGACGACGCAGACCGATTACCATCCTCGGGCATTATAATCTCCAACTCTCTCAAGGAGGAACAGAACCCAGAACGCCAAACTTTGACTTCAGATCACAGTGATGGAGGGGAGTAAACTAGTAAAGCAAAAGTAGATGCAAAAAAACAGTGATTAGAGAGAGAGAATATGAGGATGAGATTGTATTGGAGGATCAAAATTGAAAAGGAGGTTGGCGAAATTATTTTATTGATCACTCATGGAGCAAGTGTAAAGAACAGAAGCTCCGCTGTCAGTGTCTTCTCTCCGAGCATCGGGATCCTCCTTCCTCCACTCTCTCTCTCTCTCTCTCTCTCTCTCTCTCTCTCTCCTGCTCCATTATTCAGGGAGTTTTTACTTTCCCATTCTTATCCTGTCTTTTTCCCAAACAACGATATTGCAGTTTTGTATTTGTAAAAAGGCCCTCAATCTTTTGATAAATTGTATTTTAAATTTGTATTTGTGATCATTAATTTTTTTAAAACAAAGTATATTTTGTCACATGATATTTGATACATAGTTTCTCAAACCCACTATTGCAAAATTTATTCTCCTAAATCATCATTTCTACTCTTATTTAACACTCTTTTATTTCCACGAAGAACTTTGTGCCTAACATCTTAACACCAGCTCGTGTTTTGTAGTTCTATGCACGTTGCAGCATAATATAACGGTAAATAAGTCGACTACGCATATAACAAGTACTAAAATTTCATTTAATCAAATTATTTGATGACATCATTGAGGGAGAAAACAATAATTTTGATTTTAAAATATAAAATAAATAAACAATAAATGGGTTGTTAGTGGTGCACTAAAACTTTCTAATTGGTCATGATAATGTTGGGTCCTTAGAGTTTGTTCAACGAAAGAGGCTCTTCGTCCCCTGTAATGGCTACTTCCTTTACACATAGCCTTTTTTAGCTCTCTATGATTCATCAAAATGGACAAAACTATATCCCTCTCCAACTCTTTTAAACCCTCACAATTTAAGCAACAAACATCATTGGAAATACTACCGAGTTTACTAGATGTCTTGACAAAAGTTTAAATAAACATTACCCGTCTGCACTCAAAATTTGCACGATATATAATTATATAAATTAAAAAATATTCAATTACCAATATGTTCGAGAGTAAAGTGTAATTTAACCTTTGAATTAATGAATCATAGACAACATATATCAAAATTATTTTTTTGAATAAAATTATTTTTGTATTTTAAATTATTAGCAAATAGTACAAAACTTGATAAAATTGGTCGAATAATTTATGTTTTTCGCTCGTAAAAATAGTTCGTAATATATTTGATTTGCGAGTATATTTAATTTTGTATTTGAGTTTGAAAGCTAGATAATAAAAGGTATAAAAGTAAACAATTATGATTAAAAATAAATAAATAAATAAAACAAAGAGCACAAAAAGCAGTATGATTAAACCTACTTGTATCCATCCAACCGCTAAAAGCTATCAAATAGAACTCTGCCATCTGTCCGAAATTAATTTCATTTTCTTCTAGATCTTTCCGGCGCCACCAAACCGTTTCCTCGCAAAAGTCCAGTGAACGGAGGAGTGAACCCCAAACCGATTCTTCACCCCCCGATCGTTTCGAATAAGTTGCCGCTCACTCCTCCGACTACGATTCTTACCCTAAGCGCGACCTTAAAGACGTTGTGCCGTAAATTTATTTATTTATTTATTTATTCTTGCGACTGCTTTCCTTGCCCTATCATCTGCACATACTGTATTTTCTTGTGGTTCTGCACTTTTTTGTCTAAGGTCGCCATTGTTCTTGTGCATTGATTTGATGCGAGACGATAAATGTAGGGAGTCCAAACAGGCGCTGTACCTTATTCCGATCCGCTTTCTGGACCATTTGTAATTACTATATTTTGTTTTACATTTATCAGCCATCGTACATGCCTTAATTTTGAGCCTCATCCGGCCATAGTAGAACTCGCTTTTCATCAGTCTCCCCCTCTACTGCTGAACCATTTGCTATTACTATCTTTAGTATCTTTTAACCTTGCTTGTTTATGTTTATAATGGTAGTTAAACCAGTAAAAACGGCTCCAAGCTTTGGTGATGCTGCTGTGGGGAAGGATTGCTCAGGGAGCTAAAGTTCTTGCTGAGGGTGGTTACGAGAAGATCTTCCGATAGACTTTTGAAACTGTACCCGAGGAAAAAGACATATGCTTGTTAGTTACCCACATCTGCTGGCCCAGTGATGGGAACTCTGTGACAATCAACTTTCCTACAAAGTTGGGGAGGAGACTCAATGGAGCCCCTGATTATTATTTACTGCGTGAATTCTTTGGCATGTACTTTTATTGTCAGCTATTGCTCCGCCTCTTAAATCTTTAGATCCTGTGAGTGTATCCTGACTAAATTTGTTCTAACTATTTGTCAGCTATTGTCTACGTTACTCACCATGTTTTAAAAAATGGAGATGGTCTTTGTTACGGGGTCGATCCTGAGCTTTTATTGTCATGGTCGTGGTCAAAATCTAGACTTTTTTTTTTCCAGGAAGCAATTGGCTATGTATGTTACATGGTGATCGGTCAGCCATTTGACACGTGCTTTCATGGCGGAATTGCAAAATTCTCGGACTCTCTTAAACTTCCAAGAACTTTAGGATTAATTCTAGAATACAAAAAATAACTTTAATTAAAATAAATAAATAAAAGTAAAATGTCAACGATGTCTTCATAAACTCTTCCGGAGTAGAAGAATCACCTAGTCAAGTTGACGGAACCACAAAACAGCAAACTGTTCAATCACCCAACCATAAGCTAAGCGGCTGAGCAACCTTCTTTTGACGTCCATATATTTGTGTAACCGGAGGTCTGGACCGAGAGTCTGTCTGAGTTGGCTGGGAATTCAGCAAAGAAAGATCCTGATGACTCAGAAAGAACTCCAAGTGGTCTAGATCTAAATGCTAAAGTGTCTCTCTGGAAATCCACGTACAATCACTATCTGGTCGATTCACTCAACGAACCAAGAAGCGCTAAACTTCACCTTCATTAGTAAATACAACTTGTTCATCTAAAATAGCATCGATTTTATCCTTATGTGTTGTGACAGGATGTGGGGGAAGCAGAATGAACTAATGTAAGGTCAAAATCGATAGATGAAGGTAAAAAGGGTCAGCAGATGGATTAAATTGGCCTTTGTAAGCAACCAAGTCATCAACATTAAAAGTATAATGATAATCAAAATAAGGTGGAAATCAACGACATAAGCATTTGAACAAATTCACTTTATAATTTTAAAAAGACCAACACTACGAGCTGTTAATTTAGAACAAGATCCGGAAGTTCGCCTCTTAAGACGAATTCGAACCATAACATAATCTCCAATATTAAATTCAATCTATCCTTTGTGTAGATCTGCTTGTAATTTATATGATGCATTACTAGCTTCTATTTATTTATTGATCTCTATGTGTAAATCATGAAGATATTGTACAAAATTTTTAGTCAACATAGACACATTAACATGCAGTGACTTAGAGAGGAGGTCTAAGAGTTTTCTAAGTTTGAAACCATGAACAACTTCAAAAGGACTCATACTTATGGTTCGGTTCACGGAGCTATTGTATACAATATGGGCGGTGGGGAGAATCAAATGTCAATTCTTATGATTTTCTTTGACCAAACATTGTAAAAAATTTTCAATACTTCGATTAACAATTTCAGTTTGACCACCAGCTTAGGGATAGTAAGCCGTTGAAAATTTTAGTGTGGTGCCTACTACATGCCAGAGGTTTCTTCAAAAATAACTAATAAAACGCACATCCCTATCTGAAACAATAGTCTTAGGAAAACTATAAAATTTGACAATCTCATTAAAATACAATCGGACTACCTTAGATGCATCAGACGTTTTACGACAAGGAATAAAGTTAGCTATTTTAGAAAAACGATCAACAACGACCAAATAGAATCATGTTTTTTAAAGATGAGTGAAGTCCAAGCATGAAATCCATGTCGAGAGTTCAACCGCTTTTGAGAGTTGAGATATCGTAAGGCTTCATGATCCGAGTAAAGTACAAATTCCTGAGGCAACAAGTAGTAACGTCAATAGCGTAGAGCTTACACTATTGCATACAATTCCCTATCATATGTGGAATATCGTTGTTTGACATCATTTAATTTTTCGCTAAAATAAGCGATGAGGTGTCTTTCCTGGCTGAGAACGCCACCAATCCCTACTCCTGATATCTCACATTCAACCTCAAAAACTTTAGAGAAGTCAGGGAGACGCATTACTGGGGTGGGGTTTTCGACATTCTGGTTTTAATAATTTTATAGACCTTAGATGCTGCTACTGTCCAACGAAACTCGTATTTTTTCATACACTCGGTAACAGAAGCCAAAATTGTACTGAACCTTTTAATGAAACGGCGGTAAAAGGTAGCTAGTTCGTGAAAATTTCAGACGTCATTTATGTTTTGAGGTTCAGATCAATCAACAGTTGCCTTAACTTTTAAAAGGTCAGGGGATACCAGTGTCGTAGAGACTATGAAGCCTAAGAAGATAACACTCTCAGTGAAAAATGCATACTTTTTAACATTTGCATAAAGCCTTGAGAACTGAAGGGTGGAGCAAACTTGTTGGAGATGATTTCGATGTTGATCTAAAGTTTGACTAAAAATGAGGATATCATCAAAATAAACTACTAAAAATTTTCTCATAAAAGGTCTAAAAGCATGTGTCACTACTCTCATAAAGGTGCTTGGGGCGTTTGTGAGTCTAAATGGCATGACAAGCCACTCATAAAGTTCGTCCTTAGCTTTAAATGCAGTTTTTCATTCGTCACTGGGACAAATCCTTATTTGGTGATATCCACTTCTAAGATCAATTTTTGAGAATATCTTACCACGAGCCATTAAGTGCAACAAATCATCAAGTTTATGAATGGGAAAATGATATATTACGGTAATTTTGTTAATGGCTCGACAATCAATGCACATCTCCAAGTACCATCTTTTTTGGGGTCAAAAGAGCTTAAGCTCTCACGAATAAATTCTTTATTCAAAAATTCATTTACTTGTTTCTGGAGTTCAACATACTCAGTGGCATTCATTTTGTAATGAGGTAAGTTTGGAAAGGATGTCTCAGGGGTGAATTCAATTTTGTGTTGAATTTGTAATGGGGGTAACTAGTCAGATAGGTCTTCGGAAAAGACGTCTTTAATTTCATCAATGATTGACTGGACTTCTGCAGAGATTATAAGTGGAGGATTTGACCACTCTCTACCACTAACACGAGAAAAACCAGTGAATCATTTTTTAGTGAACGCTCAAACTCCGCATGATTAATAATATTTAGTCCTTTGTGTTCGACAATTTTTTTAGCTTGAGGGGACCCCAATGACTTTGGATCCGGTGCCAATGGATTAAGATGAATTTTTTTTCCTTGGAATACAAAAGAACACGAATTTGTTCGACCATGAATAGTACATCAAAATCAAGTAACAAAAGATGACCGAGGATGATATAGTTAACATCCATAGGGATAACATCGCACCAGAGTTTTCCTTTGTATTTAAGGAACTAATTTGGTATCAAACAACACTCTTTTATTGAAATGGAGGTAGTGTCGATCCAAGAGACATTATAAGGTTGGCGGTGGGGAACATATTTCAACCAAGACGAGATACTGTAGTTACAGATACTGCATTAATGCAACTACCACTATTCACAATGACTTTGTAACCTTTGTTATTGATTTTGATATAGGTGTGAAAAATAGAATGACGACATCAATCTTCAACATCTTTGAGCTGAGTGAGTGTATATCTCACAACGCTCAATCGAGGTGACTCGAATAGGGTGGACATAGGAACGGGTTGGATACATCCTAAAAAGTTATTGTTGTCTAAATTCTCAAATTCTTCAAGATTAGGTTTATAGATTTGTTCTTCACTTGTCTCCTCAACTGCATTTTCACACTCTTATAGGACTAAATTTCGGCTAAGGCAATTCGAGAAAATATTACCAATACCTTAACAATTAAAACATTGTAATCACGAAGAGTTTCGCGAATTGTCTACGTTCTCTCCTTTGTTTTCTTTCACCAAAAGGGAATTAGAGGGAGGGGGTCCTAGGAGAGATTTGGGAGTAAAAAGAGTCGGTACTGAGAGAAGTCTATTGTCACCTCATTTGCCATACTGCATTTTCGTAACTAGCTCATAGTCTCAAACTAAAGAATATGCATGATCTAGGGTGTTCACACCTCGAATGATAAGCTCGTGTCTTATATCATCTCTTAGACCCTGTCGAAACCTACTTAGAGTCGTTACCTCATCTTCAACAATTTAACTTCTCATTCAAAATTCATCGAATTGGTTAACATACTCAGTGACTGGTCGATTGCCTTAAGCAAGGGCATTCCATTGGTTTAACAAGTTGCCTTGATAGGATCGGAGTAAGTATTTTTCTTGAAGTCGTCTTTTTATTTCTTCCCAACTTCCAACATGAGGCGCATAACTTCTTTCAAGGAGCTATTCGACACTCTCCCAAAATAGTTAGACAGTACCAGATAATTTAAAACTGCCAAATTGAACTCGTCGATTTTCTGGCACTCCATACCAAACAAAAAAATGGTCCATATCTTTTACCCATTGAGTAAAGACACGGGGATTTAGACAACCATCAAAAGTAAGCGCATCGAGTTTGATATTCCTAAAAAATTGTTTATCATGACGATTAGGAGACTGAGTTTCTCGACGATAACGATCTTCACCGCCCTCTCGATTGTAACCTCTATCTCTACGGTCATATCCCAAGTGTCGTCGAGTATGTTGCTGATGATGTTGGGGTCTATTAGGGAACACTACGGAATTGTCTGTATTTGAGGGATGATGAATTTGTTCCGCGATGTTTATCATATTCTCTAAGTTTGTACTTGTCTCGTTGTAATGGTCAACTCAGTCTGGATGGTAGCTAATTGTTTCCAAAATTGTTGTTGATCGTTAATCAAGTGTAATAATTGTCGAAAAATGGTATCTAGTTGGAAAAGATCCATATCTAAAACACTAGGATCGGGGTAAGTATTTTTCTTGAAATCGTCTTTTTATTTCTTCCCAACTTCCAACATGAGGCGCATAACTTCTTTCAAGGAGCTATTCGACACTCTCCCAAAATAGTTAGACAATACCAGATAATTTAAAACTGCCAAATTGAACTCGTCGATTTTCTGGCACTCCATACCAAACAAAGGCAACCAGTGATGAATTGCGGCAATTTGAGATGTGCAAACAGCAGCACCCGTGCGATGAAAGTGGAGAACAATGGTATCAGACTCAGTAAAGCTTTGAGATGAACAATAATGATGTACAGTACCAATAAATAGCTTGATTAACAGGATATAATTATTTGATAGAACAATAAAATCTGCTCTGATATTAATTTGATGTATGCAGCAAAAATTGAAGAAATAATAATGAAAAAAAATTAATTTTAGAAAAACGAAAAAGAGGAAAAAAAAAAAAGAAGAAGCTGAGAGATAATAGAAAATTAAAAAATAAAATTTCAAAATCTCACATATTTATACGTTATAATTTACTTAACAAAATTACTTATATAAAAAAATTAAGATTAATATTAGAATACAAAAAATAATTTTGATTAAAATAAATAAACAAAATAAAATGTTAACTGTACAGGTCCACCGAGGTAATTTGACTCTGCGATCGCAAAAACCAGCGATATTCCCCCGTTCAGTTAACGGAATGGTCCAATCAATCACGGATGGTGCGCTGTAATTGGCAGGTGTCAAGAGGAAGCAGAGAGAGAGAGAGACTGAGAGAGAGAGGGAGTCAAAAGGGTTCGGACGGCGGTCAAATCGAGAAACGAGAACGTCATAACCATTGCAGCGCCAGGTAGTCAGGTTAGCTCAAAAATCCACCATTTTCGATTTTCACAGCTTCCCAATGACTAGGAAGCATCGTTCAAATCAAACTCTCCCCAAAAATAAATAAATAAATAAAAATTAAACATTGACGAGAGGATCACATGGTAGAGCGTAAGAACATTCCCCACATTTCCATAAAACCCAATCAAGATTGACAGAAACCCTTCAACAAACACATTTCGCTACTGCTTCATAATTTCAAATTCTTTAAACCCGGTCTAATCAAACCCGACGTCCTTTCAGAGCCCACCTCCGGATCATGATAAAAACTTACCGGGACGGATTGGAGCAGAGCCTTGGATTGGATAGTCGAGTTCTCCTGCTCGGCTTGACACGTCTCCTAATTCTCGTCCAACTATTTTTCTTTAGTTTCTGAATTCTATCTTTAAACTCATTTAATGTCAACCTAACATATCAAATCTTATGCTATTTGTTCCCTATTTTATTTTTTTAAGTTAAAAACATTAGATTTATCTTTTAATTTGAAATGATACTTAATTAAAGAACGTTAATAAAAATTAAAAGATAAATATAATTTAATCAGACGCGTCGTCCACTAAATTTGCGCTAAAAATAGATAATTAAGGAGCATTTAAATTATTGGTAATATCCCTTTCCCACTGGTCGGGCCCTTCGTGCACTGCCAGCAAAGAAGTTATAGGGTCATCCGTCATCCTCCATAAATTATACCTTTGATTAGTCTCCCAAATCATTGTTTTTTTGCTTTATTATCTGTTAACTACGTGGCCCAGCTATTCCTAATTGTATTAATAATTGCCTTTTTGTCTAATTAACCTATTTTGTTTAATCATTAATTGTTGTGAGATTTTTAAAAACATTGAAACGCACTCTTATCTCTTCTCTTTTAATCTGCAGACCAAGACCCATGATTACACCATCACCATTAACAGTGATTTTCCTTTATTTTTTTTCTCACACAGAAGAAGAAAGCAAGAAAATGATGATCTTTTTTAGCTCGAGACTTCATCTAAAAGCTTGTATCTTCTCACCTTGTTCCTAAATACCTGTCTTTTTACCATGCTTCTAACCGGTATATCATCGGATCTTGTCCTCCGGAGTTTCTCCTCCGTTGCTCCGGCGGCGATGACCGGCTTCTTTTGACACTCTGGCGGCCTCTGCTTCTTTATGGGTCTGCTTAGCTGAAGCGGAAAGGAGTTTCTTCTTTCATGACCATCGATTTTACTGGAGGAGGATGAATGGTTGGAGGAGTTTTCTTTTGCCTCCTCCTTTTGATTCAGACACCAGTTGCAGACCCTGTAAGTCCCCGCTTTTGGGTACTGATTACTGCAATACCTGCAAAAAACTAACAATTACAGTATTGGATTTTCTCGATTGGAATCGGATGATTACCAATTCTGCCGGGGAATTCAGATCTTTTCTTCTCCCAGAACCCATGGCAGTCGAAAGAGAAGGATGAAATTACAATGAAGGGTACCTGTGCTGGGATCTGAAATGGCAAATGACGCACTGGAAGAGATCGACGGCGAAGCCATAATCGCCACACATGCAGCACTCCAGGCCAGACTGTGATGAAGCCTCGACGGCAGTTTCTTTGGTTTTCTTCATCTCTATTGGTGTCATCAAGAGAGAGAAAGAGAGAGGAGAGAGAGAGAGCGCCAGAAAAAGGACATATAAGTTGGTATCACTGTCGATGTCTCCGTGCGTGGCAAGTAATTAATAGTATACTACAACGTCATAATCCAAATACTCTCGCTCTGGCCATCTCTAATTTACACACCTCTTTCAAGACAAGACTCAATCTTCAAAAGAGAGTTGACCCTTTCCTCTCTCTTTGCTGTTTCCATGGTTAAAAACAACCTTTTTTTAATCTTTGCGCTCTGATGTTGGCCAAGCAGGCCGGCTAAGGCTAACCAACTTGGTTGGAGCAGTTGGCTTGGCCTGGTTCAGGTTGATGGCCCATTGTACAATGATAAATCAAAAATATAATGCAAAAATAGAAAAATCAAAGTCGTATTAAGCAATCAGTCAAACTGACACTGCTCAGATAAACAATATTCAGTTCAGTAAATCTAAATTTAAATAATAGAACAACTAAGTTAATCAATCAAATATAGCAACAACACAGCACTCGAAATCTCCCCTGTTCTTTTGAAATATACCCTTTTCTCGTTTCCTTTCTACTTTTCTTTTCTTTTCTTCATTCATGGCGGAACCTGATCTTCAGCAACGAGAAGACTCTTCAATTGCTTGGAATTTGAGCCTGTGTTCTCAAGCAATGTCTCCCCTGCTACATCATCTTCTTCGTCTAGCTTTCTCCTTTGACAATGACCAGAAAAATGGGAGTCAAGAGTTGAAAATGATGAACTCCATCAGTTTTACAGCTCCACATCACAGGCTCTGTTCAGCCTCCGCCTCTTGGCCATGGCGGCAACCGGGCTGCTGTGGGAAGAGCTCTCACACAACCCGTCTCCTGTTTCATCACTTCTGTAGCTTAAACAGGCGATTTCCAGCACCCCATTTGGACTTTGTGGATCAAGAACTGAACCATTACAAATTAAAGACTCCCTCTCCATCAATTTAATGCACTTTACAACTCTTTCCTGCCAAAAAAAAACAGAGAGAAAATGACTCAAATAGAGTAAATTATAATTCCTGATGAACTAGGATTGATCAAGAATTAAAGCAGATTCATCATTTATGTCTTCCTTTTTTGTACCTCCTGGGTATTCCGAGTGAGCAGAGAAATTGCTTTTTCAACATCCACCGTTTTGGTCTCCCCAGCAACAGATATAGCCACTGCAGCTGCAATCTCGGATGGTCTGAATTCCAAGAACTCAATATCTACATTCAATTTCCACCCACTAAGTTATTCTCCCCAACTCAGAAAGATATAATCAAAACGCCATAAATGCCGTGTTTCTAGAGAGAGAGGACCTCGCATAGTGATCAAAAAAAGTTGAATCGATCGGAAGATTGACGATTCAAGTAAGAGTCGATTGTCAAGAATCGTGTGAAGATAATAGTCTATGAAGGAAAATGGAGTAATAGACTGCATTCTCCACTTTAGAGTGCTCAAAACCAGAAGCTCCATTCTTTGAATGGTTCGTGATTCAAAGACAAATTTGGAGTCGCCCACCTGTTAGTAAATCAAACATTAGTAAATTAGCAAAAAGAAGACAACTTTATGCCTCTAAAGTTTGCAATCAAACCTGCAAATCTAGAGAGAGTGGAACTTGTGTCTCCTCCAATTTTGCTGCAAGAGATAAACAAGCCACAGATAGCAATTGCATAGTCCAAGCTTTTCTTTTCTGCATAAAGGGTATTCGAAAAAAAGGTTGATCAACAAGAAATCGCCAATCCAATCAACAGGAAAACATATTTTTTGATGAATCTACCCAAGAAATGGCAATTGAGAAACCTTGGTTTATTCTATCTCAACTTACAGGTAATTCGTAAGTCGAAAGAAATCGATCCAAGTAATTTATGGCCAAGTACGTAGAGAGAGGTCCAAAACTAAAATGAGCTCCAACCTGTCAACACCAATTGCTAAAGTTGTCAACAAATGAAACAATAAAAAGAAAAATCATGTTCTAGCATAAGTATTTGTGAGAATTAAAGATTCAAAATTGAAGAAACAGGGCTTTGGGTCAAAAAACCACAGCCACATTCCATCAAACAGTTCTCAAGCATGACTTCCAGTGTCATTTTTCAACTACAAACTTATAAATTTTTGCATAGAATGGTGTCTAAGTCTAATCTACAAAGAAATATAACAAAAATGAAAGTCATTCGGAGAGGAAAATCATCTCGATAGTTTATAAATTAGCTGAAAGCAGAAAGAAAAAAGAAGCCACCTTTATTATCCAATCCACTGCTTCTTGTCTAGCCATCAGGTCTTGATCTGAATCTCTTAACCTCTTCATATAATCACTCCGAGGTAGATGATGGCATTCCTGCTCAATCATCAGACTCAAGAACTCGTCGCTCGGCAATGGCGGCAAAATTTCGCCATTAGAGCTCGGATTCTGATCATGAGTGCGGTGATTCGGACGAGGCCACGTAGGCTCCACCACCTCCTCCGCCACACCTCCATACTCATTATTATCGAAAATGGTGTAGTCCTCTGCACATAAAAGGCTTGAAAATCGAGAATCATAACTGGGCGCCATTGCCAAACAAAAACAGTTCCCAAATCAATTTCAAGCTCGACCCGTTATTATTAAGGCTATATCCAAGAGTTTAGATTCTGAAGAACGTTGATGATAGATAGATTTTTAAAGAAAACGATAAGAAAAACCCAAAATAGTGAAATAATTATCAAAAACCCACTCTTCCTCTGTGTTTCTCTTCTCAAGCTTAGCCTGGCTAAGAGAAAGTCTCAACCAAGAAAGAGAGAGACTCTTTTAGGGTAAACACAGAGGAGAGCTGAGAGAGCGAGAGAGGTCTAGGCCAAGAGGAGAAACAAAATGGAGGAGACGCCATTGAAATAATTAGCAATATGATTAATTAATAGTAGGTGGATTAATTAAGGTAAAATTAGTGATACAATGTAATGTCATTAAATAGTGATTAACAAAATAAGAATGGCAAGATGGTTAGAATCTAAAATCAAATGGACATAATTTTGATTAGTAAATGTACGTGGGATTTGATTAATCTTAAATGGGGAGGGTTTGGTTGTGATTAAATTAATTAATTAATGGATTAATTATTCTTAATTATTTTTTTTTTGCTGTGGTCCGGAAAGAAAGTCTTCGCAAAGACTGCTTGAGATCCGAGCTTCGCAGAAGAAATCACTAAAACCAATGCCCACTTCTTCCACTTCTTCCATTTTTAATTTGGTTATCCCTTAATTATTCTATTAATTTCTTTTTATTAGCAAATTACTTACTAGCACTGCAAAGAGATCAACTCTGGCGCTCAAGCTTAATGCTAGATTTTTGGTAATTTTTTCACTTATTAGGGTCAAAGATAGTTGAGGAGATCCTTTAGTCTTCGAATCCCATACACATTGTCTACATCATGTCGCACAAATTACGTAGTATCATAAATAGTTACGATAGTTTATAAATAACTATAGATATTTAATATCATTTTCTAAACTGAGATATATCATAAGACTAATAAATTAATTTAAAATTTTGCTATCAAATTTTTTGCCTAAAAAAGTAATATTTTTCGATAAAATTGATTGATTACGATAAAATTCTATACCTTAAGAATCGTAAATGCACCTTTTGATGTATGAAGTTGAACAAATTACTCTATTGTTGATTCAAAAAATGTTTTTTACTTTAAGACTCTAGATGCTATTTAGATTAAGGATAAGAAAAATCGAACTGGAAGTTAGGTTTTAACCGAAACGTAAGGTTTGGTCATGGTTTGAGGCTGGTTCTACTCACTCACGTTTTCGATTCTAGTTTTGGACTATTAAGAATCATGTAATCTAGTTCTGATTATGGGTCTATATTTTCAAGAACTATGAAAATCAAATCAAATCGTTGGTCAAATATTTATTCTGAATTTAATTAAAACCTAAACCTAAATAAATAAAAATAAACCTAGATCCAAAAATTTGTTCAAAATCCAACCCAAACTTCAAAAAAAAAAACATCAATAATTTTCTTTAAAAAAAGGTTGGAATCGAACGGATCCTCATCCACCCTTAATTTAGATCTATGACTTAAGGTTGATTTACATCCAATGCATATAACTTTTTTTAAGACCCAGACCTTTTAAGCGTTAGCAATGACTTTTGTGTTACAAGAGGTGCACGTAATGATCTATGCGATGTTAAATTTATCATCTAATTATATACTTTAATATTATTTTTAGATGACTCTCGTTAATTAGTGTAATTATTAAAAATTAGTATAATTAATTTTAATTATTATATTAATTAAAACTAATTATGTAAGTGCTATTTGGTAAAGTTGTAATATTAAAATGCAAAATTAGATTTATCTTTAAAGTTGTGGTTTTTTAAACATCACTTTGAAAATATTAAACATAATTATTCAAATCTTAAACTATATAAAACCTAACAAATCAATTTTTAGTGGCTCCTCATTCACCTCTCGTCTGTATTTTACACTAGAACAGAGAGTCGATCTGATCGCAACATATATTATTGACTTATATAATGCTTGTACGTTTTATTATAATTTTGTAAAATTTTTCAGATTATGTTTTCATGTTGTGGGTAACATGTGGTAATTTGATTTTAACTTTTTATTATAATGTTAATTTAATAAAATAAAATTGAAAAAATAGGCAGAGTTTCGTTTGTTTTATGACTCTTTCTGTCTTTATGTTCAAACAATTCTTGCATATTCAAATCATAAATTTATACCCAACAACCAGATCCAGTACAAATATAAACTAAATAATAATACAGTACAAACATAAACAAAACAAAAGTGACAAACATAAAATAAATGATATTGTATTACAATAATAAACTACAATACATAAAATTAAAGTACGTCAAATTTACAAACAAAAAGTAAAGTGAATAAAATGAAATACAAAAATTAAACTAAACTACGACAGCGGATCGTCGTCTCCAGTCTCCATCCACTTCTCGAGCCTTTTTGCAATTTCCATTTAGAACTCGACGAGCTTTTTATGAGACTCATCGAGATATGTCTATGACTGAGTCAGCTCTATTTGGGACGCAATCACTTCTCTCTGGCCCACGGTGAGCTCCTCGACTTTACCTACAAAGAAATCTATCTGTTGTTACATATGATACATCTGCTGCATTATGTCCCACCTACTAGATTCTTGGAGGGCCAATGGGGACATAGTGTCGTCTTCCATAGGAACATCTCAATATGTGGAGGGTCTTACATCTTTCTTGTGCATTTAATACTCGTCGACTTCAACTAGGCCAATCCAAGTCAAATAAAGCCTATCGAAAAAATCGTCGGGTCTTTGTGCTCGTCTCTGCTCTCCACTAGGTAGCTGAATCTCAGCTCGCTCGACGATCTTCAGAATTAGAGCGTCGTATAGGAGGCTCTTGTTGAGTGTTTGCTCGATCTTTTGCACGTGACCTACAATCACGAAGCCTGGATCGAACATGTTACCGCTGTATAGCTTCTCCATGACATAGAGATCTATGCGACTAATAAGATATATATGTCTATCCCTTAATAGAATGGTGTGGCTGATTAGGTTGTCAATAACCCGAGCTTTGACAGTCAAGTCATTCGATCGCAGCTTCACGAAACCTACAATCTCCGAATTGGAGTGAATTTTCTTGAGGAACTCGAGTCCATCTATCGTGCTGAAAAACTCACCGTCTCAGAAAATGTGTTAGTATTTTTCTAAATCTTCTACGAAAAATTCGAGCAATTCATTTACCGCGCTTGGAGGTATGACGATGCTCGACCTAAGATATAGGTCTTCAACTACCCAAGCTTCTCGGGAGTGTTCGAGTTTACATAAAACAATAAAACTATTCTTTCGTAGCTGTCTCTGCTCATCTCGTACACCTCGTGCAAAGAGATTATGTCAAACATCTCTTTAATCATCAAAGGCTCTCAAACTCTAAAGTTGGTGGCCTTGCAATGAATGATCGAGCGGTTTTGACATATTATGCTCGAACCGCTCTTGAAGCGCCTGGTTCAAAATTTTATCAACCGGGAACCAGCTGGCAGTCGCGACACTTGACCCGAAGCACCTTATGCCTTCAATGGGTCACCTTGTGACAGATCAACTTGTGAAGGGGGGTGCACCTTTCATTTAAAAAACCCTTTTGAAGTCATTTCAAATGGATTTGAGAATTTTTTGACACAATAAGTTCAGATTTGGAGATCTTTTGGAATTGGAGCAAAAATAGATCGGATTTTAGCAAAAATTTCTCGCTTTTGACAAATTGTTAAATTTTATGTAGTTTAAAGTTTGGTTTGTTAGGTTTAATACTTTGAGTGATTTGTTTAAAAAAAATTAAATTTTAAGGGTTAAATTAAAATGCAAAATTGGATTAATAAACCTAAGATTATTTAATTTTTTAACTCAAACCCCAGATAACACGTGTCCATCACCAAGTGGTGGATGATCCTTATCTCTCTCTTCTTTTAGTCATGGGCAATTAAGATAACTTCATTTTTTCTAAATATTCTTACATTAATTATTTTAAGAACCGAAATTACAACAGTAGCCACTAATTTAAATAACTAAAAACATATTATAAAGTATATTCAGAAAGGTTTTTCAGGTATTAATTATAATCACCATTTATTTTCATTTTCTTCAAAATAGTCCAATTTTGAATTCTCAAAACCACCAAAAACGCATTATTGTTCTAATTTCCAAACAGACCAAACACGCCCCAACCAGCGTTAAATGGACGCGCTAACAGCATGAGGCGGATTGAGTCATCGCCTAAAAATGGCGTCGGCTCGGGCTCTCCACAGCAGAGTAGTGTCTCCCATTGTTGCATCCTCGGCCAGACGACGTCGTTTGACTATCGTCGGTGCATTCTGCGTTCTGGGTTTCGGATTCTCCAAACTCTACCCCGGCCTCTCCTCCTCAACACTCCCAACTGGTTCCGTTCAGACTCTCTCTGTCCTCCCTTCGAGGTTTTTTCGTTTTTTATGCTCCAGTTCTTTAATTTCGTTGATTTTCTATGATTTCCTCTAATTTTTTGAGATTTTTATTTGATTGCGGCCGAAATAAACGGAATTCAGATCAGAGGTCGGTGGCCTAGAAGGAGCCAAGAGCGAGCATTTTGTCAAAATGGAAGGGAGCAGTACCGTTGTCCCAAGCATCGTTGTTTACGTCACAGTTCCCGACAAAGAAACAGGTCTCTCTACTTCGCTCCTTTCCATTACATTTCCTAATTTGATTCGAAATTTTGGGAAATTAATAAATTTTGAACGTATGTAAAACTCATCGTTGAAATCTGGCTTGCAAGGAGGAAGCCCAGGTTGGTTGTAAACCTTTGGGTTCATCTATAAATTGGTGATGTAGGACAATTTAATTCCGTAAGTCACCCCCCTCTTTTTAGACCATCATAGACGCCAGCCCAAGGCTGTGTCATCCACTGCTATGGACGATGTTTTGATGATACGATGGGAAGTTTTTGTGAAGACTATCGGAAGAATTGCTCAGATATCGGTAACCGAGGCTGGCTTAGGCAGGTTATAATGTCATGGCCAGACTTACTGACTGTCGGCTGGAACGTTTTATCTTCTGAAATGTAGCGATCACATTGCTTGAATTCACCCAGAAGACAATGGTGCCCGTATTAACTTGCATGTCAAAAAGAAATTATTTGGTTTACAGTTTTAAGTCATTATTACAATTTCTTATATAATTCTGATCCATTAACCTTTTTCCAATGCAAGTGAGTTTAGTAAGCTCAGAGGAATTTCTCCCTGCAGGTAAGAAATTGGCTCAGAGTATTGTCAAAGAAAAACTTGCTGCTTGCGTCAATATAGTACCAGGTATCCACTTCATTCTTTTCACTTCACCATCATTTCCTGTCTGCTTGAATTTGCACTTGATAATGTTGAAAGTATGTAAAGCATACTACGTGTAGTGTGCAAAACTCTTAGTTTTGTCAGTTGAAATCGCTTCCATCTTCATCTCGACCGGTTTGTGTACGTAGTTCTTTTTTTCGTTTTCTTATTTGTTGTATGAAGTGTTTTAAAATTATTTAAGACAATTTCATGGTTCTTTCTTACTACCAACTTGTTTTCTTTGATCAATTGTTTATGAACTTGATGTTCAACAAGAATAGAAGTTGAGAGTGGAAATTAAATTTAGAAATTGGAGGAATGAGAGGTAGAGATGAACAAGATAACTAGTAATATTGGCTAGGAAAATGTAATATCCATAACCATGTCCATAATGAATATTAAAGTTTGTTGAATTGTCCAACCGAGAGATCCGTTAATAAAGGTTAAAATTACAAGAATTACGAAACCTCACATTATTCTTTTGATAAAATTGAGAACCTAATTTGAATACACAAGGTTCCTAAATTATATATATTGTCTGTAATTTCTATGTTTCCATGTTTTCTTCCACAACATTTTAGCTGCAACGCCACATAAACGTTAATCAGCCGCGCGATTTCAGTGTTTATTTTCTTTTATTTTGTTTTAGTTACTAGAATAGAAATTTCACCGTAATTTTGTCTTTGATCTTAGAGTAATGCCTTTTCTTAAGTATTCTATTTTGCTGCTTTAGTCTTCTCTTTTCTTGAGTAACCTCCTTGTCAATTTGTTTACGCAGGAATGGAATCTGTGTACCAGTGGAAGGGAGAAGTAAGAATATGATCCCCTCTCTTCCCATAATATAGAAATTGTACTTTCACTAAACTTGCTACGACTCTGATGACAGATTCAAACAGATAGAGAGGAGCTTCTGATAATAAAGACGAGGCAATCACTTTTGGAAGCTCTGACAGAGCATGTCAGAGCCAATCACCCATACGAGTAAGCTCAAAGACTCTGCATTTTACCAATTCAAAGATAAAATTGAAGAACCGAACAGACTCGGTTGAACGTACAGATGTGTAGTTGATGAATTCGGGTTTGTTTTCTATGATTGAGTGAGTTGGAAGGTTTAACACTCATATTCTCTCTATCTTGGGTTATATCTTTTCTCAGCGTTCCCGAGGTAATTGCTTTACCCATCAATGGCGGCAGTCTCCAGTATCTAGAATGGATCAAAGAAAGCACAAGGGACTAGCTAAGAGGTTTTACTTTCCAAAATGTATTTCCCCAGAAACTGAAACAGTGTGTCTGATGTGTGTATGAGAATTAAAACAAGTTTTGATTTCAAATTATATGTATTTGTTGAGAATTGAACACCAATAATTGGAAAAAGAAAAATAAACGTGAAAAACATTGGAACACCAAAATTTACGTAAAAAACTCTGGAAAAAATAAATCATGGGCAGAAGAGGAATTCGCAATAGAAAATCAAGGAACAATTGAATTTTACAATTCAATTATCAATATATATAAAAAACATAAAACTCTAATATTGATATACGAATTCGACTGTATTGAACGCTAATAGTATTTTAATATGACATGATAAAATCAGTTTTACTGAAGTCTTCGTATATCCCCCGTCCTTATACGAATGACTTAGATTGTAATGGAGCATTGTTTGATGCAAGATGCCTACATGCAAAGATAATTAAAGAGAGACTTGAATTTCAGGTTCCATAATAGGAGACTTGCACGTTATATTGTAATCCACCAAACAATGGTGGCGACTAAGCTAAGAAACTGAGCAGTTCCCAAGAGAACCAAACTCAAAGACTTACTTTTTTCGAACAACTCAAACAAACCCACAATTATAAAATCCCTAAAGTTCGTTCATTGAACACGAAAATAAAGAAAAAAAAAATAAAAAACCAAGAACATCATTCTTCATCTTCCCCAAAAATAATTGCTAAAATCTACAGAAGTAGATCAGAGAAGGGCAATCAGGCAACCCCATGGCACCTTATGGCCTGCAACTGCACGTCAGAGAAAGCCATGTAATTCCAGTTCTTCCGTTTTAACAAATTGTTCAATCTTTCTAGCCCAGCTCTTCTTTGTTTGAATTGGTTCTTTTTTGCTGGTTTTAATTTTCAGGTTGAGATGGATAATGGCATCGTCCAAGTGACACTATCGAACCCAGATGGAATTATCACTGGGATTAGATTTAATGGGATTGACAACCTGCTGGAAGTTCTCAACGACGAATCAAATAGAGGGTATTTCCTGCAATTACTAACCCGATATATGTATAATGATATTAACAATACAATATATATATTATGTATAGATATTGGGATCTTGTTTGGAGCTCACCAACCTCTACCACCACAACTGGGATTTTTGATGTGTAAGAGTTTCTCTCTCTGTCGCTACGGAAGCTTTCTTACGGTTTTCCACCTCGCACTTTATTCGGTGACAATTCACTCTGCCCTACCGCCGATCAAAATCCTCTACCGGTCAGAATCTTTGAACCGTAGAGCCATAAAATGGTGGTGGTATGGATTCGGTCTCCAATAATTTCACCACGGGATTCAAACCCTGTTGGTGCTGATGAGATACTTTGAAAACTACATAAAAATGACCGAGTAAAGTATCACCGAGTGGAGTGAAGTGCTTGGAAACATGCCACTTTCTTTTCTTTCAGCCTAGCTAGTTTACTGTATACTCATGAAAAGAGTTGAAAAATACTTGCAGGATCAAGGGGACAGATTTCAAAATTATAGTGCAGAATGAAGAACAGGTGGAGCTGTCTTTCGCAAGATCATGGGATGTCTCTCTTGAGGGCAAGCTCGTACCTTTAAACATTGATAAAAGGTGTTCTTCTTCCTTCTCATAATGGTATAAATTTAGGGTTTCTCAGGAAATGAAGAAAAAACCAGTGATTTTATTAAAGCTGAATCTTTTTTTTTTGTAGGTTCATTATGCTTAGGGGTTCTTCTGGGTTTTACTCCTACGCCATTTATGAACACTTGAAAGAATGGCCTGGTTTCAATCTAGATGAAACTAGAATCGCATTCAAACTCAGAAAAGACAAGTACTAGAATTTCTAAACTTTTTTTTTTTTTTTGTTTTTTGTAAACATTGATGATTAAACTGAAGAAAGTGAAAGATTAGGTTCCATTATATGGCCATAGCAGACGACAGGCAACGATTCATGCCTCTCCCTGACGATCGCTTGCCGTCAAGAGGCCAAGCTCTTGCCTATCCAGAGGCTGTTCTTCTTCTCAATCCCGTGGAGCCTGAGTTTAAAGGAGAGGTTTTTTTTAATTGCTGTTTTATTCTATAAGTTTAACTTAATGTAGCATTATTGGAAGTTTATTTGGCGTATAATAACATATGATACGTGTTTAACTAGGTGGACGATAAGTACCAGTATTCTTGTGACAACAAAGATCTTCGAGTTCATGGTTGGATATCCACAGACCCACCGGTCGGATTTTGGCAAATCACGGCCAGTAATGAGTTCCGGTCTGGAGGACCCGTCAAACAGAATCTGACGTCACACGTCGGCCCGACCACCCTCGCCGTAAGTGAGTAAATATAAAGTATAATGCACTTAAAAATATTGTATGTTTGATTGAATTGTCTTACGCGCGCAGATGTTTCTCAGCGCTCACTATTCGGGATTAGATTTGGTGCCCAAATTTGGGTCGGGAGAGAGTTGGAAGAAAGTTTTTGGCCCTGTTTTTATCTACTTAAACTCTGTTTTCAACGGTGACGATCCATTTCTGCTCTGGGATGATGCCAAATTACAGGTTTTTCTCTTAAAAAAACAATCTTCATCCATAGTCTAAAAATAATAATAATTTTAGAGCTTCGTGCGATCTGAACTATACTTGATCTAGATTGCTGTGTCCTTGTTGCAGGTCTCATTTTAGGGTTTTTTTATTATTTTATTTTATGGATTCACGGAAGATAGAGTTATGCACCCTCAACTTTTAAGTCTGCTTCGATACATAATTCGAAGATCTCTAACAAAAATAGTTTAAATGTAAAAATGATAATTTCATATGATGTGGTGTCATTTTTTTCAGACGATGATGGAAGAACAGAGCTGGCCGTATTCCTTCGTGTCGTCGGAGGACTTTCCGGCATCGGACCAGAGGGGTAATCTCAGAGGCAGGCTACTTATATTAGACAGGTTATTTTTAAAAGTTCTTCTGAAAAATTAATGAAATTTTGTTATGATTTGAAGATCTGTTCTTATAAGCGATGGGAATAGGTACATTAGCGGCGACTGTATAGCAGCAAATGGTGCTTACGTTGGCCTAGCTCCTCCAGGAGATGCTGGTTCTTGGCAAAGAGAATGCAAGGTCTCTCTCTTTCTCTCTCTGGTTCTTGGCAAAGAGAATCCAGTCTCTCTTTCTCTCTCTAAAAAATACACATAATTAAAATTTAAATTATTCAAGATATGTTATAATAATTTTATAGGAGTATCAATTTTGGACGAGAGCGGATGAAGAAGGTTTCTTTTCAATAATGGAAGTACGGGCCGGAGTTTATAAACTATATGCATGGGTTCCTGGGTTCATCGGAGATTACGCATACGACGTCGCCGTCGATGTTACGCCGGGTAAATTTTAAACAAAATCCCAAAAACAAATCAGCCATTTTTTTCATTCTGATTGATTTTTGAAAATAGGATGTGAGATTGAGATGGGTGAAATTGTATATGAACCCCCAAGAGACGGTCCCACATTATGGGAAATAGGCGTTCCTGATCGATCAGCCGCAGAATTCTACGTCCCTGATCCAAATCCCATGTACATAAATAAGTTATACACAAACCACCCTCAAAGGTTTCTTCTTCTTCTTCTTCTTCCTCGTCGCCATTTCCGACGAGTTTAAACTGAGGTTCCAACTGTTCGAAATTAGTGGAAGTTTATTGTTTTTTCTGCAGATTCAGACAGTACGGGCTGTGGGAAAGATACACAGAGCTGTACCCAGATGGAGACTTGGTCTATACTGTTGGCGTCAGTGATTACTCTAAAGACTGGTTTTTTGCGCAAGTTCCAAGGTTTTCAGTGCTTGAAAAATAAAAATAACCCTCATTTGAGATTAATAATCCAAGTTCGAAGCAGTTCTGATTGAATTTTAGTCCATTTTTTAGGAAGAAAGGAGACAATTCGTTTCAAGGTACGACCTGGCAAATCAGGTTCGAGTTAGAAGAAGTAGATTCGAATGCAACTTATAAACTCAGACTGGCTCTGGCTTCTGCAACTCTTGCTGAATTACAGGTACAAATATATTTGAAAAATAATGATAATTATTCCGATGGAATTTGATGGAATTGTGCGTGCTTAAATGGAAGGTTCGAGTGAATGATTCATCGGCAAGTTCTGCTCTATTTTCGAGTGGAATAATAGGAGGAGATAACTCCATAGCCCGACATGGAGTTCATGGGCTGTACTGGCTTTTCAACGTGGAAATAGGAGGAGAGATGTTTGTTGAAGGTGATAACATAATATTTTTGACACAGCCAAGTAGTAGCAGCCCTTTCCAAGGGATTATGTATGATTATATTCGCTTAGAGGGTCCTAAAATCTTCTGATTCTCCAAAAATCTATACTCAATTCAGTACTTTCTCATTCTATATTATCAGTTCACATTGACATATACTTTCAAATCAATCTACAATACTTGGAACTCACTCTCCCGGGTCGAGTTTTAGGGAATGCGTTTATTTTCTTCTACCGTGTTTGTTTTCTCGATGATATTGCTTGGTTGCCCTACATCGTTTTCGAGCATTTTGGTGTCTTGGCAATAGCCCCAATTAGCAATAGAACAAGTAACATTGTACCAAAACTCGAAATTTAAGGTTTTTTTTTTTCTTCGCGGAGAGTAGTCCGAGAAATTGTCAAAACACTTGATCTCGAGATTAGCTTCTACTGTTTAGACTTTTACGGGTTGTTTTTGAGACCACCAACCTTAAAATTAAGAACTGAACTGAAAAATGTAATCTCACTCAAAGAAACATATGCTTTCATTAATTTTCTAGAGAAAATAATGAAATATAATTATGGAAATAATGTATAATTATTGAAATTATTGTGTCAGCTTTTTATTAATGAACATATTATTTTGAAGATAATATTTAAAGTAATTATAATAAATATTATCATTGGTTTAATAATAGATGGTTTTTTTCTTATTTATTATTGTTGTAAAATAGAGCCCATAATATGACAGTTTGTTGGGCTGTACAATTGGAAAGACTCTTTCTCAGGGTCCAGTAGAGCTTAAAGGAAGGCTAAATTCGTCATTTCCATTTCCCGATTCTTCTCAATGCTGCTCTACTATATATACCATCGGCTACGAATCTAGGGTATAAAAAGGGCCTCCATTTTTCTCCGCTCGCAGAAAAGCTATCGAGCTAACGTCAAATCAGACGAAGCAGGAGCGAGAAGTCACTCTGCGGTTTCTGCCAATCTGTAACATAAATTTATTTCGTAAATTTCCCGGAAAAAGTCTATTTTTTTTCTCGAGTCTCTTCGCTCTAATCTCCAGTAATTTGTTCTTCAATTTTGTACTCCATGCTTAGTTTTTTTGTCGATTATCTTCAAAATTGTAATTTAAAGAGGTTGTAGTTTTAGCAGATCGTGCTTCGGTGAGGAGAAATGGCGACGTTCGAACTATATCGGAGGTCAACGATTGGAATGTGCCTGACTGAGACTTTGGATGAAATGGTCCAGAATGGTACGCTTAGTCCCGAGCTTGCCTTCCAGGTTCTTGTCCAGTTCGACAAGGTGTGATTTTTTTGGCTTTCTCTCTTGTTCCCTGTGTGCCTGGACTATTACTTTCTGGCAAGGTTGCGTTTTTTCATCATAATTCGACTAATGGGGTTCGTTTTGGCTTGAATTAAGTCTATGACGGAAGCACTGGAAACCCAAGTAAAGAGCAAGGTCTCCATTAAGGTAAGATAGTTTTACTGCTATCATTCAATCTGAGAAGTTGGATTTTCATTTTATATATATATATATATATATATATATATATATATATATATATACACACACACACACGCACAAGATGCGGAGAAATAAGTATGTAGTTACGTATTGCATACAGGTTGATAAATGTACTTATATATTGTATAAGCAATATAACCTTGTGCTCTCAGTTTGAATTTTATTTGAAAGAATGATGTTTGAAGCTGGAATTTGTTGGGGAGCTCGATCTTATGTTTTCAGAAGAATCCAAATGTGAAACAACTGAATTATGGGATTTAAGCACAACAATTAGCCAATTAGTCAGTTACTACTTAGGAAAGGTAATCCAGCCTGTTTTTCAACTCTCTATAAACGCCATCAAAAAGTCAGATGCAGATGCCTAAGATTGTAACTCTCTCTGCAATTAGTAGCTTGAAATGTGCTTGGGCGTAGTGTTCAATTGATAGTTCGGCTTTGGACTGTTAAACCACACTAGTGTGTTTGAAGTGGAAGTTCTTAATTTTGCATGGAAGTGAGACTGTAATTCAAAGGTCCATGTGTTTTAAACAAGGATGATAGACAGTTACGGGAAACAACCAGTATATTGAAATCTAGTATTTTTTTCTCTCAAATAGTCAGGAATTACAAATTTAGGCAGTATTTGATATTTGGTGGAACGTTTTGTTAGAACTGATTATCTTGAATGTTCCTTGACTGTCATCTCTAGTGCTTCAATTTTTTTTTAGCAGTCGATGCCTAAGCGCAGATGATATATTCAGATGAGGCAATTAAATAACAGAAATTTCTGAGAATAGTCCTAACTGTGAGATTGATCCTTCACTTATTGTTTAGACTGACCAGTGTGCCTGTGCCATTTTTTATTTTTATTTTTTTGTTTAGATCTCCAATGTTTTAAGTATTTTTTTACTGAGGCCTCAACAAAGCTGTTAAAGAAAGTATTTGACAAATGTAATATACAAGTTATCCTTCAATTACTGCTAAAGAGATCAAACCCATTCATATATTGGAGAAATTGGAGATCTGACTTTGTTTTTCTCTGGGCTTCATTTGTGGAGCAGATATTATTCTTACATGAAATACATCTTGATATTATTTCGGTCAATGTTTTTGATAAGCAGGGTTGTCAGCATGAAATTCAATCTGCGAAATATTTACACTTTCATGCGAAGTCTATCATATAATTGCTCTCAACTTAATTCTTGTGAAATCTGAATTCTTCTTCATTTTGCTTTGACCGCTGCAGGGTCATCTCCACACATACCGATTCTGCGACAATGTTTGGACCTTTATCTTGCAAGACGCATTGTTCAAGAACGAAGAATGCCAGGAGAATGTTGGCAGAGTCAAAATAGTGGCATGTGATTCCAAGTTACTAACACAGTAATGTTTTAGAGGTGCGATCGATGTGTCCCTACAAGCGACGTATTATTGACACTTGCCCCTGTGTGCACCCCCACCAGGAGATGATATGTACTTGCACATATTGTCATTTGCGTAAACTTTGAATATAGAATTGTAAAACCCATCAATCTTGAGCACTATTGATTAATTCAGTTTGGGTTTGAGTTTCAATGTTCACTTTTAATCTTCTCAAATAGGTTTGATTGTTTAATCCATGTTGTATTGTCGTTTAATAGTAGTCTATGAATCTACTAATGTCTCTAATCGACTTGTTTCTCGGAAGTATCTCCTTATACAATCCTGTGATTCAATGATCTCGATTTTTTTTTTTCTCGACATTCTTTTTTTGGCTATATATGAATTTTAAAGTGTCATAATTTTGTGGTTCAAATTCAATTGTGTTAATTTTATTTTAAAACATCTAATTTTATCTCTTCTTTTGAAATTAACTAGTTTTCGGTACGTTCTTACATGTCAAATTATATGTATATTTTTAGTACAATTCATAATACAGAACGGTTGAATATAAAAATAAAAACTAATAAATAGGATGTAGGTGATACAAATATACGAAGAATGCAATTATGTTCTTTGAATTTTTAGAAGAATAAAGACGTACAAGAATGTTATATACTTCCAATATTTTGACTATACTTGTCGAACTTCACGCGGGGAAATGTTGCAGTAGATAGTAGACATGTCTGGAGTCCTGCATATTTTATTTAGAAAAATCTTCTAAATAATATTTAAATGGTAGTTGCTGTCTGTATAGAATGACAAAATTTTGATCTATGCAATGTCAGAATATCTAGAAACCTCACAAGAAATTTAATTATTACAAACAAAATTGTAGAAACTTAATTTATTTTCATTTGCAAAACCAAGACTTGACTTCCCTCTTGATGAAAAAAATTCAGTAAATTAATTGACTAATTATATTTAAAAAAAAAAAAATCATGTTTCAGAGTACTTTTTCACCAAAGGATTATGAAAAAACCAAATAAAACAATGATTTATTGTTTATAAAATGCAAAATTACTGTAAAATTTAATTTCTTAGTAGTCTAGTTGAGAGCTTACTTGTGTGGTACACTGCCCATTTTCGAACTGGAACTAAACATGCATGAAGTGCCTTATGCAACCCACCGATTGAGATAATCAACAGTTTTATTTTCGACACAAACATCTACCGTCTCAGCGACTTGCTAAAATGCGATGCATTATTCAATAAAATGTAACTTATTTGGAGAAAATAAGATTTGAACTAATGGATAAAACATATTTAATGCAAACATTGAGTGGTGTCCTGGTTTTTTTACTCACCTGGCTCAACACGCTTGAGCAAATTGGAGAGACATAGCCTATGTAATATTCACCGACATTTCTTCAATAATTACACGTGAAAGTAAAAATTTTATTGGTTGAATATGATATTAATCCACAAGAGCACAAAAACTCAGCTCTCCAACTGAAATCACTAGGAAATTCAAGTACAAAATTACCCATAAGCAGTGTCTAGGCGAAAAACATCATAAAAAACTCAGAATTTTGAAAATCTAAAACAGTAAAAAAGAAGGAAAAACTTAAATGCTTTTGATGAACTGTTCTAATGAATGTAATCATAGCAATGCCTTTCAAACTGAACAAGTTGAGGTTCTCTGCTAGCTGAGAAACATAATAACCTGGATGAAGAAAAAGTACTATGATTTTTCAATCTGTGTTTCTGCAATCAATTTTACACCAAAAAAAAAAAATGTTTGCAAGAAGAATGACATAAATTAGAGGCACCCTTTTATTTGTCTTGGTGTACTTGGCGAACAATTAGTTTCAGGTACATACTCAGCACCAAATTAAGATAAAGCTCATCCTTGGTCGTCGTGGAAAAGAACCACAACATTAGGACGATCAAGAAGCACATTTTTTGCGAATGCTGATTCTTGCATCTCTTATCCTGCAACATCTTCTTTATCGCAACAGTTTCCTGTTACTGAACATTTAACCTGCAGAATTTAGTAGCAAAGCTTCAAATTAATTGAAGTATTTCTTCAAAGTCAGTTAGTTTTCTATGAAAAAGAGAAGAAAAATTTGATACTCCTTTTAGTGTTTGACGTAGTACCTAAAATACAATACCAAAGGAACTTTGTCCGACAACTCATTCTGCCATGAAACTAATAATCTGCGGAAGAAAATGAAAATTGGAGATTTAAAACAAAAAATCTTTATTGGCGGTGAGATGCTACAACATGAAATACAGAGGAATATTGCAAATTGGTCGAAGAAACAAATATAAAGACAGTAAATAATAGACTTTATATTCTTCAATTACAAAATTTCATCTACTTTACAAAAAATCCATAACATCACAACGAAAGGAACCTACATATTGCTCAATATAAGGGTCGCACTAACATTTCATCATTGAAGACAAGACATGGGTTCCAACTATTGGTATGAGTCTTAAACTTGCAAATCCTAAAATTTAAGAAAGGATATTTTATACTCTGAATTTTCATGTTTTAATCAGCCTTTTTGCATTTGAACGACACAACTAAGAAGGTTCAATGGGTTAGTCAAAATTTTAAATACAGAAGAAAACAACTAGCAGTGTAGTTACATTCACTCCATGTAAATATCCACTCATCACAAGGAATTTTATCATGGCAAGTGAACTTAACTTACCATTGAAAGCGAACCATTCATAGCTTACTTGAAGCATTCCCCAATGAATCAAAATTAACGCCGCCTTGTTGTCTAGCTACACATGTAGAAAGCAAAGCACCAATAATACAATAAAATTAAAATTTATGAATTGGAAAGAACAAAACACATGCAAACAAGATCTTTATCCAAACAAGTATACAATATATATTTTTCAATTAAATCAACAACAGAGTAAGCATTTTAGTCACTCTTATTCTACTATAATCACAAACAAAAAATTTTATAAAGCAATAAAGTGTACCTTACTTGAAGCATGCCACAATGAATCAAAATTAAAGAGCTTTAATGTCCTACGTACACATGTAGACAACAAAACATTAATCATTGATTTGAATACAATAAAATTAAAATTTATGAATTGGAAAAGAAGAAAATACATTTGCAACAAAAACTTAATCAAAACAAGGGTAAAGTTTATTTTTTCAGTTAAATCAACCACGGAGTAATCATTTTAGTCGCTCTTATTCTACTATAATCACAAACAAAATATTTTATGAAACAATAGAAAATAACACAGAAAAAATAAATCAAACACCCACCCAAAAGTAACACCTTAAATCTATGAAACTGAAGTAAATAGTGTTGGTTAGAATTGATATGTTGATGTTACCCAAGTTTGTGTTTTGTTAATCGAGTGAGATATTCGATTATGACAAAAAAACAATAATGTTGTGATATAAAAATTTAACCAAAGATCACCCAAAAACTGGATCTTCAACTTCCTGGACTTTCTTTCCGTGATCTTCCTAAAACAATAGTGTCATTTGAAGATACAAACAAAATTTCAATCAAAATTTGAAACAAGACTGTAAAAACAAACTGCAAGTTAAAGTTCTAGACTATTCAAAAAGATAAGTTTTAGGGCTCTCAGGTGGAAGCTTTAGAAATTAATTCTGTTGCGTAGAAAGTAAATCAAGTCAATGTTTTTTCAAGTAATCAATTATAGTTTTGGGTGTCATGATTTTTTTATGTTTTTGGAGTGGTAAAACACAGACATTAATAAAATGATGTCAAAAGAATCAAATAGAAAAAATTTTAAGTATTAGACATGCTAACACTATTCAATTAAAAAGTTGACAAATGTTTTTAGGGGGGACTTCAATGGGCAATATATGACATATATAGTTTTGTGTTACAATAGTATTATTAGGTAATTTCGGTGACTCCATATCAAACAAATAATTTTTTTTCCTGCATAAGCTTGGTCCAATCAACCGTAAAATGAAAGAATAAGAGGAGAAAATAATAAAGGACTAGAAGACTCATATGTAAGTAATAAATGTAAAATATATAAAAAAGAGTTTTCAATCTTGTCCCTCAAATTGATTTCAAAATTAAGCGCATGATGTCTTTTTAGCAGAATGATACTCAGCAACAAAAAACTATTCCAATGGATAAAATATTCTTCTTAGTGTTACAATTTTTCTATTGGGCCATCATTTAGCATTAGTTTTGTAAAGGAATAATACTTTGACAACAATGATAAGTATTTGAATTAGTTCAAGAATCTTTTCAGAGTTGAAAGTGCTTTCTTCGTATGCGTTTCTAGCACATGATCTACACGAATTTTAATTTCAGAACAAAGTTTAAGACAAGGAAGTTTTACTTTTTTGTCTACAATTAACAATTCTATAGCCATCATAATTATTTTTTATTCTCACAAATTCTCAGGCAGAAAATTGAATTGCTAAATCTAATTATAGTAGAAAAAATTAATATGACGTAACACTCACAATGGAAACAAAAGAAAATATTTTTAGATGGAGCGAGAAACTTACAAATATGATCGTCAAAATGACAATCCTTAAAAAAGAAGAACTGAACATATTAAGTCAAAAAACTCTAGATTCCATATGGAACTATATATTAGATAAAAAAATAAATAACTCATAATGAAGATTATAAAAACTAAATAATGTCTAAATTTCTGTAATTAACTAAACAAATATGTTCAAATATGAGGATGCAGCTGAGTAGGATGCAGAAATATAACCCAGCGAATCAACAAATAAAAATCATATAACTAAATTATCTTTATCAAGCCAAGCAATATCTATAAAAGAAGAGGGTCGCCTGAGCTCCAATGACCTCAATAACCCACCTTTAGAAACAAACAAGGGAAAGAGAGAAATTTACATGACAGACACCCTTTTCGATTGCTTAAAGGAAGACAAAAATTGAAAACGAAAATTCATGGCGTTTCTCTTTATTTTGCATCAGCTACCACGAAATTATAAATATAATTTCACTATTCCACTGTGTTCAAATTACTCAACAAAAAGAGAAAATAATGAGAGTAAAAAATCATCCATTCATTTAACACAATAATAGATGGAACTCTTAAAGCTGGGGATTTAGAATCAGCCAAAGAATTGCTCATAGAGATGACCGAAATTGGCTTGGCTCCAGATGCACTGACCTTTTCCACGTTGATAAACAGGTTGTCAAAGCTTGGGCAGGTGGATGAAGCTGAAAGTATATTTGATAGAATGGTTGCTTGTGGTTTTGTGCCACATGTCTTTGTTTATGACTCTTTACTAAAGGGATTTAGTTCAAAGGGAGAAACTAAAGAAATTGTTAACTTGCTTCATAAAATGGCTGAGAAAGATGTTATTCTTGACAGAAAATTGACTTCCACCATTTTAGCTTGCCTTTGTAACAGCTCAGATCATCTTGAGATTCTAAAGGTTCGGCCAACTTTTACGAAAAAAAAAACTGAAGAAACAGACTATAAATGGGGTGAGTTGTTGATGAAACTCAATCAGGCAAATTAGGAGATCAAGTTAGGGACCTAGTTGATGAAACAATTTGGATCGTACAACTTTCTGTGCAGAAGAGATTACCATTTTCATGTCTTGGTATTTAGTAGACATGCGCGATGGAACAAAACGTTTCCCCACTCCTTTCGATCTCTCGGGTGTTCCAAGGATTTCAAGGGGCATTTGAAAGTCAGAGAAGCGTTTGCAGACATTTTGACGTCTGAAATATTCGTTGCGACTTGTTATCTATTGAAGACTCGCTGGAAGATTAGACGTTGTAATCTATGCAAATAACCTAATGACAAGGTGAGCCAACCTAGTGAGAAACTAAGAAAACGGTCTGAACCGGGCCCACAGCCGGTCCAGCGAAGTGGTAAAAAAGGAAGCACATATCCAACAGAGAACCGGCGTCAGCCATCACTACATTAACAGGCTTTTACTTCGATTGCAAGGACTGACTTGGCAAGGGCTTCTACAGTGGAGGAAAGAGAGGACTTTCGTGTAGACAATCACACTCGTATATATTCTTCTCAACACAGCCAACGACAGCGTCTATCAAGCCCCCTCTCCTTCACCCTCTCTCGTTTTTTTTTCTTTATTCGCGTCTCTCTCTCTCTCTCTCCCTTCAATCTCTCGCTTTCTCGCTCTTTTTCTGGATATCCATTTTATGCTTCGGTGCACGGATGTGTATGCGTCCGTCGACATCTCGCTCAGGTGCATCTCTCTCTCTATCTCTCACTGTCTAGGTATTTTTGTCCGATTCAGTATTTTCTGGGTTTTGAAGGAATCGGATGTTTAGGGGTTTTTATTCGGGTGCTTGACAATTGATGCAGTGTTTGATTTCGATTTTTCTTTAAATTAAGTTTACTTTTTCTTGATTTATTTGTTTATATATTGGTGGTGAGAATATTTTTTCCGTGCAGAAGTGGAAGTGGAGATTTTGAGTTGAGATGACCGCTGCCATAATACCTAGTTTGCCGTCGAGGCTGCGGCAGCTTTTATCTGGAGAAGGTGTTATGGGCCCTTCTGTCAAGTTTAACTCAGAGCCTGTACGTTTTTCTTTGTTAATTTATTCTTTTTGGTTTGAAATTCCTGATTCCGTGTTTAATTCTAGGGCTTTTATCAAAATTTTGCTCTAGTTGGGGAACTTATTAGGGTTTTGTTCTCCCATTTGCATAAAATTCTGGAGAGTTCTTTTGTACTTTACTTCACTTGGTAGATTAGGATTGTGCAGTGACAGTGTTTGTTGATGTCTGAGGATCATTCTATTGAAATTTATGTTGCTAGTATAGACACAATCCTCACAAGCAGTTTTTCGCCATTCTCGTCTTCATAGGACATTGACTATGGATTATTAGCTCTCCTATGCAAACACAATTGTATATTGTGGATGATTGAATAGTTGGTTGATTATGGTTTCATACACAATCTGGTCAAAGAAAGTATGGTAACATGTCCATGTCTGTACATCACATTACGATTCATATTCTGAATTTAAGGATTTTCAAAGGATCAACTTTTAAGTGTCCATTGACGATAGTCAAAGTGGCAAGCTCATTTTTGGGGGTAATTTATATTGCTTGTTTATAGTAGATAGAATTTCAAAGGGATTTTTTTTTTTTGGGAAAAATAATTTAGTTTCAAAAGCTTATACCCATTGATAGGAAGATATTCCTTGATCATACCGAACTGTCAAGGAACTTAATGGATGTTAATGTCATTGTCAAGAAGATTTGTCAAGGGCATTAAACTTGGAAGTTGAAAGATCTTTCAATGCTGCTCGCTCATCTATTACCTACTTACAGGGTTTGTTATCTCGTCACTGTTAATTAGATAGAAAGTATACATTGATGTTAGATGGATACATGGTTTGTTATTTCATCAGTGATGGTCATGTAAAAAGCCCGCACAGAGGTTAGGCTGAGCCATGGTATTGACAGTTTCCTACTTTTAAATTTGATGAGTTTGGTAGGTCGTTCGGAACTTGTAAAGTGATTATACCTGCACTAAAAGCAGTGCTGCTTCACTTTGAATGTTATTTGTACTTTTAACTGAAGATAATTTATACTGTTAGAATTTGTTCAATAAAAACTTTAGCATAGATGGGATCTTTAGAATCTAGTTTTCCCCATAGTTATGTAAGGTCAAATATTAGAAAAGCTAAAGTTCTTGGATTAAGATTGTTTCCATTGATGAACAATTTTTCTTCTTTATGGTTTATTGCTTTATCTGTTTCCACGATAGATCTCGATTAATATAAGAGATAGAATGTTGGAAAATTAATTTTTAAATTGATTGTGTAATTTTTTCAATGATGACGCCTTGACTTCCTTGGGGACTTCTTTTATGAATTTGTACTCGACATTTTTGGCTGCACATATGAATTTATTTTATTATTGTTTTTTAGACATTGTTGAGCCTTGAAAATGTGTATTGTATTCTCTTAATTAAACACAAAATTTCGCTGATTTGATGGTTAGTTATTTACCTTTTTCCCCTGCAAAAGATCATTGACAGATTTTACATCACCTAGTTTAATGGCTTTCTATTCCTTTTTCATTTTTATTAGTATATTAAAAGGTGTTGTGTTGTATTGCTGTAATTTACTTTTTATGTTTGTTTGCAGCCCCCAAAAATTAAAGCCTTTATAGATAAAGTGATACAGTGCCCATTACATGACATAGCGATACCACTTTCTGGTTTCCGTTGGGAGTACAGTAAGGTGTTGATTCTACTAAGTTCTCTATTGATTTTCTTTTTCTCTCAATTTATAACTCATCCATTCGTTTCACAGGGAAATTTCCACCATTGGAGACTGCTGTTTTTACACTTCGATACATATTTTAAGACATATTTGTCTTGTCGGAATGACCTTCTCTTGTCAGATGAACTTTTAGATGATGACAGTCCATTTCCAAAACATTCAGTTCTCCAGATTTTAAGAGTGATGCAAACAATTTTAGAGAACTGCCATAACAAGTCTTCATTTGATGGCTTAGAGGTATGTCTCGTGAAGTAGTAAGTACAACATTATTTGTTTATTTGCCAATGGTAGCTTTTATTTGCAATCGTTCATTTACTGATAATTTATTCCCTTTTCAGCATTTTAAGCTCCTACTCGCTTCAACGGATCCTGAGATTCTAATAGCTACTCTAGAAACTCTTTCTGCACTCGTGAAAATAAATCCCTCTAAGTTGCATGGAAGACGGAAGCTGATTGGTTGTGGTTCCGTAAACAGCCATCTTCTATCTCTAGCACAGGGATGGGGAAGTAAGGAAGAGGGGTTGGGTTTATATTCATGTGTTATGGCCAATGAGCAAACTCAAGAGGAAGGACTCTGTTTATTTCCGTCAGATATGGAAAATGATTTTGATAAGTCTCAATATCGGATAGGCTCAACCCTCTACTTTGAGTTCCATGGGGTCAATGACCAAACCAGTGAGGAAAATAGTGTCAATGTAAATACTTCTACTCTGAGAGTTATACATTTACCAGACCTGCATATGCGGAAGGAAAGTGATCTGGTTATATTGAAACAATGCAACGAGCAGTATAATGTACCGTCCGGCCTTCGTTTCCCATTACTTACCAGAATTAGATATGCGCGGGCCTTTCGATCACCAAGAATATGCAGGCTTTACAGCAGGATATGTCTTCTTGCATTCATTGTAATGGTTCAGTCTAGTGATGCTCATGAAGAACTTGTGTCCTTTTTTGCTAATGAGCCGGAGTATACAAATGAATTGATTAGAATTGTGCGATCTGAAGAAACTATTTCTGGATCACTTAGAACACTTGCGATGCTTGCTTTGGGAGCTCAGTTAGCTGCATACTCATCTTCTCATGAGCGTGCCCGAGTATTGAGCGGATCAAGTATAAGTTTTGCTGGTGGGAACCGCATGATTCTACTTAATGTCTTCCAGAGAGCTGTTCTGTCATTGAAAAACTCCAATGATCCTTCATCACTTGCCTTTGTTGAAGCGCTTCTTCAGTTTTATTTGCTCCATGTTGTTTCTTCGTCATCTTCTGGGAGCAACATACGAGGTTCAGGCATGGTTCCTACATTCTTACCTCTTCTTGAGGATGCAGATCCTAATCATCTTCATCTTGTTTGTTTTGCTGTGAAAACACTACAAAAGCTTATGGATTTTAGTAGTTCAGCTGTTACCCTGTTCAAAGAGTTGGGTGGAGTTGAACTTTTGGCCCAGAGGCTACAAATAGAAGTACATCGAGTAGTTGATTTGGCTGCAGTAAATGATACTCCTATGATTATTGGTGAAAGCTCCAAATATAATGATGATCAGTTGTACCCTCAAAAGAGACTCATTAAGGTTTCATTGAAAGCTCTGGGGTCTGCCACATATGCCCCAACAAACCCTGCTAGAGCCCAAAACTCCCATGATAGTTCTTTACCTTCTATCTTATGTTTTATTTTTGGGAATGTAGACAAATTTGGAGGGGACATTTATTACTCAGCTGTGACTTTTATGAGTGAAATTATCCACAAAGACCCAACTTGCTTTTCTGCTTTGCATGAAGTGGGTCTTCCGGAAGCATTTTTATCTTCAGTGGTAGCTGGAATTCTTCCTTCATCTAAGGCTCTGACTTGCATCCCTAATGGTCTCGGAGCTATTTGTCTAAATGCCAAAGGTTTAGAGGCAGTTAAAGAAACCTCAGCAATGAGGTTCCTTTTTGACATTTTTACGAGCAAGAAATATGTTTTACCAATGAATGATGCTATTGTTCCCTTAGCAAATGCAGTGGAAGAGCTTTTGCGCCATTTCTCCTCATTAAGAAGTATCGGTGTTGATATTATCATTGAAATAATTGAAAAAATTGCTTCTTTTGGGGACAGTGACATTACAAGTTCATCGGGAAAGGCTAATGGAAGTACTGCAATGGAAATGGATTCTGAAGGGAAAGAAAATGACAGTCAGTGCTCTCTGGCGGATCCAGCTGTGGAGGGGATTGGTAATGAACAATTCATCCAGTTTTGTACATTTCATTTGATGGTACTAGTACACAGAACGATGGAATATTCTGAAACCTGTCGAATATTTGTGGAGAAATCAGGAATCCAAGTTTTGCTTAAACTTTTATTACGGTCCAGTATTGTACAGTCCTCTGAGGGGATGTCTATTGCTCTGCATAGCACTATGGTCTTTAAGGGGTTTGCACAACATCATTCTGCTCCACTGGCAAGCGCATTCTGCTCCTCCCTTGGGGATCATTTGAAGAAAGCTTTGAATGGTTTTGGTGTGGTTTCAGGATCCTTTTTGTTAGATTCAAAAATGACCCCTGATGGAGGAATCTTTGCCTCACTTTTTATTGTTGAGTTTCTTCTATTTCTTGCTGCCTCAAAAGACAACAGATGGGTAACTGCGTTGCTTACAGAATTTGGGAATCGGAGTAATGATGTTTTGGAAGACATTGGATGTGTTCATCGCGAAGTCTTGTGGCAGATTGCATTTCTTGAAGGTGCCAAACAAGAAGTAGAAGATAGCATTGGTTCTAGTACAGAGCCGCAGACCTCAGAGCTGAATTCAAATGAAACAGAAGAGCAAAGATTCAACTCCTTCAGGCACTTTCTTGATCCTTTGTTGAGACGCAGAACATCTGGATGGAGTATTGAATCTCAGTTTTTTGATCTCATTAACCTTTATCGCGATCTTGGTCGTGCCAGTGGTTCTAACCAAAGAGTTGGTTCTGATGGTCCATTGCACATGCGATTTGGAGGTGGTCAATTCTATCATTCTGGTTCGTCAGACTTTTCTGGGGGTACTGTTAGAAAAGAATTTGACAAGCAGAGGTCCTACTATGCCTCTTGCTGTGACATGGTGAGATCTCTTTCTTTCCACATTACCCATTTGTTTCAAGAATTGGGGAAGGTAATGTTGCTTCCTTCACGTCGGCGTGATGACATTGTAAATGTATCTCCTGCGTCAAAGTCAGTAGCTTCCATTTTTGCGTCCATTATTTTAGATCACATGAATTTTGGGGGCCATGTAAATGGCTCGGGATCTGAGGGGTCTATATCGACAAAGTGCCGCTACTTCGGCAAAGTTATTGATTTTGTGGATGGAATTCTACTCGACAGGCCAGATTCGTGTAATCCTGTTCTCCTAAACTGCTTGTATGGAAATGGAGGTGTGCAGTCGGTTTTGACCACATTTGAAGCTACCAGTCAATTACTCTTCACCATTAATAGAGCTCCTGCATCTCCAATGGAAACTGACGATGGGAACTTGAAGCTGGATGATAAGGAGGATAGTGATTATTCTTGGATTCATGGACCGTTAGCTGGTTATGGGAAACTGATGGATCACCTCGTGACTTCATCCTTTTTATTACATTCATCTACTAAACACTTGCTTGCACAACCTCTAATAAGTGGTGAAGTTCCATTTCCACAGGATGCTGAGACTTTTGTGAAGATTATACAGTCTATGGTTCTGAAGGCGGTGCTTCCAGTATGGACTCATCCCCAGTTCATTGATTGCAGTTGTGAATTCATTACTACAGTTATTTCCATAATCAAACATATTTATTCTGGCGTGGAAGTAAAAAATGCCCATAGTAACATTGGTTCTCGCATAACTGCCCCCCCTCCAAACGAAACAACTATTTCAACAATTGTAGAGATGGGGTTTTCGAGAACTCGTGCAGAAGAAGCTCTGAGGGAGATTGGCTCCAACAGTGTGGAGTTTGCAATGGAGTGGTTGTTCTCCCATCCCGAGGAGACCCAAGAAGATGATGAACTTGCTCGTGCACTTGCCATGTCCCTGGGGAACTCTGAATTGGAATCAAAGGAATCTGTTGCCAATGGAAGTCTTCAGCAGCTTGATGAAATAAAGGTACATCTTCCTCCTGTTGAGGAATTGTTATTGACGTGCACAAAGCTTCTGCAAACGAAAGAACCTCTTGCTTTTCCAGTCAGAGACTTGCTTGTCATGATAAGTTCTCAAAATGATGGCCAGAATCGGTCTAACATTGTCTCCTTCATCGTTGATCATATAAAGTGCTGTGATTCTGTTGCAAACAGTGGAAATAGTACAATGCTGTCTGCTCTTTTTCATATTATTGCTTTAATTCTCCATGAAGATGCAGAAGCACGGGAAGTTGCCTCCAATAATGGTTTGGTGACTATTACCTTGGATTTGCTTTCCCGGTGGGATTCTTGCTTGGCTGATTGCAATAAAGGGGAAATTCCAAAGTGGGTAACTGCTGCTTTTCTTGCCATTGATAGGCTCCTGCAGGTGGATAAAAAGGTCCATTCGGAAATAGCAGAGCAGTTGAAAAGGGATAATGTTAATAGTCTGCAAACGCCTCTAGCCATCGAAGAAGATAAACAAAGTAAAGGATCTTCTCGTAAAAATATTGATGTAGATGAGCAGAAGAGGCTTGTTGAGATTGCATGTAGTTGTATTAAAAACAAAGTACCATCTGAAACAATGCATGCTGTTCTGCAGTTATGTTCTACTCTTACCAGATCTCATTCTGTGGCTGTTAGCTTCCTTGATGCTGGGGGTCTCAGTTTGTTACTTTCTTTGCCAACTAGTAGCCTATTTCCTGGGTTTGACAATGTTGCTTCAACTATTATTCGCCATGTACTCGAAGATCCCCAAACCCTCCAGCAGGCAATGGAATCTGAAATAAGGCATAGTCTTGCAGCTGCTGCAAACAGACATCCAAATGGAAAAGTCACTCCTCGGAACTTTTTGCTAGGTTTAAATGCAGTTATTTCTCGTGATCCAGTGATCTTTATGCAGGCTGCTCAATCTGTTTGCCAAGTTGAGATGATAGGCGAAAGACCTTACATCACTCTGGTGAAGGACCGTGAGAAAGATAAATGCAAGGAGAAAGATAAAGAAAAGGAGAAATCTTTGGAGAAGGATACCTTGCAGAGCAGTGATGGGAAAGTTTTGTCAATTAATGTGAATTCAGTGGCTTCTGGAAATTTACCCGGTAAACTTCATGATTCAAATTGGAAAAATGCTAAAGCTCACCGGAGATGTTCTCAAAGTTTTATTAGCGTGGTTGAGCTTCTACTCGATACAGTATATTCTTATACACCTCCCTTGAAAGATGATGTTGCTAAGGAGGTGTCCTTGAGTTTTCCATCATCATCTGCTATGGACATTGACGTTTGTGCTAAGGGAAAGGGTAAAGCTATTGCCACAACCTCTGAAGATAATGGGGCAAGCAGCAAAGAAGATTCTGCATCACTGGCTAAGGTCGTGTTTATTTTCAAGCTTTTAACAGAGATTTTATTGATGTATGCCTCCTCTGTCCATGTCTTGCTTCGTAGAGATGCTGAAGTTAGTAGCAGCAAAGGTTCTCATCAAAAGAGCTCGAGTGCTGTATGTACTGGTGGAATGTTTTATCACATTCTTCACAAATTCATACAGTCTTCTAGAAATTCTAAGAAAGAGAAGAAAGTTGATGGAGACTGGAGACATAAATTAGCAACTAGAGCTAGTCAGTTTCTGGTTGCATCTTGTGTTCGTTCTAGTGAGGCAAGGAAGAGAGTTTTTATGGAGATTGGATATATCTTTAATGAATTTGTTGAATCATGCAATGGCTTTAGGCCTCCGAGCAATGATGTGCAAGCTTTTGTTGATCTGCTCAATGAAGTATTGGCAGCTCGTACACCTACAGGTTCATACATTGCACCAGAAGCTTCTGCTAGTTTTATAGATGCTGGTTTGGTTGCATCAACTACTCGCATTCTCGAAGTATTGGACTTAGACCATAATGATTCCCCAAAAGTTGTTACTGGTCTTATCAAAGCCCTTGAACTGGTTACCAAGGAACATGTTCATTCTTCTGATTCTAATACTGGGAAGAGCGATAATTCAACAAAAAATCCTGAACACAGTCAATCTGGAAGGGAAGACATAGCTGGTGATGCATCCCGATCTACGGAAACAGGGTCTCAGATCATTCATGATGCCATGACAACCGAACGTACTGAGTCTTATGCGACGAATCAAACCTATGGTGGTTCTGAGGCAGTGACTGATGATATGGAGCATGATCAGGATCTTGACAGTGGTTTTGTTCCTACTAATGAGGATGAATACATGCAAGAAAATTCAGAGGATACTAGGGGTCTTAATAATAGCATTGATGCTGTGGGGATACGATTTGAAATCCAACCTCGTGTCCAAGAAAATCTTGATGAAGACGACGACGACGAGATGTCTGGAGATGATGGAGACGACGTTGATGAAGATGAGGATGAGGATGATGAGGAGCATAATGATCTAGAAGAGGATGAGGTCCATCACCTTCCACATCCTGATACAGATCAGGATGACCATGAGATTGACGATGATGAGTTTGATGAGGAAGTATTAGATGAGGATGCTGAGGATGATGAGGATGATGAGGATGAAGTGATACTAAGCCTGGAAGAGGGTATGAATGGAATAAATGTTTTTGACCATATTGAGGTATTCGGCAGAGATGATGCTTCTCAGAATGAAACTCTTCATGTGATGCCTGTTGAAATATTTGGTTCTAGACGCCAAGGCCGTACTACATCAATATATAGCCTCTTGGGTAGAACTGGTGACAATGTTTCTCCAGCGCAGCATCCTCTTTTAGGTGGACCTTCTACCCTCCAAACAGCACTTCCTAGACAACCAGGTAATTCCATGTTGAGCAGCTATTTTTGCTAGTTAGTTATTTCGCTTGCTTGAGTGTCTAATTCTAATATTTGTTTCTGTTTTCCATTATCATTCATTCTTAAATGTGACTCTAAATGTTTCAGAAAATTTCAACAACGCAACTATTTCGGATAGGACTGCGGAGAACAGCTCCTCAGGTCTGGATACCATATTCCGGTCGTTGAGGAGTGGACGCCATGGTCATCGATTAAATTTGTGGGCGGCTGATAATCAGCAAATTGGTGGATCAAATGCAGGTGTTGTCCCACAAGGCCTGGAAGAGTTACTTGTTTCCAAATTGAAGCGTCCTACTCCTGAGAAGTCTTCTGATAAAAAAACACTTATATCTGAGACACAGACAGAAGTTCAAGTTGGGCAAGTGCAACCATCTTTAACTTGCGCTAGGGATGAAAGTCTTGTTGAAAACATTGGACAGGGTGAAAGAGATAATTTACCTTCTCCATCCATGGCAATAAATAATCCTAGTGCCGCTGATGTTGGGCCTGCTGCCAGTGAATTACGACAAGAAACAGAAGTTACCACTCAATCTGAATTGGCTGAGATGCAATTTGAACATAATGATGGTGCTGTACGAGATGTTGAAGCTGTAAGCCAAGAAAGCAGTGGAAGTGGGGCAACTTTAGGGGAGAGCCTTCGCAGTCTAGATGTTGAAATTGGCAGTGCTGATGGTCATGATGATGGTGGGGACAGGCAAGGTTCTGCAGATAGAATGTCAATGAGTGATTCGCATGTAGCTCGCACAAGAAGGGCAAATGTTTCTTTTGGTATCTCTGCACTTGTAAGTGGAAGAGATGCATCCCTTCACAGTGTGTCTGAAGTTTCAGAAAATTCCAGCAGAGAAGCAGATCAGGAGGGTCCATTGTTGGAGCAGCAACTTAACAGTGATGCTGGCTCAGGAGCTATAGATCCTGCATTTTTGGATGCTCTTCCAGAAGAGTTACGTGCTGAAGTTCTTTCAGCCCAACAGGGTCAAGTTGCTCAGCCTTCAAATAGTGAGTCACAAAATACAGGAGATATTGATCCTGAATTTCTTGCTGCTCTTCCTCCAGATATCCGAGCAGAAGTTCTTGCCCAACAACAAGCACAAAGGTTGCTTCAGTCCCAGGAACTGGAAGGGCAACCGGTTGAAATGGACACTGTTTCTATAATTGCTACATTTCCTTCTGACCTGCGGGAAGAGGTATATTGCGTATTGGCATGTTATTTTTTTTTCACTTTTTTGTACGTTGCATATTGGCCTGTTATTTTTTCACCTTTTTGTTGTCTATTAACTTTTGTGTGTGTTTATCCTCAGGTTCTCTTAACTTCATCTGATGCCATCCTAGCAAATCTCACTCCAGCTCTTGTTGCTGAGGCAAATATGTTACGTGAAAGATTTGCTCATAGTTTCCATAATCGTACTCTCTTTGGTATGTATCCTAGAAATCGTAGAGGTGAAACGTCTCGACGAGGTGAAGGTGTTGGCTCTGGTTTGGACAGAGCTGGGGGAAATAATTCATCTCGTAAATCTGTTGGAGCTAGATTTGTTGAGGCTGATGGAGCACCTTTAATTGACATGGGTGCTTTGCATGGAATTATTAGATTGCTTCGTGTTGTTCAGGTAGTAATGTGGGAAAGACATTTATTCTCTTTCTTGCTCTATCTTCAATCTGACTAGTGTGTATTTGATTGACAGCCATTGTATAAAGGTCAGCTACAGAGGCTTCTTTTGAATTTATGTTCACACCATGAAACCAGAATGGCTTTGGTCGAAATTCTTATGGACATGTTAATGCTTGACGCAAGAAAACCAGTCAATCAATGCTCCACCACTGAACCTCCATTCAGGCTCTATGCTTGTCAAAGTAATGTCATGTATTCCCGTCCTCAATCTTTTGATGGTAAGGATATTTATTTCTTTTGATGGTAAGGGTTATCTCTTCCATTCATAATCAGGTTTAGTTTTCATTCCAAGAGTATGTGAGATGACTGTTATCTTTTACTTCGGAGTCTACATTCTTATGTGTGAATTTGCAGTTTGATGGCAGTATTAGGCTCTCTTATTTTTTCTTAGTCGGTGAAGATTATATATACACCCTTATAATAAGACACATTGTGTGAAAAATATTAATGTTTGATTTGGTTTTCAAGTTATTAAATTTTCCATGTCTTCAATCATTCTACACCTCGAAGGCTTTATTTAGCTTTTATTTCACAGGAGTTCCTCCCTTGGTTTTGCGGCGAATCCTTGAAACTCTTACTTATTTGGCTCGGAATCATCCCAGTGTTGCTGAAATACTGCTTCAGTTTAAGATATCTAATTCTTCCTGGCAAGAGCCAGAGAAAGTTCATCAGAACCGTGGCAAAGCTTTGTCAATGGTTGAAAATGAAACCAAGTATGAAAAGTCGCCACAGGAAAGATATTTTTCAATTGCATTGCTTTTAGGTCTTTTGAATCAACCCCTCTATATGAGAAGCATAGCTCATCTTGAGCAGGTAATTTGCAATGCTGGAGTTTATATTTGAGTGTTTCTTCTTGGCACAATTTGTTAGATTGATCTGGTATTGAAATTATCTGACCTCATTCTTACTTATGTATTCAGTTACTTAATTTGTTGGAAGTCATCATTGAAAATGCCGAAAGGAAATCAATCTCTGACAAATCAACTGCAACAGCTGCTGACCGACCATCTGGTATTGATTCCACATCAGATGCTGAAATGAATGTGGAATCCACAGAAATTTCCTCTGGTGTTGGGTCATCATTAAGAGTTAGTGATTCCTCCAAACCAACGACATCAGGTGCTGAACATCATGAGTTCGAAACACAAAGTATTCTGCTTAACCTGCCACAGCCCGACCTTCGTCTACTATGCTCATTACTTGCACGCGAGGGGTATTTTTTGAGCTCTATCTACGTTGTTTTCTTATTAAGAAAGTTTCTAAATAATTTCCTTGTTTGAGTAAAGGGTTTGATTATAATTTCATTTTATTTGCTAATCATCAGCTTCACTCGCTCTGGTAGTAATAATCTTTAGTATTGTACAATATGTTCTATTCTTTGTCAACATCTAATATGGTTTTGGAAATTCATTTATCTTTAGTGTGTGAATGCAAAAGAAACTTGTGGTTTAATATTATATTTGTTTCAACCAGCCTGTCCGATAATGCATATTCTCTAGTGGCGGAGGTAATGAAGAAGTTGGTAGCAATAGCTCCAAATTATTGCTGCCTGTTTATTTCTGAGCTTGCTGAAGCTGTTCAGAATTTGACAAGATCTGCCATGGATGAGTTGCGGTTGTTTGGTGAGGCAGTGAGAGCACTGTTGAGCACATCGTCATCTGATGGAGCAGCAATTTTAAGAGTTCTTCAGGCGTTGAACAGTCTTGTGACCACACTATTTGAGAAAAAAAAAGATGCTCAGATTTTACCCAAGGAAGGGCATGATTCTGCTCTTTCTCAGGTACGGAACATAAATGCAGCTTTAGAACCATTGTGGCAAGAATTGAGCTTTTGCATCACCAAAATAGAAAGCTATTCAGAATCTCCTCCTGAACTTTTGACTTCACTTAGAGCTTCCACATCCAAGCCATCTGGCACAATGCCACCTCTACCTCCTGGTAGTCAAAATGTTTTGCCATATATTGAATCTTTCTTTGTAGTGTGTGAAAAGTTACATCCCTCCCAGACAAGTTCAAGCCAGGACCTAAATACTGCAGTTTCTGAGGTTGAGGATATCCATGGTCAGCAAAAGAATTTAGGGCCAGCTGTAAAGGTCGATGATAAACATATTGCTTTTGTGAAGTTTTCAGAGAAGCATAGAAAGCTACTGAATGCTTTCATTAGGCAAAATCCTGGGTTGCTTGAGAAGTCCTTTTCTCTCATGTTGAAAGTTCCTCGGTTTATTGAGTTTGACAATAAGCGTGCTCATTTCAGATCAAAGATTAAGCACCAGCATGATCATCATCACAATCCTTTAAGAATATCAGTTCGGAGAGCTTACATCCTTGAAGATTCGTATAATCAGTTGCGGATGCGATCATCACAAGATTTAAAAGGGAGGTTGACGGTTCACTTTCAAGGGGAGGAAGGTATTGATGCTGGAGGACTTACGAGGGAATGGTATCAGTTGCTGTCTAGGGTAATATTTGATAAGGGAGCGCTGCTGTTTACAACAGTTGGTAATGAATCAACCTTTCAGCCAAATCCAAACTCCGTTTACCAGACGGAGCATCTTTCATATTTCAAGTTTGTTGGACGTGTGGTTAGTTCAAATTTATTTCCTCTTTTAGGATTGAGATTTTGATTGTTGACGCTGTAAATCACTGGATCATTTCTTTGCCAGGTTGGAAAAGCATTATTTGATGGGCAACTCTTGGATGTTCATTTTACCCGATCCTTCTACAAGCATATTTTGGGGGTCAAGGTTACGTATCATGACATTGAAGCAATTGATCCTGATTACTTTAAAAACCTGAAATGGATGCTTGAGGTATGCCAGAAACAATTTTTCTGTAGTGTTTCATGTTATGGTTAGTGTTGCCAAATCTGCCTTGCGTTTTATTGGAAATCATTATAAAGTAGTTCCTCTGTTACTGTTGCAGAATGACATCAGTGATATCTTGGACCTTACTTTTAGCATCGATGCAGATGAAGAGAAGCTGATTCTATGTGAAAGGACAGAAGTAATATTTTTGCTGTCTTGTCATTTTTCTCCCCTTTTGGCTGAGAAAACTTGTTTATCGCTTTTTTTCCTTTATGTTAGCTGTAGATTTCAGCATGCAGAACATTAGGGTAGCTGTTGAATATCTGCCCATTTATTTTTACTTCTGCTCTCGTTCCTTTCAATTTATTTTTGGTTCATTCAGACAGAAAAAGTATTGAAATGTGCTACTTGGTACAGGTGACTGATTATGAACTAATACCTGGTGGACGGAACATTAAGGTCACCGAGGAAAATAAGCACCAATATGTTGACCTAGTTGCTGAACATCTTTTGACAACCGCCATCAGACCTCAGATTAATGCATTTTTGGAGGGATTCAATGAGTTAATTCAAAGAGAGCTAATATCTATTTTTAATGATAAAGAACTTGAATTGTTGATCAGTGGGCTTCCGGATATTGATTGTGAGTTTTTCTTAGTTAATTGTTCTTGTCTGATTTGATGTCGTTTGTTTATAGGGTGTATATTTAGAGCTTTGAAAGTTTCAATTAAAATTTGTTAATAATGTTTCAGTGGACGACATGAGAGCAAATACTGAGTATTCTGGATACAGTGCTGCATCATCTGTCATACAGTGGTTTTGGGAGGTTGTACAGGGATTCAGCAAGGAGGATAAGGCTCGTCTGTTGCAATTTGTTACTGGCACCTCAAAGGTATATAATAAGTTGTAGTAACAAACATTAAAGAGGATACAAAATTATCTATGAATTTCATGATCATGGTTCGTGAGGTGAAAAGTTACTCACAAGAATATATAAATAGTTGTTTCGTGTAACATATATATTATTTAGCTTATGTACTGTCTTTGAAATTAAAGCGATATCATAAGGTTGGTGTTTAGACATTTTTGCAGCATAACTTATTTTAGATTTGTGGGTTTAGTTGGAGTTAAAAAATCAATGGGAGAGCTGAATAATCATGAATATTTTCATTGACATATTGGAAAAATATATGAAGAATTTTGACGTCATAATGAATGTGATTGTATGAAAACTGTCGGTTGAAAAACGAGACGCATCCTTAAGTCTACAAAGGAAACGTCATTTGTTTTTTGTTGCTTTATGGCCAGGATTATTACAGTTCAATTGGAACTTTAGAATTGGCTTACTATGATATGCATTTACACGCTGCATATAAGATTAGAAGTTGAAACTAGACTCGATATTAGTTTTTTTAATAGGAGCCTTGTGCATCATAGACTGATATATATTATCTATATTTGTATACCCACTGTCTTCTCCAGGTACCTTTAGAAGGTTTCAGTGCACTTCAAGGAATTTCAGGCTCACAAAAGTTTCAAATACACAAGGCTTATGGCAGCCCTAATCATCTGCCTTCCGCACATACCTGGTAATCCCTGTTTGATCCTTATTTTATTCACATCCAAAGAGGGCGAAACGGGTTTGATTCGAGTTAGTAAAAGGGATCTTTAATTCAGAAATAGATTGAAAAAGCTAAGCTGAAAAAAAAGGGTATATGACGAATTCCCATCATTTTGTTCATTGATCTTTCTCTCGTATTTTCCACCGCATGGACTATGCTTTTTATTTATTTTTGATCGTTTTATCTTTCTCACTTAGCCCATTCACTGTGTTTTGATCTTTTTATTTATTTTTATTTTCAGTTTCAACCAGTTGGATTTGCCAGAATACCCCTCAAAGCAATGTCTAGAAGAGAGGCTGCTTCTCGCAATACACGAAGGAAACGAAGGATTCGGATTCGGCTAAGCCAAAAAAAACGGGGTGTAGATAGTATATAAATGTCAAAAGAAAAATATTGATGCAAGTGAACGAGTAAGCGAAGGTGGCATAAATGTGACTCGTTGAGTTAGATCGGTTTACACTGTACAGTTTCGAGTTGCCGAAGAAATTTCTTCCGGCAGTTTTTCTATTATTTTTAATTTTATTTTCATTTTCAAGCTGTCATGATCTTAATTCTTGTTTATACATACATAAACAGCTTGCCCCAGTGAACGTTCTTAGTTTGAAATGATAACTACCGTTCTTGGTTAATTGAATTTTGACGTTCCAAAAACGCACCGTTTTAAAGTTGTCTCGCGGAAAGTCGTTAAACCTTTTCGTACCAAACAGACTGGACATACGGTAGTCCGTTCGCACTGTATCTCTCCTCTTCCCCGGGCTATTAATTACTATTCCTCCCTCTCCGTGGCGAAGAAATGAAAGAAAAGTCTTCTTCTCTCCTTAGATCACCCGAGCACTTCGCGCATCAGATCCGTCCCTCCTGCAAATTCACGTAATCCTATCGCAACGCCTGGAAGAGCTCACTTTGTTAGGTTCCCAGGCTTACTGATTTTGAAGCGCCTCGGTGATCCGAATTCTAGGGTTTTAGTTGTCTCCCGTTGTGTGTGTGTGTTTTATTTTTATTTTTTTGGTTATGAAGTTATTTGCAAAGCGTTTCAGTCTTCGGAATTCCATTATCTGATTGGATTTTACGTATCATCTGAGTCGTGAAGACTCGAGAGAAAATGGCTGTGTCTCCAGTGAAGTTTCTCTTCGGATTCCTGCTTCTTTCCATCACATTGTGGCTTGTATTTATGTAAGTATTTGAATTTTGGTTGTCAATTTCGTTCTTACTATTACACACTGTTTTTTTTGTTAGGTTTGTTTAGATTTTGGTTACGCTCTGAGTCTGATACGTCAGCATTAGCAAGTTCTAAATGTTCGCTCGTTCGTTTGAAGAGGGAGAATTGTGTTTTTTTTTTTTTGCTGAATCATACATATGGAAAAGTGAATCTTAGTCCATCAATTTTTCTACATGAGGGGGGATGATTGATAAATCTCATTAGCTGTTGGAATTACTCACCCACATCATAATATGAAGAATGCAAATACTGTTTTAAGTTGGAATTATATATTAGATTTTGTGCTTCGTTGTTGATGGAGTATATCGCATCAGAATTTAGAGCGAGGCACGTGACTTATCAATTGGTGATACTGGAAAATAAGCCCGACATCACGCAACAGAGTTTCATAATTTTAGTTCAAAGTTAATGTGTTTCTAGGAGAGTATGTTTCTTTGAGGATAGCTATTTAGGTATAAGATTCAAGGAAAAATTCAATTCTCTTAATCACGCAAGGCTGAAAAATTTGAAAGAAAACAGCCATAAAATTTTAAGACTGGCTTCCTGCAAACTCGATTATTTATGATTAAGTAGTTTGATGCTGCTGTTAGGAATAATTACCACGTGCATTGTTGTATATACCAACTGTCTGTAGACGAGGTAAAGAGACACATTGAGCACTGCACTCCTCAGTACTTACTCGCTGCGTCGGGAGTGTCTAATAGCTACGTGGTGTCAAACAGTGACAGTTTAATTGCTTAATGGAAGTTTTTAAAAATCATCTATGTATGTAAATTACTAATTTCTGCGACTTTTAATATCTCCGCTTTTAACGAAGATATTCTTGCATGGCATCTAGTTGTGTTTTGCTAGAGCCGTCCTGAAATTAACTGTAGCTTCAATTTTTGGTCCTTGCAACTATGTGTAAAAATAAAGTAACAATGTGACCTTCGTGCTATTTGTTTTGTTATTCTATGGTGGACTTTGATATCATCTTAGTAAACTATTTTGTGCGAATTTTCAGATTTGCTTCAAGGTTGCTGGCGTGGATTTTAAGTCGGGTTGTTGGAGCATCGGTTACATTTCGTGTTGGTGGATGGAAGTGTTTGAGGGATGTAGTGGTCAAGTTCAATAAGGTGTTTCTTGAATTTTATGTATTTCTTTGTTTTGATTAATAGTTGTGATCAATGATGTTACTGTGGTTCGTAAATGTCTAATTGTCACCTTAACGTTGCTCCATTTCTTAATTTAGTGGCTTATACAAGTGGACATGGACATACTTATGGATCACAATGTTCTTATTCACTTTTTTCATCTGCAGGGAACAGTTGAATCAATTTCTATAGGTGAAATCAAACTTAGTTTACGTCAGTCCTTGGTCAAACTCGGAGTTGGATTTATTTCTAGGGATCCAAAGTTGCAAGTTTTAATATGTGACTTAGAAGTTGTGATAAGGCCTTCCAACAAAAGCACATCAAAGTCAAAACCTCGGAGATCTCGTACTTCAGGTTGGGGAAAGTGGATGGTCATTGCGAATGTTGCTAGATTTCTGTCTGTTTCTGTGACTGATTTGGTTCTTAAGGTATGCCATTTCTTATGAACCACTCGGAAATTTCTGTTTCTTTTCACTGATCTTTTGGGTGCTGAAAATATCTTATTTTCATTTGTAATTGGAGCTTTAAATGTTGCAGACACCCAAAGTTACCGTTGAAGTTAAGGATTTGAAGTTGGATGTATCTAAAGATGGCCGATCGAAGCCAAATTTGTTTGTCAAGCTGTGTATATTACCTATTCTTGTTCATATTGGAGAACCACGAATTGGTTGTGATCAGTCTTCCAACTTTGGCAGTGGATATGTTAGTCATTCATCAATCTCTGCCAAAGACAAGGCTTCCACTCCTTTAATTTGTGAAGAATTATCTTTGTATTGTCAATTTGGTCATGAGAGGTATTTTTTTCTTCTTATACTTTTTATTGAGGCCTCATATTGATGGTCAAACATATATTATATGTCATTTGTGAGAAGCATAATAATATGTGAAATTCATATGTACAACGAGAAGAAGAATGTCTGCTTCAATGAATCTTTAAAGAAGACATGAAAATACAAGCACGAAGCATTTGATTAAAATGATCAAAAGGACGTTTGGCTGCATTGCCTTCCTTATTTATTATAGTACTTCATTACATTTGCAATAAACTATAAATATAAAATAAGTTAAATACCAAATATTGAAGGATGTAAGGGTTTTTTGGCTGAATTCATTGAAAAGACTACTGAATAAGAGATAAATTACATAAAGGCATCTTATTTAAGAAACAAAATCTTCAGAACTGACCTTGTAGTTTGGTGCTAAGAGTTTCTACCTTCCAAATCATTTGCAAAAGGTCCGTAAGTATATAAAAGTATGCTTGATTATAGACCAACATTAGAGTCAACTATCAAAATCCTGGACTGAGCTCCGCGTTTCCTATATTAACTGCAAATATCTTTTGTTTCTCTCTCTTCTTTTTCATTGGCAAACATACCTTGATTTGGATACTAATTTATATGGAGGGATTTACATTTCTTTCTTTTGACATAGGGAAGCAGGTATTATTATCAAGAACGTAGATTTTGTTAGTGGAGAGGTCATTGTGAACCTCAATGAGGAGATACTTTTAAGAAACAAGAGTTCAACTGACACTGTCTCTAATGAAGTAAGGTCAACTGTAGATTCTGTGCCTTCTAAAAAGTCACCAAAGAAACTAGTGGTTGCATCTCTTTCAAAGTACACATCTATTTTTCCAGAAAAGGTTTGTGATTTTAGATGGCTGCAATGTCTTCTGCCCCTTTGCCTTTGCAATTAAATAACTTTTCAAGAAGGCTATTTTCTATATTTGCTTGTTTACGTAATTTTTTCTTACTAAACATCTGGCTTTAAAAATATAGTGCATAGAGAATTTTGTACGGTGCATAAAATTAGCTGGAAAATAGTAGTCCTAAATTAGATGAAAAATATCATGTACTATTTGTTTCTTTAAAAGAGGCAATCTTAGTTAATACTGATAAAATCAAAATAAAATGGTAAAAGATCACAGGCTTGCTTGGTCCTGGGCTTGTCTTATATCAATATCCTCCGATTAAAAAAACTCGTTTTCAAGTTTTGAAGTGACGAAAAACTCATGGATCGAATACGAATTTAGTAGTTGTTGCATCAAAAAATAAGTTCAATGAATAACATAATGCTCTTTTAACTTCAAATTACTTGCATGCCTCAAACACTGTGATAATGTTGATTCTTGAGATTGCTAAAACAATTTTAATTTTATTTTGCCATGTTCGTCGTCTACAATGCTTTGTTGTAGAAAAAAAAATATGCTTTTGAGGTGAGACAAGCTCATCACGTTTGTCGAAAATACCAATTGTCTCGCCTAACACTTTAACTATCTCATTCAACAAATCACCATGGGTCTCAGATTCATGAATCTCATATTTAATATCGTTGTATGCTAGAAGCTCTTGTTGGAGACATTGATGATCAAATTTAGATTGAAAGGTATTAAAAGAACCAAAATTGTCTTTTAGGGTTTGAATCTCATGATTCGTTTCTGGAATCATAGGAGTCAATGATGTGTAAGATCCATTAATGGGTGAATATCTGCCTTTTGAGCTAAATGATGGTTATTCTCGATCGTTGTTACATGTTGAGGGTGATGGCCTTTCGTTTTGATTGTGTACAACAATAGTTTGATTCTGAAGCGAATTGTAATAATTTTTCCATTGACAGTTGATACTTGGAAAATCCATTTTTACCTTGAATTCGTGAGTATTCAACCTTCGATTTAAAATTTGGTCAACACAAAAATCATCTTCTTTGTTTGACGAATAATTATTTCTTTGTTGATATCTTCTATGAAAATTTTCCCGTTGTAGATGATCAAGATAATAATTAACTTGATCTAAAGAGATAAAGGTAGTTTGTTCGTTAGGGTTTCGAGATGGGTAGGTCAAAACCCTAGATCGTTCGCCGAAAAAATTGTCGCTGATGATATCCGGCTGGTGTGATTGGTCGGCTCGACTGGGCTGTGGCTAGTCGAGCCCTAGGTTTAGTGTTTTCTTCTTCTGCCACCCTAGAGTTTAAAGATGAATTTTTTCTGCTGTTTCTTCTCGATAATTCATTGTTTTCTCGGCTATTTTATAATTTGTTCAAATTGGATTTTCGAGCCTCTAATTTCTTAGCTCCTCGATAATTGCCGTAGTCTTCATATGCGGAGGATTGCAGACAGTTTTGTGAATTTCACTAATCTCACGATCAATTTTTTTCTAGTCGTTGATCAATGATTTCAAATCGCTGATCAATGATTTAAAATCTCCGTTCGTCGTTGGTGAGTTGTTGTCCAAAGGAACCTTCATCAGTCATTAGGTCGAAGTAAAAATCCGTGATTTGATATCGATTTTATATAGCAGAAGTTTTGTTTCAGAATTGAAATAGGGAAAATAAAATAATATCAAAGAAATAGCTCTTAAAATTGAGAAAATTGTATTAATTATCAAAGTCTAAATGAAGTTTTTTTCTAGTATTCACTGCAATTCTTTTAAATAAAGTTCAAGTTATCATTTAAAATATCTAATATGATAAAGTAAATCTTGTATGAAAACTTTTAAAAAGATAAAGAAAATATTTGAAAAAACTAAATTCAATATAAGAAATTAAAACTAATAAAATGAAACTAAAGTAAAAGATAAAATAAAATATTAAAAGATCATGGGCATATGGGCTTGCCTGGTATTTGGTGTGTCCTATATGAGATCGCCTTCTTGCTTAGATCCTTTGATTTCATTGAACAAATTGAGCTGTTTGGATCAATACAAAGTGTCTCCATTATGTTGCTTCTAGATCTTTAGGATTTTCTTTTTTAGAATTGGATCTTCTGAGGTTGCACACACCTATGAATAGCAATTGATTGAGAAGGATGATTTTGTTCCTAAGTAGATCGGATGCAATTATAGTATGTTCCTAAGTACGTTGTTGACCTTGTGGTGTGCATGCATTCTTGTTTTTATATGGTTTTATTTCTCAAATTATTGTCTGATTTAACAAAACTGCTTTTCTAAGACCAATTGACAGTTCCTCGACAGTTCCTCTAATAAGCTTTGGATCATTATTCTTCCGTAATATATTTTTGTAGTTGTTATTTTTCAAATATATTTGCTGATGGGCGAAAATTGCATGAACTATCAAATGTCATTTATAGATATGCTTCAGCTTACCAAAACTGGATGTGAGGTTTGTACATCGGGGGCATGATCTTGTTGTTGAAAATAACATCATGGGAATTCAGTTAAAGAGCATAAAGTCACGATCCTCTGATGACGTTGGGGAGAGTGCCCGCCTTGATATTCAAATGGAATTCAGTGAGATTCATGTATTGTCTTAATTCGTTTCATAAAGCTTTTTGTTTTGTCATTTCACCCTTCTCATTATTTATTTGATGTTAACATTTCAATATTTTGCAGCTCCTAAGAGAAGCTGAAACTTCTGTTCTGGAGATACTGAAAGTTGATACCCTCTCTTTCCTTTATGTTCCGATGCAGGTGTTTTATTATTATTGCAAATTTGCCCCATTTTCTTTTATTGAGTTAGTATTCTGTACTAGATTTGTTATATATTCATCCATTTTTCTTGAAATTGATTGAAATGTGAAGGAATTATAAGGATTATTGAATATAGAATTTAACTAAAACCCAGAGAGATAAATTGTATTTATATTTGAGTGTGTGTATTTGCCGATTGAGATTAAATAAATTTTGAACTTGAAGGAGCTTTATAAAATTTCTTTTCAGTTAGAGCTTCAAGCTGTAAATTTTCAATGTAAGGAATCTGAAATAAAAAATTCGAGAAACCTTCTATCCATTTTCCAAAGATAGTTGTAACTGGATTGCGTTGACCATAAAAATTTGCGACCCTAAAAACGGATTGAATTGAAAGAACTTTTGTAGAATTAGTCTTATTTCTGTTTGATTCTAATAATTAGTGTCAAATCCTATAGATTAAGAAGTTAGTTATATATTTCTTATTTTATCCTTTATAAATGTACTGGTATAAATATTAAGCTATAATTTATTATATAAATATCCTGCAGTATTTTTTTTGAGTTTTTCATGTTTGAATGCTTTTATGGTATAGAGCAATAAAGATGTTCTTCTATTGAAGAGATTCGTTTTTTAGGAATGAGCGAGATAAATGACTCTGACGTGTTTTTGGATGTTGTTCAATCAAATTCCAAAATTGTTCTCACTGCATCTGATAATTCTTTACCCTTCCAAATCACTAGATAAACTCTCTAGTCGGAATTACTTTCAATGTTCTAGATTCGTTCAACTTATCACTCGAAGTAAAGGCTGTTTTGGCTACTTTGATGGTTCCATTCCTCAGCCATCTTCAACCGACCATTCCTTCGCTATTTGGGACATCCAGAATTCTATGGTGATGGCGTGACTTCTACACTCGATGGACGACACCATTGCTAAAATTTATCTTCTCTACCCGAATGCAAAAGCAATATGAGACGTAGTAATCTTGGCCTATTCAGATTTAGAGCCCTCTTAACAAATGTTTGATTGGCGACATCGTTCTCGAAATCTGCATCAAGATGAAAGTACTAACACCACCACCAACGAGATTTATTGCAAATTACTTATAAAAGAACATACCTACGATTTTTGGACTGGACTCAATCTTACTCTCGATGATATTCATGGTCGCATTTTAAGCATTACACCTCTCTCGAGTCTTGATGCTATTTTTTTGGAGGTTCGTCGTGAAGAACAATGCCCTCGTATAATGCTTGGTGGCGCCTCCATAACCTCTACTCTATCCATTAACTCCGATGCCTCTGTCATGACCGCTCAATATCCTGACTCTCGCGGTTCTTGCAAGTTTTTTTGGCGTGATCACTGTAACTGGCCCCACCACACCAAAGAAACCTGCTAGGAGCTTCGTGGCAAACCCGCCGATTGGGTCCCACATAGCCAACGTAAGAGTGTCGGATCCAAGCTTGTAGTTGCAGCATTCTCATCACCTTTGACCTTCATTCAGGCTCAACTTGATCAGATTAGTCAATTGTTCTTATCCTCTACATCCTTGATGGCTCACGGTATTTCTTCTTTTACTGTGAATGAGTCAAGTCACGTTGGGTGAGTCTTGGATTATTGATTCTGGTGCTTCTGAGCATATGTCTAGTGGTCAAACTATTTTTTCTTTATACAGTCGATATTTTGGTACTCGTATCGTTACTTTGGCAGATGGATCTATTTCACCAATAGTGGGAATTGGAACTGTGGCTCTTAGTTCAAAACCTTTGCTGCATAACGTTTTATTTGTTCCCAAGTTGTCATATAACCTTCTCTCGATTAGAAAACAGACTCGGTATTTTGATTGTGAGGCTAATTTTTTCCCAAAACTTATATGTTTTAAAGGATCGAGACTCGAGGAGGCATGTCGTTGAGGTAGGTGGATTATACTACTTTCTGCATAATGACTCTCTAGTTCACTGTTGTAAAGTTGTTTGTGGTTCAATTTCTTCCCTCCGTTATCATCAAATAAAGCTACTCCATCACCGCCTTGGCCATTCTAGTTTCTCATATATGCGTCAATTATTTCTTCGTTGTTTTTTTCTTCGGATCACTTTGTGTGTAAAGTCGGCTAATTAGCTAAACACGTTAGAGTTCCTTTTTCAATTCATTCATATTATGATTTGAAATTTTTTTTTCTTGTTCTTAGTGACCTATGGGGTCTTTCATGAATTTCTACAATTTCAAATAAAAGGTGGTTTATTTTCTTTATTGATGATCATTCTCGTGTTTGTTAGATATTTCTATTACATGAAAAATCTAAAGTTGTGCATATATTTGAGCAATTTTATAATGTAATTATCACGCAATTTAACCATCGTATCCAAATTCTTCAAACTGATAATGAAATTGAATATTTTAATTTTTCACTAAATGATTTTTCTTCAAAAATAGGTATTATTCATCAAAGTTCTTGTGTTGATACACCACAACAAAATATTTTATCCGAAATAAAAAATCGTTACTTTCTAGAAGTTGCTCGAGCATTGTTTTTTTCTAGTAGTTTACTTAAACACTTCTGAGAGGATGCTATTTTAACTCCTTGCTACTTAATAAATCAGTTACCATATCGGGTGTTAAAATTTAAAACTTTAATTTCCACCCTTCAAAAATGTTTTCCAACAATTCATGTCTTTTCTGATATTCCTTTATGAATATTTAGTTGCTCGGTTTTCGGTCATATTCATAATCATCTTAGGTCTAAGACAGATTGTATGAGTCACAAATGTGTTTTTGTTGGGTACTTTTCTACGAAAAAAGGTGACAAGTATTATTCTCTTTAAAAAAAGTATATATTTTATCTCTAGAGATGTTTTTTTTTTTTTAACACCAATATTTTTATTTGAATTCATCCACCCAGGGAGATGAATACCCTGATCTTAATTGGGAATATTTTTGGGCAACAATTCCACGAAACCCTCCTTCAAGGAAAGCTTCTCCTACTCCAGCTCAGGGAGAGATCGTCAATCCTTCCTCAGTTTCTCCACAAAATCTTCCTTCGGCTTCTCTTAATCCAACTCAGGGGCAGAATGTAATTCCACGATATCCTCCTTCAACCTCTTCTAATCCAGCTGGGGGGGAGATTATAATTCCACGAAATCCTCCTTCAGCTTCTTCGGCTTCTCCTAATCCAACTCAGGCGGAGATCGTAACTCCACAAGATCAGGAGCATGATTCTTCTTCTTCTTCTTCTCAGAAGTTGGCAGACTCTCTTTCTTCGTTCTCTCCAAATCAGGAGCTAGATTCTCCTTCTTCTCATAAACCGGATTCTCCTGAGCCGATTTCTTCTTCTTTCTTCCTTGTTTTAACTTCATAGAATCAAGAACCTATTTCCCAAAAATTTGAAATTCACAATTCACCCTGTACTACTCCAATACCCAAAACTTCCAGATCGGTTGAACCTTTTCCATTGACTTACAGTAGAAGAAAGCACAGAGAAACCAAGTATGATCCAATATCTCCAGCATCTCACTTGTTAGCCTCAAGTTCTGGTTTTGACTATAACGAACTGCTACAATTGGGTATGCCAATTGCACTTCGCAAATGTACTCGTCCTGTGTACTCGACTTCCTATCTAATATTTTTTATGATATTTTCATGTATCTAGACCTATGCGTTCTTTGATAACCAATCTCTCAACAATAACAGTACCGGCCAATATTGACGAAGCTCTTCAACACAAATAGTGGCGTACAACGGTCCATGAAGAGATCAAAGCCTTGGAAAAAAATAGTACATGAGATGTAGCCAATCGACTCGAAGGAAAGGATCTTGTTGGTCCGGCTGAAAGATACATGGCACTTCTTGTGGCAAAGGGGTACACTCAAACTTATGGTATTGACTACCAAGAGACTTTCTCTCCCGTGGGAAAAATCTATACAATTCGGATATTACTATCTCTTGCAGCAAACTTAGATCGGTCACTTCACCAACTAGATGTCAAAAATGCATTTCTCAAGGGCGATCTAGCAGAAGAAGGATACATGGATTTGCCACCCGGGTTCAACAAGAACAAAGAAGGTTCAGTTTGTCATCTAAAGAAGACTCTCGACGATTTAAAGCAGTCTCCTAAAGCTTGGTTTCACAAGATGGTTCAACAGTTAGGCTACAAGCAAGATCACACCGACCATACTCTATTTCATTATAGAGTAAATGGTAAGATTGTTATATTGATAGTTTATGTAGACGGCATTATAATTACCAATAATAACTTTGTAGAGATGGAAAGGTTCAAGAAACATCTTGCAACAACCTTTGAAATGAAAGATTTTGGGAAACTAAGATTTTTCCTTGGGATGGAAATTGCTCGAAGTAAGGAAGGAATATTTATCTCACAACGAAAATGTATTCTTGATTTGCTAAGAGACACTGGGTTAATGGTATGTAAGCCGGCTGATACACCCATGGATCCAAATGTAAAACTTGAGACTAATCCAAAAGATTTATCTGTAGATCGGGACGTGTTTCAGCGACTAGTTGGCAGATTAATTTATCTTGCACACACTAAACCAGACTTTGCATTTTTTGTGAGTTGTATTAGTCAATTTATGCATTCATCATATCAATGTCACTTGAATGCTACAAATAGAATTTTAAAGTATTTAAAAGGAACTTCCTCCAGATAGTTAATGTTCAGAAAACAAGCCACAAGAAATGTTAAAGTTTACGTTGATGCTGATTGGGCAGAATGACCGAATGATCGGAGATCAATTTCAGGTTATTGCTCTTTTGTTTTCGAAAATTTGGTTACTTGGGAAGGTAAGAAGCAATTCGTTGTGGCAAGAAGTAGTGATGAGGCTGAATTTCGTTCCACTGCCCTTGGTATGTGTGAAGCTCTTTGGCTGAAATAATTCCTTGAAGAAACACACATATCAAAGTAAATTCTCATAATTGTTTGGTGCGACAAAAGGCTGCGATCTCAATTTCACATAATCCCATCAATTATGATAAAACGAAACATGTCGAGAATGATCGATATTTTATTAAGGAGAAGATTGATGAAGGCATTCTCAAAGGCTCCTATGTATATATCACACAGCAGACTGTAAAAATTCTTACAAAAGCTCTCTTTAAACCTATGTTTGAACGTTTAATATATAAGATTAGAATGTATAATATATACCATACAGCTTGAGAGGGAGTGTAGAATTAGTTTTATTTCAAGTTGATTTTAATAATTAACGTCAAATTCTATAGATTAGGAAGTTAGTTATATATTTCTTATTTTATTTTTTATAGACGTACTAGTATAAATATTAGACTATAATTCATTAAATAAATACATTGCAGTATTTTCTTTGAGTTTTTCATGTTTGAATGCTTTTAACTTTCTCACTTGCTCATAGGCTAGCAACTTCAAAACATAAATGATTATAAATTCATTATTCTTACTTGGTCCAGTAACTTAGGTAACTAAGTTGAAGAAAGAGTGGAATATTTGGAGGAAGCAATCTCTTTTCAATCTGTAATTTCTGTTGTAAAAGAGGTTCGTATCAAACAAATGGAATTGCTGAGATAAAGAACTTTCACTTTTTTATGGTCATATCCGTTAGAGAACCTAAATAGCTAGCGAGAGAGGATGTGTTTAAACCATTGTATTTCATAAATAGAATGATTACATGCTTTAAAATTTTCTACTACTGTATATTTTCTATTTTCTTTACATCCTCATATTTGGATTAATCTTGCCACTGAAACTACTCAGTTTTTGTGTTTTTTTTTACGTTCATACAAATCTAAACTTGATCCTAGAACACTTGACTTAGGTGCCTATTTCCCCGGAAAGAGGTCATACACATAATAATCTTATCCTGGAAAATTATGTGTGGATGCAATATTCTTTGAAGATCATAATATTTTACCAAAAACAAAAATCTCTCATTATGGAGAATACTGAACTAGGAGATGTTTTTACGAACATAAAAAACTTCTTAATTATCTTATCTTTGCCAGAATCAATCTCATCTAAGCCTAGAGAACCCAACATTAGGTTCTTGTACACCCAGCCCTCAACTCGCCCTCGGTACTTCCTTTTTTACTATAAAAATTGTCTTTAGATTTTTGTTGTTGGATTGATCAATTCATTAAAATGTTACTAGCTGGTAGCAGAATTATTTATTATAAGTATTTTTTTATCACATATATTGACTAGAATTAGTGATTGGTCAGGAACTTTCTTGAAAGTTTTCTTCTTCTATCTGGTTTTATGTTTATTTTTCAGTTATACATATGGGTTCTGAACAATTTGAACCACTGGGGCTCATTTGCTTTCCTCATGGAATGTCTTTTTTTTTAGCCAAACTTGCCTATTAGAGCTGAAGTTGATATTAAACTTGGAGGTACTCAATGTAACCTTGTTATGAATCAATTAAAACCGTGGATGCACATATATTTCTCCAAAAGTAAGAAGATGATTCTGAAAGAAGCAACTTCCACTCCTGAAAACTTGCATATATCCGAATTCAAAGCAATAATATGGACATGCACAGTCTCAGCCCCTGAGATGACTATTATGCTTTACAGTATCAGTGGCTTCCAAGTGTACCATGTAAGTTAGTTCCTTTTGTGGTCCCCTTTTTGGTGGTTTTGAAGAGCGTGAACCATTGAACTTGAGTTACATATTTAGGTTTGTCTGTAATGGATTTGAGTATGGTTTTGTATCCAAATCTATTGTTTCCTCGCAAATCACTGGAAATTATTCTCTAGGCTCTTTTGGGTTCAAACATAAGTTAACTTCTAGTTAATAAGTAGATGCTTGTAAACAAGAGATTAAGAGAAACTGAAACTGGAAAATATCTGCAGCCAACAACATGTTAGTATGATCATCTATTTGTGTACTTACATATCTTCTAGACCTTTCAATTTACTCTTTCCTGTACATTAACTTATTTTTCATTTCATATCCTGTTATTTATTAAGGTGTGGTTCTATTTATGTGAAGTCGTAAACAGAATAATTATTATGTTTTGATGTATTGAGGATCAAGACTATTTCAGTAACTGAACGAAGTTCGTTGGTGAATTTTAACCAACAACTTGTTTATTTAATTAATAACGAATCATATATCCATTAAATTGTCTTAGTTCGACAAGTTTGGTGTTCTTTGTATCTTAAATTGAATGCTTGACAGTTTTTGTTCTTATTGCAGGGTTGCTCACAATCTTCCCATGTGTTTGCTAATAACATATCTAATATGGGAACCACAATGCATATGGAACTTGGCGAACTAAATTTGCACATGGCCGACGAATACCAAGAGTGCATGAAAGAAAGTGTTTTTGGTGTGGAACCAAATTCAGGTTCCCTAATGAACATAGGCAAGATTAGTTTGGATTGGGGTAAAAAGGATAGTGAACAATCTGAAGATGAAGGCCAAAAATGCAAATTGGTTTTGTCTGTTGATGTGACAGGCATGGGTGTTTCTTTAAATTTCAAGCGTGTTGAGTCACTTATATCATTTGCTATGTCTTACCAATCTCTTTTGAAAAAGCTTATTGCTTCTCGGAAAAGGGAAAATCGAGGTGGGCATTCAATTAAATCATTAGGTAAAGGGACGCAAATAATGAAACTTAATCTCGAACAATGTTCTGTAAAGTTTTGTGGGGAGACTGGCTTGGAGAACGCAGTTGTTGTAGATCCCAAGCGTGTTAATTATGGATCACAGGGCGGTCAGGTTGTAGTAAGTGTGTCTAGTGATGGCACTCCTCGCTGTGCAAACATAATATCCACAACTGGAAGGGAAAAGTTGAATTACTCTGTTTGTCTTGACATCTTTCATCTTAGTTTGTGCGTGAACAAGGCTAAACAGTCAGCACAAATCGAACTTGAACGAGCAAGATCAATCTATCAGGAATTGTTGGAGGTACAAAAGCCTGATACAAAAGTGACATTATTTGACATCCTAAATTCTAAATTTGTACGGAGATCTGGAGGTCTCAAAGAGGTTTCCGTTTGTTCTCTTTTTAGTGCAACTGATATCTCGGTCAGATGGGACCCTGATGTGCATTTATCTCTTGTTGAACTTTTTCTACAATTGAAACTACTTGTGCACAATCAGAGGATTCAGGGAGATGAGAATGAATATGTTAGTGATTCTTTAAGTGTTGATGTTAATGGGCAGAAGAAGGAAACCATTGCAGAATCAGGGCAGTCTGGTAAGCAGAAAAAAAGAGAATCAGTATTTGCTGTTGATGTAGAGATGTTGAGTATATCAGCAGAAGTTGGAGATGGGGTCGATGCAGTGGTTCAGGTTCAGTCAATTTTCTCCGAAAATGCTCGAATCGGAGTACTTCTTGAAGGACTAATGCTTAGTTTTAATGGGTCTAGAGTTCTCAAAAGTAGTAGAATGCAAATTTCACGTATACCTAGGGCTTCTACGGATTCATCCGATGTTAAGATTCCAGTGATCACCACATGGGACTGGGTGATCCAGGGTCTTGATGTTCATATTTGCATGCCATACAGGTTGCAATTGCGTGCCATTGATGATTCTATTGAGGACATGCTACGTGGATTGAAGTTAATTACTTCTGCTAAAACATCTCTTATCTTTCCTTTCAAGAAAGAAAGCTCAAATACCAAAAAACGCAGTTCAACCAAATTTGGATGTTTAAAGTTTTGCATACGGAAGCTAAGTGCTGATATTGAGGAAGAACCTCTGCAGGGATGGCTTGATGAACACTATCATCTCATGAAGAATGAGGCTTGTGAGTTAGCTGTGAGGTTGAAATTTCTTGATGAATTTATTTGCAAGGCCAACAGATCTCCAAAGACTGCTGATACAAATGACTCTATTCTTGAAACAAGGACTAATCATAATGGAGATAATGTTGATGCACAAGATCCTTCATCTATAAGAAGAATGCAAGAAGAAATATATAGACATTCCTTTCGGTCATATCTCAATGGATGTCAGAAATTAGTTCCATCAAAAGGTTCAGGTGCCTGTAAGAAAGGGTTCCATGCTGGTTTTAAGCCAAGTACCACCAGAACTTCTCTACTGTCTATTTCTGCCTCTAATTTGGATGTTTGCTTGACAAAAATTGATGGTGGTGATGCTGGGATGATAGAGGTTATCAACAAGCTTGATCCTGTTTCTCTTGAAAATAACATACCATTCTCAAGGCTGTACGGGAGAAATGTTCTCTTGCACTCAAGCTCTCTTGTTGTTCAGTTACGTGATTATACATTTCCTCTTTTCTCTGCAACTTCCGGTAGATGTGAAGGCTGCCTGGTGCTAGCTCAACAGGTAATGCAAACAGGTCTCCCTCACAGTACTGTTATGGTTTCTGCTTATGCTTGTCGTGGTCCTAATGTTTTTTTTTTTTTAAGTTTCTTTTCCTTTCGGGTGAGGGGAGAGCCAATGATATAATAATATAGGTAAACTTATCAGTTTCTCCCTATTCTTTCTTTTTTTTGGTTCCATCGAGTCCTCTGCTAGTAATAATGAAATAATTTAGATATTGTGTCTGAATGCCAACAAAATGATTCTACTGGAGAGAATTTTGAAGTTGGAGAGATTGAAAACGACACCAGAGATATTCATGTAGATTCTTTAACTTGGCGTTGATGAAGTTTGGTCAAGACTAGAATTTGTATTTGGTAAGTTAATAATTGTTAAGAATTTCAACAATTTGTCTACAAACTCACTAATACAAAATACAAATCTACATGCAAATCAAACTTTTCATTCATTAACAGAAAACATAAGGAGTTTGTAAAGATGCAAGGGTGTGCTCTCCCTTCCCAAGCCACATTTGGCTTTAGCCCTAAAAACTCTTTTAGGTGTACTTGAAATTTGATTATATTATCACTTGTCAGTGTACTTTAAGATTTCGTTGTGAGCTTTCATGATAGAATTGAATTGCTAAAATTTGCCTATTTTGATAATTTACTCTATTATTTTTTAAAATTTTGTTACGGTTTCAAAACAAATATTATGCTGCACCTGGTTCTTTTAACTACTTTGATCTTGTTGTTCTTGGATTGTCCTTTCTAGTTCTGTGGAACTTTTCTTTTAGAACGAAGTGCAATGATATAGGTATTAATGATTATGTATATGAACTTTGCATACTTTTTGCCAATAACTTATTTTTTTTATAGAAATTTTGATTTGATTCTCTTTGGCTCTAGTTTTCAGTTTTAAATGCGATATATTCCAACCACTTGGGATTCCGACTTGATTGTTATACATTTTTTCTGCGTTTTTTTTTTTTTAGTTGGGCAATGTTATAACAGATAATAGTACTAAAATTGTTATTTTTCTAGGGAGATGTTTTCAAAATTACGTGTTCACAAATTTGTAGGATTTCATTTGATCAAAATATTGTCTTTGGAAATCATGTTTCCACTTGCCATTTTTGGTGCTCTCTGTCATGTATGAGAAGAAAAAAAAATGGAGGGACATTTTTTTCCCTTCTCTTTGACTCGTTAGCTTCTCATAATCCACTTGAATATTTGTGGTTAATTACTTCATGATTTGAATTGTTTCTCTGTGACTTTATCCATGTATTTTGGTGCTACAAGTAGTTTCGTATGACAAGGTAATGGGGTTCTGATGCAAACCTCATTCTTCATAAATTGTGGTTATACGTTCCTGTAACATTCCTGATGTTGGCCTTCACAATACTCTTCATTTTAACTTCTTACGATCTGTGGTTTTAACCGTTTCTTCTGCAATTAGGCCACGTGTTTCCAGCCTCAAATTTATCAAGATGTGTTTATTGGCAAATGGCAGAAGGTGCGGATGCTTCGCTCAGCAAGTGGCACAACACCACCTATGAAAACATACGCAGATTTGCCTATTCATTTTCAGAAAGGAGATATTTCTTTTGGAGTTGGATATGAACCAACTTTTGCTGATGTGAGCTATGCATTTACCGTGGCTCTTCGCAGGGCTAATCTTAGTGTTAGAAATGCTAATTCTGGTTCACAGATTCAGTTGCCAAAAAAGGAACGAAGCTTACCGTGGTGGGATGATGCAAGATATTATATACATGGAAATATCACCTTATACTTTTCTGAAACCAGATGGACAGTTCTTGCTACCACTGATCCTTATGAAAAGCTTGACAGACTTCAATTTATATCTGGCCCAATGGAAATTCGACAGTCAGACGGTCGCGTATATTTTTCTGCAAAGGATTTCAACGTCGTATTGAGTAGTTTGGAAAGTCTGGCTCATAGTCGGGGTTTAAAGTTGCCTAATGGAATATCTGGTGCATTCCTGGAAGCACCATTTTTTACTCTTGATATCACTATGGACTGGGAATGTGAATCTGGAGCTCCTCTGAATCATTATTTGCATGCACTTCCTATAGAAGGAAAACCTCGTGAAAAAGTTTATGATCCATTCAGATCCACTTCACTTTCACTTCGATGGAACTTTTCCCTGCGACCCCCTCTCCCCGTAAATGAGAAACCAGCCCCATCTTCTGACTTGGGAGGTGGCACTGATGGAATTAATTGTGGTCCTCAAATTAGTTTGCCAACTCTTAATATTGGTGCACATGATTTAGCATGGATAATGAAATTCTGGAGCTTGAATTACATTCCCCCTCATAAATTACGTTCCTTCTCTCGCTGGCCTCGTTTTGGAATTCCAAGAGTTGCTAGATCGGGTAATTTATCTTTAGATAAAGTGATGACAGAATTTATGCTTAGAATTGATGCTACTCCGGCATCCATAAAATATATGCCTTTAGATGATGATGATCCAGCCAAAGGACTCACATTCAATATGTCAAAGCTGAAATATGAACTCTGTTATAGTCGAGGCAAACAAAAGTATACGTTTGAATGCAAGCGTGACACTCTCGATCTTGTTTATCAGGGCCTTGACCTTCACGTGCCTAAAGTATTTCTAGATAAGCATGATAGCACTAGTGTTGCTAAAGTAGTTCAAATGACAAGGAAAAATTCACAATCTGCTTCCATGGATAAAGTTCCCAGTGAAAAAAATAATTATGTGACTGGCGGCTTAGAGAAGCATCACGATGATGGCTTTCTATTGTCATCTGACTATTTTACAATCAGAAGGCAGGCACCAAAGGCTGATCCGTCAAGATTGTTGGCCTGGCAAGAGTCTGGAAGAAGAAATCTTGAGATGACATATGTGAGATCTGAGTTTGAAAATGGGAGTGAGAGTGATGAGCATGCACGATCAGATCCTAGTGATGATGATGGTTACAATGTGGTGATTGCTGACAATTGCCAGCGTATATTTGTGTATGGACTTAAGCTTTTGTGGACCATTGAGAATAGAGATGCTGTTTGGTCTTTTGTTGGTGGCATATCCAAGGCCTTTGAACCTACAAAGCCTTCTCCTTCTAGGCAGTATGCACAAATAAAACTACTTGAGGAAAACAAGCCGCATGACAGAGATGAAGCACATGAAGATGGTATATCTATGCCCTCGTCCACTAGCTGTGCTTTGCAACCTGAGAGTTCATCTCCTTCACGGTCAGTTAGAATTGAGAACTCAACAAGTGCAGTAAAAGTGGATAATCTATTGTCGCCTATAGCTGGTACGTGTCGAGCTTTCTAAAAGTTTTGGCTAGGACTTAATCAAAATGGTTTATTCTATATGGTGTCTGGATTCAAATAATTGGTTTATACTCATCTTTTAAAGTCATTTATGATTAGCCTTTTTACGAAGTAAAGATATGCAAGCTATATCTTGTCATATCATGATAGTGCTGGAAATTCAGTAACATTATTACAGCAAATGTTAAGAGACGTATGTTTTGTATGACTCCCAGCAAAAATCAGAAACATAAATGATTCAGAGGAGGATGGAACTCGTCATTTCATGGTCAATGTTATTGAGCCACAATTTAATCTTCACTCTGAAGAAGCTAATGTAAGTATGAGACTCTAGCTTTACTTTTCCCTTGCACAATTTTTTCTTTAGACCTTGCTTTGCGTATGGTTAAATTATATTTGTAGTTGTGTTTTGTCCGCAAGTTGTCCTTTGTTGTTTGGATTTTTTGCTGTTTTGTTGTGCTTTTTTGACCTTTTATTCTAGAAATGGGTTCATAAAACATTTCCCTACTGTGAAGAATACATTACGTCTAACAATTCGTGACACAGTCTAATTCTCCTACCAAGGCATTATTCTACTTCTTCTGGCATGCATTAAACTTGTTCTTATTTAGAGTAAAAGGAAGTCTAAATCAACATGATCATAAGGCTTCTTGATAGTGTGTTTTACTTTACTTTAGGTATGTACTCTTCAACAATTTCATTGACGATTAGAGGATAGGCCTAAATGGTTTGTCAATCAATGAATGTGTTATGGTTTCCCGTCGTGCTTCTCTCGGTGACATTTCACTAAGCCATTTTCTAGTTAGAAACCTCCACAGTCAAATCATTTAACCAAGTGTGCTATGGATCACTTGGTTAAAAGATCTCTCCTCACAAAGGAGAGATGCAAGATTCGAATTCTTCCATGGTAAAATTATTGGGGATTGAACTCTATTACTAGAGATATAGAACCCAACCATATTATGCCTCATTGGTAGAGGGTTTTAATCGGAAAGAAGGCCAAGTGAAGTGCCACCGAGTGAAATGCGACGGAGAACTATAATAGAATGATGTCGACACTTCAGAGATTGTCTTCAAGTATTTCTCTAAATGCATTCAAAAGAACTTTTCCAATAGTTTGTAAAGGCTTACAATACAAGTTATGTCTTTTGACTTTAATTTCTCAAAACTTTCTTTCTTAATAACAAAAAAGCTATAAGTATGTCACCATGCCTTGGATATCTCTCTCTACAGATTTTACAGATTTCAAAAATTCTAAAGAGTTGACTATGTCAATTGGATTGATTATCTTTCAATATGAGAGTTCCTTTGAGTATACAAAGTCTATTAGTGTTTTACGAGAGAAACTATTGCAACGAAAGTTTTATTTCGTAATTAAAACAAAAAATAGAAAAAATTAAAAAACAAACTCTCAGGAAAATAGAATAATTCAATGTCAAAGTCTAAAGTTCATCTTAATGTTTATTACAACCTTTAAATAGAAGCACAAATTAAAAGACTAAAATTAAAATTAAAAATTAAAAATTAAAATAAAATGATAAAACAACTTACGAACTCATGGGGCTTGTTTGGGCGGCCTAAGTCTGTCCTATATCAGAAATATAAATTTAGCAATTATATAATTATGTCTAGCGCACTTTTTTCTTAAGATGAGTTCTCCCTGGTTCATATATTGTGTTTTTCTTGATTTTTTATAAAAAAAATTAATTATGTCTAGCTAAACAAGGTAAAATTACTAATTGCGAGTTATTTACAATTACAAAAATTATGCATTAAATATATATGTTTGCACATGTTTAACTCTAACTGGATGTCCCCAAGTTAATTTTCTCTCGTGAGACATCAAATTAGGAGAAAAAAAATATTGTATTAAGGGTATTAGCAGAATTATATCAATCATAGTTATTAGTTCGAATAGGAGAATAAATGGTGGAGGGGGGACTTAAAAAGGTAATATTCTTTCTGAATCAGGTGTGATATGGGGAAGGAAGAGCAAAGCCCGTAATTTCTGATAAACCTTGTTATGTGCTAATTGTGATTATGAATAAAAGGTGTTGTGTTGTTTTAAATTACTGAAGTTCACTGAGAATTCAAATCACATTGTATCCAAATCTTATCATATTGGTGTCAAAGCATTATTTCCTGAGATGGCAGGGAAGAAAATAGAGGGGCTTCTGGAATCTAAAGAACACATTGTTCGCAAATCTTATCAAATTGGTATTAGAGCAATTTTTCTTTAGATGGCAGAGAAGAAAATAGGGGGCTTCTGGAATCTATGGAAGAAAAGATGGATCTTGTGCATAGGGAGATGAAAATTATGAAGGGATACTAAAAATCTCGTTTCTAGAAAAGTGTGTATCAACGATTCTGAAGAGCTTTAGGTAGAAGACTCTGATCCTGGAAATTCAGAGACAAGATTCACAGATTTGGAAAGGACGACAGTTCTTCTTCCCAGTAAATTCACAACAATCAGACACAATATCACACTGATATTCATAGAAAAACATCAGTTTTGTACAAGAACAAAAGAATTGTTAAGGGTCTGCCATTCCTTCCCAACACTCCAAACTTCCAAATGTTTTCCCTAACCATTCTCCTAAATTTCCCTCTCCATTTATTCATTATTCACTACTAATATATTTCCTAAAGTATCCTTAGATAACTACTCAAATTTATATGTGATTCTCTTCGTTTATATGCCTCTCATAAGAGAAATAAACAGGTGGTCTTTTTTCCAACAGACGAAATGATGTGTAGGCCTAAGGGGCTTAAGTTGCGACAACGCTTAATAAGATGTAGATGCACATTGACATGCAAGGATGATGTCTATTTAGCGTGTGCTCTAATTTTTTTATTAAATTTTAATTTTTGTTTACTTGCCTTTTGTTTCATGTTTTGATGAAACTTGTATCTTACAAATTTTTCAGTGCTTCTCTTCCCTTTTGAGTTGTACTTGAATTTCCTACTGTTAGAGATCGGTATTGGAAGTGTTCATGCTCCTTATTGTATTTTTTTGTTTTGCAATATGGTGATTTTTGAAGAAGACAAAGTAGATGTAGGAGTCTTCATTTTCATTTTTTGAAAAATGTTTTGGTGAGATAAAGTTTTAGGTCATGCTGGCGAATTCGTTACACATTCTTTCGTTTGTGGTACACTTTTTTATCCTGAACTCAGAAGAAAGTTTGCAAGTTGTAAAGGATAAACTACTGTTTTATGAATTGAGCATTAGCTATGCATGCTCATTGATATTCATTACATATTTTCAATTTACTTTGTAAAACAGGGTAGATTTCTTCTTGCTGCTGTTAGTGGTCGTGTTTTGGCTCGATCATTTCATTCAGTTCTGCAAGTTGGCTATGAGATGATAGAGCAAGCTCTCGGTACTGGAAATGTTATCCCTGAATGTGAACCTGAAATGACATGGAAACGCATGGAGTTCTCAGTGATGTTAGAACACGTACAAGCTCATGTTGCTCCAACTGATGTTGATCCAGGAGCGGGATTACAGTGGCTTCCAAAAATTCTCAGAAGCTCTCCAAAGGTAAAGCGTACTGGAGCTTTACTCGAGAGAGTATTTATGCCATGCCATATGTATTTCCGGTACACTAGACATAAAGGTGGAACTCCAGAACTGAAGGTACTTAGCTTCCTGAAATATCTGTTGTTTTGATGTGTAAATTAACATTGCTGCAGACAAATATAATACACATTCAGATAAATGTGTTGTACCTATATCATGTTATTATGCGATTAAGAATTACTAGTTGTTTGAGCTGTCTTTCTTTTCAGCATAATGTAATTTTAAAGATTTTAAATGCTTAATGAAATCATTCTATTGTAGGTGAAACCATTAAAAGAGCTTATATTCAACTCTCATAATATAACTGCGACAATGACTTCTCGGCAGTTTCAAGTTATGCTAGATGTTTTAAGTAATCTTCTCTTTGCGCGACTTCCCAAGTAAGTATTTGCAATGCTTTATTGCACTATTTGTTTATGAGGTCTTTATATTGGTTAATGATCTTCGTAAATTAGTGTATAATGTGGCCGACATTGAGAACAGTGCAATTTGATACATTTGCTTGTGGTTGTAAACATTTATGTGAATGTGAATCAGGCCTCGAAAAAGTAGTCTGTCCTTTCCTTCCGAAGACGATGAAGATGTTGAAGAAGAGGCAGATGAGGTGGTCCCTGATGGCGTTGAAGAGGTGGAATTGGCAAAAATCAACCTTGAACACAAAGAGCGGGAACGAAGGTTGATTCTGAACGACATAAGAAAACTGTCTCTCTTGTCTGATGTTTCCAGTGATGTACATCTGGAAAGGGAAGGGGAGAATTGGATGGTTGCAGGTGGAAAATCCTTGTTGGTGAGAATCAATCCATCCAATGACCACTTGATTTGAAGTTTTAAGAAATTTAAGTGTCTTATTTATTCAGGCATTTGCTAATCAAAATATTGTATCCTAAGTCTCGTTCTTGAATCGTGCTTTGCTAATTTAAAAATTTTCCCCTAACTAACTGGTAATTCCATTTCCGGAAGTTTTTATATAGTGAGGCGTTGGTTCCTTGGTATTGCAAAATGATTTGAAATTTATCTTTTTTTTAGTTACTTTTGTAATGCTAACAAAATAGATGAGAGGAGAACGCCACGAAGGAAAATGCAGGTGTATGGCATCACCCATTGTTAGTTTAGAATAGTTCAAGTTCTTTGTTTGTTGAAATCCTAAATTCATGAAGAATCAAAATGCTCCTTTTGTTTGAGCTTCATGTTTGACGAGGAGTTGCTGCAAAATTAAAATAGTAAGAAAAGAAAGAAGAGTTCGTGTCAAAAAAAAGGAAAAGAAAGAAGAATAGGACTTAGAAATGTTTCTTGAATCAGTTGTTTTTCATGTTCTCTTTAATTTTTGCCAGTTGCAGATCTCCTTCATGTAAAATCACACGACAGTATATTTCTGTTTAACTATGAAAGTTTCCATCACAATAATTAGAAGTTTCATCTTCCAGGTTCAAGGACTGAAGAGAGAGCTCACGAATGCACAAAAGTCTAGGAAGATGGCATCAGCATCTTTAAGGCTTGCTCTGCAAAAGGCTGCTCAGATACGATTGATGGAGAAGGAAAAGAACAAAAGTCCTTCATATGCTATGCGCATTTCTTTACAAATTAATAAAGTGGTTTGGAGCATGCTTGTAGATGGAAAATCTTTTGCCGAAGCTGAGATAAATGATATGGTTAGTCACTAATTGCCCTCAGGCCCTAATCAGTCTACTTTGTTAGCTAGGACCTTCTTCTCAGTAGTTATAACTTTTAGCAATGTGAAGTTTCCAAAGAGCTATATGGCAAGCTCCTGCTATCATTTTTGGACAATTGTACGTCACTTATTTACGTAATCTTTATTGACTACCTTGTTAAATGGAGGACATAATCACTAATGAGATAAAACAAATACAACCGAGAAATGGATGACATAATCTTGTTTGATTATCAAACCACGTGGTAACTTTGTTTTCTTCATCTTCTTTGGCCCATTTATGATCAAATCTTTTCAGCATGTTGCACATTAATGATGACATAAACTCGTTACTTTCCACAGATTTATGACTTTGACCGAGATTACAAGGATGTGGGTGTGGCTCAGTTTACAACCAAATTTTTTGTTGTCCGAAACTGCCTGCCTAATGCAAAATCTGATATGCTTCTATCTGCTTGGAATCCTCCACCAGAATGGGGGAAGTATGCACTGTTTTTCTCTATTTACCAACATATATCTCTGAGTTTTTTACAGTATTTTTCCATCTGCCCGTCCAAAATCTTCTAGTTTTTTACTAGAACTATTTGTTACAATAAATTCCGTTGTTACACTTGACCTTTTCCTTTTGTGGCGTGGATGATTTGTTGTTCATGAAGCACCTTACTTTTGTTGGGACCTGTAAAATATTTTCAATGATGAGCTATGCTTTTCTTTTTGTGTGCATTGTATTAATTTCAATGTTTTCCTATATGCTTGATACGAACTTAATTCAAAGCATTTGTTTCCTCAAGCACATCGGCCTTTACTGTCATCTATTGCTTTTTGCATTTTTTTTTATTTTTTATTGAAGATTATGGTTCCTATCAACAAAAAAGCCAATAGCCATAACTGTAACGACCCGTCATCACTAAATATGCACAGTTCTACTTGTACTATTTGGTACATTGCTGAAAGACACTGAGGCCATCTGTATATATGCATCCAGACGGGCAACTTGATATTGGCTTTTTTGTTGGTAAGAACCATAATCTTCAATAAAAAAATAAAAGCAAAAAGTAACAGATAAGGAGGATGTGATGTCCTCCTGATCAAGAAAGAGGATATATATATTTATTTTACTTGTACACAACAGATGTTTCTCAGCTCACCTAAGAAAGCTTGCATCCTTTTAATTGGCTGCAGAAAAGTCATGCTTCGAGTAGACGCCAAGCAGGGAGCCCCAAGAGATGGAAATTCACTTCTTGAACTCTTTCAGGTAAGTGCTTCTTTTCCTCCATTCAAACTAGCTTTCAGCAATTATGTACCGTTGTACACTGGACTGGTGATGTAGCTTGTTTTAGGAGCGCGATGATATGAAAATAAGTCGCACTTACGATCATTAATCTTGTCAATTTATCATTTTTGTTTGTACCAAAAATTTGTCACCAAGTTTCTCTGGGTGATTGTCCTGTGACATTTTAATTCTGTCTCTGCAATTAGAGTTTTATCTTCTCTAATTCTTGATTTCTTAAGTTGAATTACTCAAGGACTGATGATCTTCAATCTATAAGAATAAGTTTTCAATTGATAGGTCGTTAAAAAATAAATAACAAGTAGAATTTAAGATACTTGACTCCTTTTAGAACTTCTTTCTCCTTGCAAATCACCCATGACCACACCCTTAGGTTGAAATTGGGAAATAATATCAGAACGTCATTTTTTATTGCTGCAAGTTTTGTTGTTCGCTCCATGGACTCATAAACGACAGCCAACCCTTTTCTGGTGGAGTATTTGTGATAAGCATTTTGAATGGAGGCATCTGGGAACGAAGAGGTTGATGTGTGAACTTTTTTATCTAACACTGAGTATTTTATTAGTTGAGGAGAAGCAGATTCCAGTGTGCTTGGAATTATTTGAATATGATGAGCACATTTAAGCGAACTGCACAATTAGAAATATTTCTTTTGAGGATCCCTTTTACCCACCAGTTACTCCACCCTGGTGTAAGATAAAGATGTTACAATAACCACCCCACGCTATACGTACCATTAAATTAGTGCAAAGTGAAAAGTGCTTCAACATGATGAGCGCATATACCATATACAACTCTATTCTCAAGTCTCAAAAGTTTTTATTTACTATTAAGAGTTTTTTTTTTAGTATTCAGCTTGAATTATAGCTACCTGATACTGATTACTAATCTGCTAATTAAATGTTATGCACTTTAGGTAGAGATTTACCCCCTGAAGATCCATTTGACAGAGACAATGTATCGGATGATGTGGGAGTATTTTTTTCCAGAAGAAGAACAAGATTCACAACGCCGGCAGGTCAAGTTGGAAGCCTTGGGGTTTCTTAATTTGTCTATTAACTTTTTGGTGCATTTCATAGTAATCAACATAAGTTCGTAATCAAAGTTACTTACATGTTTCACATTATGCACACAGGAAGTTTGGAAGTTTTCAACAACTGCTGGGTCAAAACGTGTTAAGAAAGGTTCTTCAAATCAGGAAGCTTCTACATCAAGTAGTCATTCTTTGAAAGAGTCCGAGGCTGCGTTGAAATCAGGCAGCCCTACATTTATAACCGATCAATCCTCTGTTCACACAGAATCAACACATGTAAGTTTGCTAAACCCATTTTGGGAAGATTGTTTCTATCGGAAACTGAAGTTCATTAAAAAGAAAAAGTAAATAGAGAAGACTAGCATTGGGAAGCAGTTGTCTCTACCCAATTAGAAGTGACGATAGCAAAAGAATAAACTTGTTTTTGGTTATATTTATTAAGACAAAAGGGATTCTTCATACTTATATCTGATCAATGTTGCTAGAATTAACTTATATTATTATTCCTGGGATTGACACTCCATTGCAGGCGTCTAAGTCTCAAAACCCACCAGAGTTAAGAAGAACGTCTTCTTTTGATAGGACATGGGAAGAGTCAGTGGCAGAATCTGTTGCTACTGAGCTTGTCTTTCAGAGCATCTCTTCCTCAAAAAGTGGACCACTTGGTTCTGCTGAACAGCAAGATGAAAACAGTAAAAACAAATTGAAAGACCCCAAAGTAATAAAAACTGGTCGATCATCCCATGAAGAGAAAAAGATAACAAAGGCAAACGAAGAGAAAAGATCCAGGCCTCGGAAAATGATGGAGTTTCACAATATCAAGATAAGTCAGGTTGGAGTTTTTGCTAGATGTTAACGTCCTTGTGTATCAATGTACTTTCCCACTGATCAAGAAAATATTTATGACAGTATCTGACTCGAAACACGTTTCCTATTTAGGTTGAGCTGTTGGTTACGTATGAGGGATCAAGATTCGTTGTGAATGATCTGAAGTTGTTGATGGATACTTTTCGTCGTGTTGAGTTTACTGGGACTTGGCGAAGACTGTTCTCACGGGTTAAGAAACATATAATCTGGGGAGTTTTGAAATCGGTCACAGGAATGCAGGTAGGAACTACCGTCTTTCTCTTATTCTCTTACCGAACATGAAGTTTTTTGACTTACTACAGTTATCTTTCTTCCTGAAATTAGCTACACATCGAGAGATAATGAGCTCATTTTTGGCAAGGCACATGATTAGTTGTGGGATATAAAATAGGAAAAAGGATGGTAAATTGCATATATCATGGTTAATTTCACGCAATCTTCCATAAAACTATACTTGCGTTGCAATTTCAGGCTTAAATTACTTTCTCATCTCCTGAACTTTCTTACAGGGTAAGAAGTTTAAAGACAAAGCACACAGTCAAAGGGAACCAAGTGCTGTTGCGGTGACTGATAGCGACTTCAATTTTAGTGACAACGAAGGAGGTCTGGTAGGGAAGTCAAACCAGCATCCGATCTCTTGGATCAAGAGGCCAACTGATGGAGCTGGTGATGGATTTGTCACTTCTATTAGGGGGCTTTTTAATACCCAACGCCGTAAAGCCAAGGCATTTGTATTGCGCACAATGAGAGGGGAAGCAGACAATGATTTTCAAGGTGATTGGAGTGAAAGTGATGTCGAGTTCTCACCCTTTGCTAGACAGCTCACTATAACAAAAGCTAAAAGGCTAATCAGGCGTCACACAAAGAAGTTTCGTTCTAGGGGCCAGAAAGGTTAGTGAAGTTGCTTGTCTGTTCTTTCAATTTTATACTAGCCTTGGTACTTTCTTGGTATATTCTTGATAATGGACAGAGCATAACTGAAACTTTATGGAGTTGCAAAATAGTTAGGAAATTATAAACATGCATAAAAACAATCACTCTGGGACTAACCATGACAACATTGCTCCTCAAAGAAGCCAGGAAATTTTATTGCTATTGACACTGATCTTAATTTGTTTCAGGCTCATCCTCCCAACAAAGGGAGTCACTTCCCCCCTCCCCTAGAGATACCACACCATTTGAAAGTGATTCTTCAAGTGGGTCCTCGCCTTATGAGGATTTTCATGAGCAGACTCAATTTTAGTCTTTGGAAGGAAACTTCTGGGATGCCTGCAGAGAGAGATAATCGTGAATAGTTGACAAATCGCCATTGTTCAAGAAATCTCAGGTTCAGGGATGGTATACCGCAACAACAGCAGACCCTTTATCATCAAGTAGAATTCCAATGATTCAAGCTGTGGACTTTGAGCAGCTGGAAAAGATAAATACTCGAAGGTAATTAACTACGATTATCTGAGTTGGGCAATTGTTTTCCTAACTCCAATTTTTTTGTTTTATTTCACAATTATCTTAGCTTAGGCACATGCATTTACATCCTGGAAGATTGTTCGAGCTATCAAGAGTTCAATTTTGTACATACATTCAAATGGTAATCTAATAATAATTTATTTCTTCGACGAATTTGTGGGTTGGCACAAAAAATGGATTGGATGATACACCACAGTACCCAAGTTAAACTTCTCTTCGCAAATTCTATCGTTGTTTATTTTTACTGAATACAACCTATTACCCTTTAATTTATGACTCATATTTTGTCAGCTTGAATAAAACAGATGTACACAAGACAATTATGTGAAACAAAATCATGATTGTTTTGAAGAAAAATTACATGGAAGTTAAATAGATGATTTGGACGCTAGTTCCTACCGTATAATTATTAGCAGCTGGGGCAAACCGCAGTGAAAAGCAAGCATTAAAATCATTTACCATTATGAAACTCAAATCAGCACAACCCCCTATCAGATAAATAAATCTTAAGACGGCTGAACAGCAGAAGAATTTCTCTACTGCCAACCATTATAACACATGCTCGAAATTTGCATCAGGCAACCGAACTTCCGCTGAAGTGGTGATTTGCATCCCCTCCGGCGTGACTTTACATGTTATGGTCAATTATAATCTTACAAATCCCTAGCCTTGACATACTTTTGACCTGAAATGCACATTAGATTTGTATATTCCCGTGAATATTTTATATCTTGAGAAAATAATTGCGTATATTATCACTTCTTGAACAAAGTAAAATAAACTATTACCTTCTAAACAAAGTTAGCAGGGATATCTAACTCTGTACCAAGTTCACCCAATGGTTCCTGTTCCTGCGTATTAAGGCGTCCATTAGACCTTTGGCAAGTCTAATGCCCATTAAAATTAATCACCATCATTCGAGATCGATATTCTACTTATTCTATCTACTTACCGTTGAAAAGATGAGGACAATATTTGTAGAAATTTAACTAATAAAGCAATTAGCTCCAATTAAAAAGTACAATATGAAGACTAATCAAGTTAAAACAACACAATTGTTTTATAGCCGCTAGAATTGAAATAAAGAAATTCGTTCAAATTGAAATTATTTTTCAAAATTTGAATAAAATAAAAATAAAAATACCAGCTCCTCATCATTCCCTGAAGAATGGTCCATTTGCTTGGGCAAAGAGTCCATAAGATCTCGGTGCAAATTCTGGGTACATTGCGAAATAGGAAGAATTTCAATTAGTTCTCACAAGACTTTGCCAACAGACGAGACAGAAAATCACTTTTATGAAATGAATTTTTTCAAAGTAAATAATCCATGTAAAAAAAAAAATGGTGAGCCAATAAATTGAAATATGCCCCTAAGACCTTGTTGCCGGGAAATCTAATGAGAAATTCAAATACTTTGTATAGATATTGATGAAAACGCTATGTTAAGATTTTGTAGACATACTTCATGATGTTGGTGGACAGAAGGATTACTAGAACATTCTGTTACAGCCTTACCAGGATCCTCTGGTCCCTGCAAACCAAGAATTTACTTACAAGAACGAAACAAGAGGAGCCACAACCCTAAGAAATTACTAGTAACATAAAAGAAGAGTAGTACACGATCATCCTGGTAATCAGAAACTTCTGGTTCTGTTATAGAAGGTTTGATATCCATTGACGATTCCTGCACATCCGAAGTTCTCTGATGAACAAATCACACAAATGCCGGAAAAAAGTATCCAACACTAAGAATTATTATAGTAGCTCTAACATAAACAAAAAATGCAGCTTTTCAGTGTCAATACTCAGATCCAAGTTGAAAGAAGAAAACATATAACTGTTACAATAAAATGGTAGGCAGATTAAATAAACAAAAATAGTAAAGATCCCTTTAAAATCAAATCAATATGAAATCAACATGATTTGTACTTATTAAATGCTTGACAGACGAATAGTAATACTTTTGACAGGCCTAGAAGATTTATGTTCTACTTCGGGAACTTAGCTTATTACAAGAGATGAAGTTCAAGATAATAGGGAGTTCTAACCCACAGCCTATGACACTAATAAAAACTACAAATAAATTACAGAGAAAGCACCAATATAACATATATGGATAAGAAATAGCATTTGAGCCAAAAACAAAACAAAACCAGTCTGTAGGAGAAATAATTTCATTCTAAATAGCAACAACCATTGAGCATAAATTTAAAATACATATTCAAAGATACAGGCTTTTAATAATTTCCCTAAAAACAGGATCAAGTGGTTTTTTAATAAACCAACAAATAATGGACTGCAATGTCTACAAAGAAAAGCAAACAACCATGCAACAGAAAACCCGTGCTCAGTAACATATGACATGGCACCTTATGATGAAGGGAATACACATTCTGGAAAATAAAGGTTCGTGTTACGTACAGGTTCAACAGAAATACTCCTTCCACCCTTGCTGAGATCTCTCAAAGTACCCTGTACAGTCAATAAGCTGGTAAAAAAGAATGACAGATCACTGAAAGGAAAATGTCAGCGAGTTGCTCTGGTAACAATAAGTAATCAGCAATAACAACAAATCTTACTTTATTTGCCCACATCAGACCACATGCATTGCATAATGTCCTTGGTCCAGCCGGACCACGGCGCATTGCAGGGGTATTACTTTCATTAACACCACAATGCTGACATCTCCGTAGACTAAATGGCATGCAAACAAAAATATACCACATAAGAAGCGCCATTTAAAAAACTAAAATTGAAAAAGATAATGAGAAAGTCAACAGCAGATATCTTTATCAAATAAATAATAAATAAAATATTCAGCATGATAACTAATAATATAGGATCATGAGATCTTCAAAGATGCAGAAACTAAACAAATCCCAGAACTCACACAGTTTCTGAACGAACACCATCTTGTAGGCCATTCTCTGCAGAATCCCAACTTGAAGCACCCGAATTTTCTTTCAATGATGCAAATTGACCATTCTTGCGGTGCATCCTACCACAGCCAACAAAGATAAAAATAAATAGTTAACACCAAATTATTTCCCATAGAAAAATGTAATATTACCATCAGGAAAACAAACTTATTGTAAGTTTCAGCAAACAAAAACAATATATTGAGCCCCATATCATACATAGACTAGTTCTCCAAAGGCCTTTATTTTTTTAAATTACAACATTAAGAAACATTAGAACAATATGCATTTTTCACAAGTCGAACAAGCCAGACTTCAACATACTCAATTTATTTTAATGTTAAATAAAGTGTCCAGGCTCATCTTACCTCTGTGCAACCTCTTTTCGTACGGTATACCTAATTTTCTTGTCAAAACATCTTTCCTTTCGCTTTTCTCGAAACCTAACCAGGGAAGCTATTCTTCGTGAGAGATTTGAGCGTTTTGGAGGGTCCATAACTCCCTGCGAATGGAAAACATAACATAAATTTGGGAATGAAAACCCAATAAAACAGCTTGATATGGTTATTACATCATCTGTATTACCCTGGTACTTTGATCAAAAGGTACTTCAACTGCGCGCATGCCACTTGGCAAATCACGACCCCCCAAAAGCAAAAGCACTGCCTGCACCTGTGAAACAATATCAAACAATTGTATATATTCTTCAATAGGATGCTGCAAACCATGCAATCCAATTCATTAGCAACCACTGTCAACAGAGCTACCGAAGAAGGGACAGAAAAATTGGCGAAATTATAACAGTTGACCAATTAATGCAATTAATCGTGGAAATTGTACTTCTAAGACTGTCATTTCAGATTTTGTTTGGAGTAATCACTAGATGTATCCTCAAATTGCGGTTGAAACACGCATAACAGCTTTACAAAAAGACTCAGGCAGATAAATATGGAAATATTCCAAAATGATTTCCAATTTTTCAATTATAACACTTCCATATAGGAACCATGAAACGTGAAAATGATAAAAAGCATTGCCAGAAAGTTCGGAACGGAATAAGAAGTTGAAATTTTGAAAAAAAAACGCTACTAGATGACTAAACCTGTACAAAAATAACTGCGATGTCAGCTCATAAATTATCTTCCATCCATTTCCAATCAACACTTCGAGACAAAAACGTACAAACAGTAATATAGCTAACAGAATCAGATTCGTACCTTTTCAGGCGTGACGGCGGGAAAGACATAGACCTCGCCTTCAAAAGAGAGCGTAAGTTCGCTAGTCCGTGACGCTACCTGTAATCCATCATGGTTAACGACGCTAACCGAATTCATATGAGCATCCTGGACATCATCCAGAGCATCGCCACTTCCATCTTCATAGTCGTCGTCTTCCTCTCCAATCGTTATAAGACCACGTACATGGTCGTCGAAGGGACGGCTCTGCAGAGGCTGAGGATTCGCAGCCGCCATGGAAAGCACAGGAGCCTTAACTGAAAGAAAAGCACCAGAATCCGAGCCTAAGCTCGGAACCAATTCAACCGGAAAGGCATTGGCATAGCCACCAACTGTTAGACGATTGAAACCCTAAATTGAGCAGAATTTGGGAGCTCAAAGAAGCTCGAGAACGGAGCGGGCGAGAAAGAGAACCCCAAAATAGTTAAGATTTGCAAGGGGATCCCTATGTTTCCTTTGAAAACCTCAAATGGGTATATTTTTCTAATTTCTAAAAGTGGGAGTTATCAGGTGCGGTAGACCCAGAAGAGACTATGACTTGTGATGAGTTTTGAGCCGTTAAATTTGGCTGACTAAAAGTGGGACCCTTGTGGTTCACGTGCCTCCTGTGTGATAGGAGGAGAAAAAGGAATCAAATGATGAAATAGCAAGTGGAGCCCACTCCGTATAATTTGATCTAACGGCTACCGTGCCTCCGCCTAATGCATCAGTCGCCCACCTTATCCACTTTCCCACTACCCCTTCTCTGGTTTTGACCAAATTGGGAATTGATCACTAAATTATGAATAAATAAAAATAGCGCTTTGACTGCACCTCAGACTCGTACCCGTTTAGTGATCAATTGGAAGGTAATCAAACATACTCTGATTGAAATGTTGACTTCTATAGGTAGCTAATTTTATTGCGCTTTTCTTGATTTCATTTCATATTATAAGTGGCTAAGATCATGATTGGGGACCTACTCACCCCTTTGATCTTAGTCGTCCGATGAGTTTATTTGTAGGATAACTAGGATGAGTTTATTTTTAGGATAGCTACTCTAATATTAAGACATGGTGTGACAGCCCGTCTTGAGAAAGAAATGAAAGTTCAACTATATTAATAAGGATATATAATTCGACATTTGTTTGAGATAATAAAAATTAAATAATTTTTATAAAATTTTTCTATATATTCAATATAACACGTTTTTTACTAACTCTAAAAATAAAATCACATCGTTTTATTCTAAAATAGACAAAATTGCTATGATGATTAGAAATGTTAATATTATTTTCTTCTCCTCAGGTGAGAGAGAGGAAGCAAAAGAAATTAATGATGTGTCACTCAATGCAACTCAATATAATATTATAGTGTCAATATAATAAGATTATTTAGACGATACCATAGTATTACTTAAAACTTAATAAATACGAAGGTAAGTGCAACTTATACCATAACAATTGAGATAATTTACGGATTATATTAATTTATATCCTTCAGCTATCAACAATTTACACAAATTATACTAATTTCTATTTTTCAATTATTAATAATTTAGACAATTTCATTAATTTATTTGTTAATTCCATTAAATGTCTGTCATGTTTTTTACATGAAAAAATGTTTTAATCGGATTTCCAATCATTCTAGTAATTTCTAACCTGATTTTTAACTCTCTTGATATTGTATCTAGCGATTTTTAACTCTATCAATCATGTGATAAAATTTGAATTAAGTTAAAAATTAATAAATAAGTAAAAATTGAATTAAAATATTTTATTAAGTGAAAAAAAATGTATATACAGAAAAATTAACAGCAAGATCTAAATACTGATCTGTAAAAGGTAAATGTTCGATTTGTTCATAAAACTAATTAAAATTTTAATTTATAAATAATTTCGAAGGCTAACTATAAATTTTATTTTTATCATTAATTTTGACGTATTCCATGAAATCTCTTTTAGGAGTCATTCAAAACAATACTAGCAAATAAGGAGAATAAAAAGGAAGTTACAATATTAATTACTCACAGTCAAGGTAACTGCCCAAAAGATAGGGGCAGGGAAGTAAAATCGCGAAGGAGTGCTCCGGCCGCTTTCACCGACCCAATTGCCGATTTTTGTCAATTTCAAAGCCTGAAAATCTGCGGTCGCACCCGCGTCATTTTCCTAAACTCGAAGACCGCGTACTGTCTACGCGCTCAATCGGCCGGTCACCGCCCACGGCGCTCACACTCCAATTTAGTCGTCAATTTTCTCCTTATTTTTCTGGTATTCACCCCAGCTCTTTCTTCTTTACGTGGGCTTTCCCCTCTCCATAAACGGATTTTAGTGAGAGGAATTTGGTTTGATGATTGTTCAGAGCAGTAGGGTTGCTACTTGGGATGGTTTTTCATTGAATCAGTTTCGACAATGGTTGAGAATGCTAAGAAGAACAACAGGTCCTCAATTAGTGAAGATGTTTCCATTGCATTACAGAGGTCTGGAAGGACTACTTTTCTTGTCCTTTGACCAGATGTTTTTTCACTTGAATCTTTTTCACGTGTTTTTCTCTTCATATTGATTTTCTATTTGAATTTGTCGGATATGATTAACTGAGGTATTGGTTATTGAGCAGGTATTCCCCGACGACAGTGCTAGCTCTACTTCAGGAGGTAGCGCAGGTTCCGGAAGGAAAGATTGATTGGAATGCGTTAGTTAAGAACACCGTTACCGGGATTTCTAATGCTAGGGAATATCAGATGCTATGGCGGCATATGGCATATCGTCATGCTTTGTCTGAGAAGTTGGAAGAGGAAGCGGAACCTCTGGTGCGTTTGGTTCTGTTCTTTAGTAATTGATGTTAATGTAAAGTGTAGTTGTAAAAGATCAATTTCTTCTATCCCTAAATTGCGAGTGTACACGCCGTTGTATGCCTTGTGCGGAGAATAAACGGTGACACAGTTCCATAAATATTTAATACGCAGTTGTTGCTAAAATTTGCTCGCAGGAAGATGATAGTGACCTGGAATATGAATTGGAACCTTTACCAGCTGTGAGTAGTGAGTCTTTGAATGAGGTTGCTGCCTGTGTGAAGGTACGAATGATGTGTTTCTGTTTCGCGATTGATTTCTTGGACTAAATTCATGGTCTATTACTCTTATATGATTTATGTTTGGTCAGTGATAGAGTTTCACACGATTGGTTATGAAACCATGTAAATGTAAATTTTCCTTGAATGATAAAAGATACAACAAAAATTTTATTTATTTTATTATGACATCTAAAATCAATAAGAGTAAGAGTTGGTCACCTAAATGTTCAACTTTTAAGTCTCATTTAGGAAAGGAACTGAGTTTTAGATGTGCACATAAATAAAGTCGCGTGCAATGAAAAAAAAAGTATAGTTTGAGGGTTGACGCACACCCAGTGGCAGCCGGCAACCACCCATGAATGGCAGTCGTAACTGTAATGGTTGTTGTTTGAACTTTGAATCTAAGCTCAAATTGAAAAATGTAGTTGGATGGAATAACATAAATTTGAAAACAAGTAACCAGTATATTTGATATGTACTTTTAATTCATTCTACAAAAGTAACCTCATTGAATTATGCTCGGAAGGAGGGACGACTTCCATCCAATAGATTTGATGGCTACTTTGATCAAAACCCTTTTCTATGGTGCTATGGCTAGGTATTGATTGCTTCTGGCTTTCCAAAAGACTCAAGTGTCCCTAACAGTTCTACCGTTGAGGCTCCTCTAACTATAAATCTATCCTACAATCAATCAACTAGATTAGAAAATTCAGAACCTGCTTGTTCAACGCAAGGGACATACATTACCATTCCAGTTTCTGTTCAGAGACAGCCAGCCCCTGCAACTTCTTCTGTGGAAGGATTAGATGCAAACGCTACAAGTAACGGCATTATGCCTTCTCGAAGAAAAAGAAAACCTTGGTCAGAGGCAGAGGATTTGGAACTGATTGCAGCTGTTCAGAAGTGTGGCGAAGGAAATTGGGCTAATATCTTGCGTGGAGACTTCAAGGGTGATAGAACTGCTTCACAGCTATCTCAGGTTACCTTCTTTCCTGTTTTCTGGTTAGCAGAACTATTTATCCACCGTTACATATTCATTCACAAGGGTTGGAATTTGTAAATTTCTTGTGTTACCATCCTTTTGTTTATGCATACAAGGGAGGATAATGGTTAAAATGTGTTATCGCTTATCTGAATGTGTTTTCATAATTACATCTTTAACTGAGACATTATTTTCATCTTCTTATTCGAGTCTTAGAGTGCCTCGTTGTCTCTATATCTTCATTGTTGCATACAAGCGGCAAAAAACAATTTTTCACAACTAGCAAATAGTAAGTGCGAGTTGCTTAAATATACAAGTTTAAAAACACATTTTCATTGTAATAAATAAGTTTGAATTGAACGAAGTACATGTATGTCTGTATGATTTCAACAAGTATGTCATTAAAACATACTGTTCCGTGTTGGGTAATTGTTACTGGCGGCTCCACAATACAAGGTGACTATACTGTCATTTAGTGTTTAGTTTCACTAATGCAGCCAAATCATATCAATTATTTCTTCCTGGGAGTTGTCTTTGAAAACATCGTCCGTGAGTCTGTTAGATTTGTGCTACTTATTATCTCAATCATCTCCAGAAATGTTTCAGGAGTAATTTTTGTATGAGGTTTACGTTCTTTTGTTTGCATTATTTTACTGTGTTTTCCTGAAATCTGGTTTTCTAATCCAATATATGTAGAGATGGGCAATTATTAGGAAGCGTCACAGTAATTTGAATGTGGGAGGCAACTCTACAGGTACACAGCTATCTGAGGACCAAGTCGAAGCTGCTCGTCGTGCAATGTCATTAGCTCTTGATATGCCTGTTAATAATGTTAAAGCAATTTGCACGGTGAACTCAGGTATTCTTTTAAAATCTTTATTCTATCTTCTCTAACTACCCCCTTTGTCCTCCATTTTGAATGAACGTTTTCATCTTAATTTTGGTATGGAAATATCTTCCTATTTAAAGTTATACTTTCAATTTGACACTTGATGTTAACTACCTGGCAGCCGACACTTTCTTAAGGCAGTCTCAACTTGTATTGACTGCCTAATATCACGTGTTTGAAGGTTCAGTACTAGCTTAAAATCAATAGGAGCGATTCCTGTCATAAAAAAAGACCACTTGCTACTTGATCGATGAGTTTGTGAGAAAAATTACCATAATAAACTGTTGAGAAGTCATTAACAAAATCTATGTTGCTTTCAGAATCTGCTGTAAGAGCTACAGCTGTTGCGGCTGGAGCTCGCATTGCATCCCCATCTGACGCAGCATCTCTATTTAAGGCTGCTCAAGGAAAGAATGCCATTCACATAATGCCAACTGGCGCTGGTTCGATCAAATCATCTATTTCTGGTGATGGATCTATCCAATCAGATAGTCGTCCTAATGTACACTATATTTCTAGTCTTAAGTCAGCTAATTCTCTCGCAACTTATCCTCCTATCACACCTCATGCATTGCGTGTCAACTCCGCGAAGACCTTATCATCGACAGTTCAGCAAAAGCTATCGAATGCTGCCACTTCATTGAATCTATTAGATTCGAAAAAGAATGTAAGCTCTAGCATAGCTACTGAACCTTCAATAAAGCAAGAGATAAAAATTCCTAAATCAGGAGAAAAGCTTAAACAGGAGGAGACTCTAGAAGATGAAGCCTGTGCTGCAGAAAATGCTGTCTCTGAGAAATTCCAAGCGGAAAAAACATCCTCAACAACCCCAGTAGCTGAATTAGAAACTCAAACCACTGGAGTTGATAAACCTTGCTCTTCATCATTAAACATTAAGGCTGCGGACAGTGATCAGAATGATGTGAAAGAATGGACAGGTGATAATGAGAAAGTGAGTTTGTTTGAGAATCAATTGTCAGAAGAGAACTGCGACAGTCGATTGGTTGGCAAGAAACACGAGAGTGGGATCGGTGTAATTTGCGATGAAGTTGAAAGGAAAGAGCACGCAGATGTTAATACAACGATGGACGGATTGATTTAGCAGGCTAGAATCAATCGTTCCCCTAGAAACACGAATTTACTCAGATTGCGTCAGACGGGCGTGTTCAAATGTCAGAATCTTCAAGCAGGGAAGAAGATGACAAACAAAAAGTTGAGGGTAATAATTCTTTAAGAGATGCTAATATCGTAGACTAAATTTAGTTTTCGAAGAACATTTTGGAATTCTTAGGATGTGAATGCCTTTCTTAATTTATAAAGGTGAATTTCCTTGACGCGTTTCTCCTTTTGTATAATTGTTCTTCCTCAATTGTTTTAGTTTCTCTCTCCTTTTTACATCTCTTATCGCTCTCCTGTCGTTGTAATCTTGTTTTCAGAAGAATCCTGACTCTGACTATTTTGCCAGCATGATTCATAGCCTGTGATTGGTCCGTAAAGGTTACAAAACATTAATAATGAACCCATATAACCACTGCTTTTTAGTGTCTGAAACCGAAAAAAACATTGCTCTTAATTCTTTTAGTTGAACCAAAAGAGAAAAGCTAGAACAAAAAAGATGCTGAGAAAACATCTTTAAGGAAAAAACACCTCAGATGAGAAATTATTTACTAATTAAAAATCAAGTACTAATAATTTTTTAATAATTCGAACATATATTTATACACTAAATTGAAATTTTTAACGTGAGTTGAATCAGACCGATCGAATTAAATTTCAGGTTAGACCAAATATAACACATGTTAAACATATTTTAGTGAAAAAAATAAAATAAAGAATGTTTTGGGAATAATTAAAAAGGATCAACGGTTAAATCTGCAATTTTTATGTATTATTTAATTAGTTTTGAATTAGTATGATTTTGGCCGGTGATTGGCGTTAACTATCTTCCACACAACTAGCATGTGAATGTCATGCAGGCGAGGCGGAAACCAGAATACGAAGCATAGTGCGCACGATAAGACTTTAGGGCGTCAAGGCGCCAGAGAAGCAGTGCAGAGAAAAACAAAAAATAAATCAAAGAAAATTGCAATTTCCTATGTCCACGTGGCGGGATTAATCCAAATTGCTGTAATTTGACTTGACCACGACATCTCGATTACTGTGCCCATCAGCGCAATTTAGTGAAGCCCACCGTCCTATAAAACAAAGAAGCGGCTTCAATACGTTTGAGAGTTTGGGACTTGGGAGAGGGAACTTGCTTCGCTCCGTTTGGTAATAGTTTCTTCCTGGTTTTGTTTATGTTCGTTGAATGCTCTGTCTTGTTTTCTCCTTGCCTTGATTTTCTGGTTGTTTCTTGGGGAAATTGATGTTTATATTTGTACTATGAGAAACTTTCTTGACCAGCTGAATTTAGATGGAGTTCAGCTCAGATTTGTTACTAGAGATTAAATACTGGTGTTTTTGCGTGCATTGTTGTTACGAAGTGAACAACAAAGTTGCGAAACAAGGAAAAATTGGCTGATAAATATAACCAATCGGAAATGGAAATTTTAAGGTTTTGCTTTGGATTTGAAGTCATTTTCTTCGGGGAATTGGTTGTGAATAAAAATATTGAAATAGGAGTTCCTTTACTGGACTTTCTAGTCGTGTTGTTCTTAAAATGTTATTCTGATCTGGTCCTTTTTCTACATCTGAGAAGCATACAAGGCCCTAACACATTGAAATGAATTCTTGTAGGTGCTCATAAAGTAATGATCTCGTTCAGGAAACTACTAGGATCACAGTCCATGTGGGATCATTGCTCTGATATTCCTGAGTGAAACAGATTCCCAATTCCTAGTCTGAAGTATATTTACGTGAATATACAGGATCCAAAGACAACTAACATTTAGGAGCCCAATCACTGTACCATCATTTGCTACCTGATTCTTTAAATTTTGAATTTGAAGGGGGGACTGGTTTTTTATCTACATGATGAAATTGTGCTCCTAGTGATTGTAACGGTTCCAGCTATATTCAACAATGGCTAATTCTGGTTCTGTCCTATTATCCCGTGAGCTAAGGATTCATAACGGCCACAGATACAGTCACTCTTATAATGTAAATAATTATATTGTCTGGAAGCTTCTCATACTTTGTGGTGGATAATTAATATTTTTTTTTCTAATTTTGAATGTCTTTTCCTCTGCAGAATGTTATGAGAAAGAATCGTACACATATTGTCACAATCAATCTCACATCGCATGGTTTGGTATGTTGTTCAATCCGTTGTTGTTTTTCTGTTCATAATGGTCGTTCTACTTTACATCCCTAGTTAGTGTACCATGCAAAAAGTCTGTGAAGGTTATGATTTAGTTAGTGTATAATAAATATTTCTTCACATAAGATGATTATTTCCACCCGCATGTAGGAGTTGTATAGTTGTCAGGTTAAGCTTTATCTTCTTTGATGTGGAGTACTTTCTGTTTGATCCTCAGAAGCAGAATCCGTCGACATTTCAAATTTTTAGAAGAGTACCTAGCCCAGCTTCTGTCTCTTCCAAATACAATATTTTCTTGTGCCAATCTGTACTGGTTCCAGGAGGAGGAAGTGGACCTTCTATTTTAAAATCTGCTACTCTGGTTTTGTCTAGGTATTTCTATTTTACTTTCAAAATTGTTGTGTTCTGATTACTATACCCCGGTAGACTAAGTATATTAATTTTCTTTACCAATTATATATTGTTTTAGCTTGCCAATTTCAATAATTGAATTTTTCTTGGTATTTATGCAGTCAGTAAAAGAACATGATCGTGTATATCAACTGTCTACCACCATTTTAGAGAAACTGAACAATGATTCGTACAAATTTTATAAATTTGAATAATTAATTTTTTTTTTCAGGAATATGACAATGACTATGGACATATCAATTGATATTTTGTGTTGTTTGGATTTATTGTATTTTCCTACCTTTTAGGATTCTATCCAGATTTGGGTTGTCTATTTTATTTTGGAGCATTTTTGTGTGTGTATTTGTTGATGGTTGGATATGTGGAGTGAATAATAAAGAGATGCAAGTCACTCACTACCAGCACACTTGCTCATGATCTGTTCAGCAGTTTTTTCACGATAAACCATTCTCACCCACATGCGATACCGATAATATTAGTTGATTTTGTTCCATAAACATCTATTGTGGCTTTAGGACGTTACCTGTTCATTTTCAAACGAAAAATCCACTTGCCTCAGAAATAATTTGTTCTATATATGACCAACTTTAGTTGGATTTCTTTAGTTTCTTTGTTTTTATTTTTGCTACTTGCCTTTGTGGTTATTTTTTATTTGCCTGTTTACTCTTTTTTATGGCAATCAATAGCATTTTTTGTTTCCTCTCAGATCATATGATGCTTTCTGTGGGAGCCTTCTAATCATTAAATTGATTCCAGCAATTGGTCTCATTGCCTTTGCTGCTTGGGGGGTTCAGCCTCTCATCCGTTTGAGCAGGAATTTATTTCTCCATGTACTTTCCTGATATAATTCTGGAACATTTTCATTGACATGTTACGTAATCACATTTTGATCGATTAAATCCTTGTGTAATTTTTTTTTGGCAGACATCAGATAGTAATTGGAACAGAAGTAATATTTACTATGTCACAACGTCTTACATTCAGCCGGTGCTGCTATGGATTGGTGCTACATTAGTCTGCAGGTGTGCTACTAATATTTTTTTTTTGCTGCAAAGCTTTGAGTTCAGACTTCTCTAGTTTGATGCATCACTAATGTTTACCACTCTAACCTCAAGGGTGTTTGATTCAGTGCATTAGATTCATTTGTCCTACCTTCAGAAGCCAGCCAAGCAATTAAACAGAGACTTCTGAATTTTATACGGTCACTGTCAACAGTGCTTGCATTCGCCTATTGTTTGTCGAGGTGGATACTACTCGTTGACCTGCTTTGCCTATCAGCTTCAGATAAATATTTTACTTTTGGATATTAGTGCTGGACATCTTTTTATTGTTCTTGGTTATGGAATCATGGAAGACTATTGCATAAAGAACTTACTCATGTTTTCAAGCTAAAAAATTGTTTTTTTTTTGTTTCTGGAAAGTTGAAGATGGTAGCAAAAATGCTGTACGATCATGTTAGATCTTGTATCACTAATCCCTCTGGTATTTATAACTTGATTTTGCATATTCCATGTGGTCAATATATAGTGGTTGGATCGACACATCAGATCATGCAATATGTTTTTTGTTTTTGGATCTTCATGGCCACAATTCCTCTGCAGCTTGATTCAACATGCACAAAAGTTTTTCGTTGAGACCAATGACTCTAGCGAGGCAAGAAATGTATGATTACTTTTTATCAGCATTGATTTTCTTTTAATTTGTTATTTTTCAATAATATCATCATTTAAGTTTCAGCAATCAGTTGTCATGTATTTTATCCCTGAAACAGTAATTCAGCTAATCAATATTTAAAAACTGTCATATGCAAAGAATGAAATTTAATGCCTAGCAACAAACTGTGCACTTAACTTCACGCTCATTGAATCTAATCTAATTTTCTGTTATCTGTGAAGACATTATAATTTAAGTATTGAAACACATATATTCCCCATTCCACAAGTAATTAATTATTGTTTTTTGTTGCAGATGGGCTTCGATTTTGCTGGGAAAGCTGTTTATACAGCAGTATGGGTTGCTGCTTTATCACTGTTCATGGAGTTGCTTGGTTTCTCTACACAAAAGTGGCTAACTGCTGGGGGTCTTGGTACAGTATTACTCACCCTTGCTGGTCGTGAGGTACATTCTAAATTTCTGATCAAAATCACTGTTCCTGGACCTTCTTGTATTCATGATATTTTCTGTTCATATGCCCACGAAGCTCTGCAAGTTTGGAGTTTCATCTAACCACCTGTTGTCTAGGTGGAATGGTCATTCATTAACCACAAACTGTTCATTTCATTTTTTATACAGATATTTACAAATTTCCTTTCAAGCGTTATGATTCATGCTACCAGGCCATTTGTTCTGAATGAGTGGATTCAAACAAAGATTGAGGGCTATGAAGTTTCTGGTACAGTAGAGGTTTGTGTTTCCATTCCTCTAAAATTTGTTGATTAAGATGTTAATACGGTGAATCCAAGAAGAAAAGATGAAGGGAGAAGGTAAGTGGGCTCTCCTCACGGTGTAATGTGCGCATAATGAACTGATATATCTGCTTTTAATTGGTTTGAACGGTGCACTTGTTTTAATATCTATTATGTTGGTCTTCTAGCATGTGGGTTGGTGGTCACCAACAATTATCAGAGGTGATGATCGAGAAGCAGTTCATATTCCAAATCACAAGTTCACTGTTAATGTTGTGAGGAATCTTAGCCAGAAGACTCATTGGCGCATCAAGTCTTATTTAGCCATCAGTCACTTTGACGTCAACAAGATCAATGTGAGAACAATGCTTGTTCATCGGACTCTAGTCATTTGGGACTTCAACTGTTTTTTATCATTTTATTAGAAAACTTGATTTTATTTGAAAACTTGGTTTGTTGTGCAGAATATTGTAGCTGATATGCGCAAAGTTATAGCAAAAAATCCTCAAGTTGAGCAGCAAAGGTTACACAGGAGAGTTTTTCTGGATTATATTGATCCTGAAAATCAAGCTCTCATGGTAAGTCTCAGACCATCTATACCGTTAAACTTCATTTTTTTTTTCATTTTCAAACTATTGAATCTTATGCTTATTTTTTTTACTGTTTAAGTTGTAATGTGAAAGGTTGTTATGTCTAACGTCTCAAGTGAATACTTTAGTGACCGGAAAGAAATCGTCCATGATTCCATCATCTTTAGAATTTGGCAACTTCATCTGCCTAACTTTTTTTCAACATTATGGAAGAAAAAATATCTCAATTTTGGTTTAGTATTGGCTCCCTTTTTCTCTATATAGTTATTTTCTCTATATGTGGGCTTGGAAGTTTAAGACAAATAAAAAGTTTTTAATTGTTAAATTTTAATATCTCGATTTTTTGCAGGTTCTGATTTCATGCTTTGTGAAAACGTCTCATTTTGAAGAGTACTTGTGCGTCAAGGTATAGATAAATGATTCGTATTGTTTGATGCTTCCAATAAAGCACAACTGTAATTTCAAAAAATTGCTGAAAAAAATTATTACGAAACATGTCAGACTGCTCAGATATTATTTTTAAAAAAAGTCTGCTCTTTTCTACCAAAATGGTAGAAGTTGGACAACCACATGTAAAACTGCTTTTTAATATGTGAAGAAGCATATACTGCAACTAGACTTCCACCCCTCTTGGCCTTTTCGATGCCTTCTTCTTCAGCAGTTCATTATCATTTTCATCTTCGCATATTAACTTGCTTCTTGGTCTTTTAGGGTAACCATTATTGCTTAGTCTTGGGTTCCAACATTTGATCAGGTTATATCTTGCATGGTGTTTTTTCTCTCCCAGGGTGAGAGATGGGAAGAAGTTTTTGTTTTTTCATTATGTGGGGAAACTTTTGATTGATGTTTTTGGCTGTTCACAAAAAAAATTATACTTCCTTCCTTGGTTGTTTTTGAACATTTCAATCATCTCCTATGCTTTATTTCCTCTTTGGCTCCCTTTTCGAATTTTTGTATTTCTAGAGAATGCAACATGAGAACAATCAAAATGAAAACAAGATGCTAGATTAGATTTCTAGTATTAGATTCATTGTGATGGTGGCATTTATTGAGAAATATTGCCAATTAGTATTACTTTATGCAATAATATTAAATTTTTTATTGCAAAATGAGTATGAATGGTAAATAATTTAGGGATTGCTCTTTCTTTGTGTTGTCCCATCAGAAGAATTTTCTTACCATCCACTTTTTATACCTTTAGAACAAATTTATTTGCTGTGTAAAAAGAAATTTAAAAATATAAGTGAGATCTTAGTATTTCCATATGATCCTGGCTCTTTTTTTTTTTTTTTTTTTTTTTTTTTTTTTTGTCTTTGGGAAAACTTTCTTTTTACCTTACCTTGACATTATTCTTTTTAGTCACGGCTTTCATGACTGCATCACTTAATTCTGAAACAGGAAGCAATTCTCTTAGATCTTCTCAGAGTCATCAGCCATCATCGTGCACGGCTTGCTACTCCAATTCGCACAGTTCAGAAGATTTATAGAGAGGGTGACTTGGAAGAAGTAACTCTTGCCGATACCATATTCTCCCGTTCTACAGCAGCTAATGACCGTCCACTGCTACTCATTGAACCCTTGTATAAGATAAATAGTGATGACAAAAAGTCGTCTACTCGTTCCACACACTCAGACGATGAAAAGGACTCCAAGCAAGAAGCAGCATCCACATCTAATATGAATGCCTCTGACAAAACAGATGATAAGAGTGCAGCAAAATCAAATTCTCATTCTGGTCAAAATTTCAAATCTTCACAGGCACCAAAATTGGACTCTCAGACCCAGAATTCGCAGCTAGATAATTCAGAAGAGATAATTCCTGAAATGCCAGTGGTGAAGAGAGGAGTGAGAGGAAAAGAGGATGAAAATATGGAATACAAGTCCAATAACACTACCCCTAAAGGAGTGACATTGGAAAAGCCCCCTCTTTTGCCAGAATCAGACAGTGAACAAATAGACAAGTCATCTGTTGGTTTCCGTACAAAGCACGATGGTGAAGCCTTTTCAGCATCGCCTGGAATATCAATGCCTCCATTGGAAGAGAACATACTTCTAGGTGTTGCTTTGGAAGGATCAAAAAGAACACTTCCAATTGAGGAAGAAATGCCTTCGCCTACAACACTTGAATCGAGAGAAATGTCTGCCCATCGTACTCCACTTTCGCAAATTAGTGAAGCTAAAGATGGTCAAATACCAATTGTTCCAAATGTGACAAAAAATGATTAAGTTGACAGGAATGAGACTGTCATAATCTGTGCACGCATGGAAATTAAAGTGAAGAGAATGTGTGCAGTGCCGCTGATTTTAGAGCTTGCATTTTGCATACTATTGAATGTAAATTACAGTATGAGGCCGTGGCCATTTGAGACGATACCATTACCAACCAGCCGCCAAAAATATCAGGGTTAGCCAATAATACCCATCGGTATCTTCCACTTGATCTTATTAATGGTTCTTACATGAAATGATAATCCAAATAGATTATTTTATTGCGTATTTCTGGCTGATTAGCTAATTCCTAGGAACGTGCAATTTCAATTTGCTAGTGCAAGAATCATGATACGTAGTTGATGGAAATATGGCCGGACGGTTGCATTACCCTTTTGTTGTAAAGATGAATCTAATCAACTCAATTCTTCAGTTCGTACTTCAATCTGAATTCATATCCTGACGGGTGATTAAATAACCAGTACACTACATATAGAAAAGCATTTCCTGGAGGGTTGTCCATGACAAAAACTGGTTAGGAAACGAGACGTCACATATAGGTTGAAGCTCTTGGTTATTTACAAGTCTGGCATAAGCCCGACGCTCAGCTGTTAAGACAGGCCCTATATGTTCTAGGCTTGATCCAATGTGAAAAAAAAAATTATTATTTGTTTACCATTGACCCTTGATGAATATTGTATTAGAATAACACAAGAAGTACTTTTTAAAATAATCGTATTGTAAGGCGTTATTTACTAGCCATTGACAGTTGATAGCATGAATTATTTTTTGAACAAACGAGTCTCTCACAATTGTTGTCATAAATTTGTGAAATTTCTCACAAGCGAAGGTTTCGGTCAATTGACCATAAATTCAAATTTTCACGTGTCAGTTAAGTAAGCATAAAACGTGAAATTTCATTTTGAAATTAAAAAAAAAAAAATTAACAAGAAGTAAATTATAATTTATGAAAAATAGAAGCGGAACAAAAAAGGCAGAATTAAGCTGAACACATGCAGTCGGGTGCAGGATAAGTGTAAATAGACTGCGACTCTTTTCTTAACCTGACCTGTCCTTGTCTTGTTTTGTGTCCATCATTAACAGCACTTTGAAACTCCGCCCACTCCATGCTCTTATTCTGGAACAGCTTCCCCAAGAGTGCCATGTTCGGCCTTATAGTTTTCATGTTCAAGAAAGCTCGATGTCCCACCTGATGATGAAATTAAGTAATAATTATATAACATTAAAAACCTGTATTAAAAATACAATCAGGAGACATGAATTTCCCCTCGAGAAAACTTGCTTTCAAGACTCTTCTACCATCTACCTGTTCTTATAAAAAAACTATCATCTAGTTACGATATTTGGAAATCATAATAATCATCTAACTATCATCTAGTTGTGATGTTAGAAAAATCATAGTTCCTAAGCACTTTGGTGTTAATCATAAGTTCGCAACAACTCTTGACTCCTCTCTATAACTTAGTCGTAATTGTTTGTCATGATGATGCCATATCACGTTCACATGACTCTTTGACTCCTCTCTATAATATATCAAGGGTTTGTCATAATGGCTTATGATCCTTGGCCATCCTCTGTAATTGTTGAAATTAACTCTCCATCTCCTATTGGCTGGAGCATCTTCTAATTATGAAAGTAATTGCCAAGTAGATAACTTACATTGGATGTTAGACTGTTTCATCTTCTGCAAGTTACAACAGCAGAAAGGCAAACTCGGTCAGAAGAAATATGAATACAAATCTTGGCAAGGCTGAGTGGCAACTCGTTTTTTTGTCGAGTGACACCTGGTCCACTTTTTGGCCAGAGTGGTTACTTAGTCCCTCGAATCTTTTACCTACTTTCCTCTAATGAAGTTTTAGAGTGGCCCTCTTGGGTCACTCAACTTCTAATGAGTAAGTATTTTCTTTGAATTCGACAACAACATAATCCCACCTCAACGCTATTATCTTCCAAGACAAATAACCAAATATTGATGCCTAATATAACATTAATTTTATTTTTATTAAATGGGCTTATAATTCTAAATTTTTTTAGAATTTATCCTTTTAGTTTAACGATCTAATTGAAGAGAAATTACTATAAAATAAACTGCGTATCTTTATTTTGTCTTGTCTTGAGAAAGATTCTTTTATTTTCTTTTTTATAAATTTTTTTCTTTTTCAAAATATTTTATTTAAAAAAAAATGACAATTTATTCTTAATTGTTTAAATTATTATTTATAGCGACAACGAAGAGGTTTTATCATAAACTAAGTAAGTATTTTTTAACCATGTTGGTTGAAAAGATACTTGACATAATTGAACACAAGTCAAGAAGGCATCAACGAAAGACTTGATATCAAACTTGGACATGTCACCTTGGTCTACCACTACTCGACCATTTTTGGCTGAGTGACATCTATATCATTTTTCTAGGTTAACTGAGAAAAAAATAAGGTTCAGAGATGCTCACCAAAGCATTATGCATATTGCCAGGAGAAGCAGAAATGAAGATGTCGCTATGCAGGCTCACGTAGTAATCAACTGCAGCTAGTAGAGATGCCTTCCCTTCTACCATAGCTAGTTCTTCCAGAGAGGCAATGCCTTTCTTATCTTCCATTAGCGGAAATAATTTGCGCAAACTTGAGATCCTTGCTTCTCCGCCATAAACCTAAAAAGTAATGAAAAATCTGTTATTTGAGTTGCAAAGGCTAATCTTACGTTTCAATGAACAATGTCATAAGTTGATAGCCAGATTCATGTCCTCAAAATTTCCTATACATGACAATAAAGCTACACAATACTTGCGTTGATATTTCAATTGTAGATAGTCGAAACTGTTTTATTTAGATTCCATTCCCCTGGCTTCACATCAAATAGCTAGATAAATATGTATAACGCTGTAAACATTTGTTCTCGAGATGGAATTATCCATTTTCCCACCTTGTGAGAAGCAAGATAGAGATGGGTCTTATTGTTAAACCCCAAAGCAGCCAACAGCAATCCTATTTCTTCTGGAGTCAATGGGCAACGCCCGTGTGTTCTCAACTCCTCATCAGTGAACTGGGAGTTTTGAACCCTCCCTTGCCATATCGTCTGTCGGTATTTTGCAAGAGCCAGTCTCTCAGCTTTACCCCCAGCAAAATCACAGGCTGAATGAGCAGCCATGTCCTGCATAAGATTAACATAAGAATAGATGAGGATAAAATAGCCTCGCTCTACACTATCTTTTAAGAGAATTTGAAAGTTGAGTATTTCACCAATTTTTTTATGCGGAAGTACATATGGAATAGCTATCGTTCTCTTTGTAACAATATTTTTTGTAGGGAAAAGACATGGATGAGTTTGTTTTTCTTCTTTTTGGATGTTGAGCAATTCTCCATTGCAAAGAGAATAAAAATTGAATAGATTTAGTACTAAAATTTTAAGATGAAATTATCTTAAAATTCCACTCTCTATAAAGGGTTGATAAGAATAGAATAGCTATCCAACCTATGTCAGGTTCCTGGCTAGATGTGGATTTGTTTCATGATTCATGAAAGACAATCAGGACAACGTACATTTCCGGAAGCTTATACATAAAATTGCGTTATTGCACGAGTTTAGCATCAGACTATAGGATCAATATTTCAGTAATATTGCAGAAAATAAGGCAAACATCGACTGAAAAATATGCCACCAACCTTATCAAACCGAAGATGTAGGACAACGAACTTTCCATTGTCTAATTTCCTCATTTCATTTGTCCCTTGCAGATGCTCAAGTCCTGATGCTTGATTTTTGCCAGGAAGATTCCGCAGACGGTTGACAAGGGTTTCTCCCAATGACCTAATGTGAGGAACAAAGGCTAATGCTTGAAAATTAACCTTACACCGTAGACGCTGAATCTCAGCAGGCATGTTCTCAAAAGACAGACGATGAGAAAATGGAGCAACAGCTGCAATCCCATAACTGTATGAATAAAACCATATTTTAACATGCAGTTACTATGCAAATACAGGGTTCTCATAACTCAATCCTAAAACAAAATTTAATAACACTTTTAAACATGAAATATATTGAACACAGATTTGTAGCTTCAAACTTTTTTTTTAATGACAGAATAGTCTGATAACTCGAGAATACATACATCTTTTTATCCACCATGCTTAAAAGAGTTACATCAAGCTGCCCACAACAAAAAGAATAAATTGATCACCTACTTCTCTAAATCCCTAGATATGAGATGATCTTCTTGTGTTCAACAATTACTTAGTCAATTATTTAAGGTTTCTTGTCACTGATAATTCTCTATTTGAAAAATGACCTCATAAAAAAAAAAGATGTAACATCAGTTTTGATAGCTTTTTTCATTTGGTGTGTGGAACAAAAGAAATAAAATGATTTTTTAGAAGACCTATTATTTGATACATTGAGATCTTTTTGTAAGTTCGTCTTTAGTTTTTCTCAGATTTGTAGCTTTGTAGCCACGTCTAACATACTTGTATACTTCATACATCAATTACTGATAAAAGAAATCTTATTTCACAAAGTTAAATTCATGGTGATAGCACAAGCTCAGAACATAACCACAACCACGTGAAACAAGAAAATCAAACTAAATATTTAAATACACATTTGTTCTGTTTTAATACATAAGATGTCCAGTCAAGTTTGTGTACCTCAACTAATCCCACGGGATCCAGCAACCAATGGAGCTGGACCTCAAGGCTGAATATTTTTCAAATTATTTCCCCCTCTAAGGTTTTTGAAGAAAATTTATTTTGTTTTTTTCCATCAGCATATAAAAACGTAACTGTGAAAATCAACATAATACTTAAGGCACTGCATTAACATTTTGAGCATCTAACATACTAAGCAATTAAGCCATAGATTATTACCCACCTCTCTAATATAGGCAATACATTTTCCAAATACCAGTCAGCAGAAGCATGGAGTGGTGCTGTCTTAATTCTAGTCGCACGTATTCCAGTGCCATAGTATTCCCTTGTGCTCCAAGTGTATTCGGCAGGAAGATCCTTAACAATATCAATATCATGACGCAGGATGTCAATGAAATGATCCACATCAAATATTTCTGTAAATGAACTGTGAAAAAATTTAAACACATGGTGCAGAAGATCAGTGACAACAAGAAAAGATTAAAAAAGGTTATAGCAATAAGTATAGCTTATTCATGAAGTACCTTGGATCTTGCCATACAGGATTAACTTCAAGGTGAGGGATTACCAACGTCGCATTCAAAATTTTAGCTACTGCGACTGCATCACAGATCTGTAGCAACACAACCCCCATCAGTCAACAAAGTTTTCTTTTAATCTGTTCCCAGATAAGAGTGCTGAAAAAAATGATCCTGCTATAAAACATAAATATCAGTCTAAAATTTAGGCATACCCCCATTTTTTGTTGATTTAAACCCCCATCTAAAAACACTTGGATATAGCGTTGAGATTTTTTTGTTGTTACTGCACGATGCCAAAGATATGAACATTAGAAAAGAAAACAAACTTTAGTCCCTGCCCATACATCAACAAACACAACATATTAACACATGAACCAAGAGTTAACACTAAATCTTAGCACTCACATGGCGAAGTTTTAGGTTCGACACAGCGTTTCCATCCTTGGGAAGGCAATGGTGACCAGAGGTCCCTCTGCTGTTGAACTGTCTACAACAGTACATAACAATATTATAACAAGAAAGACAAATAAAACGTTTCATGAAATCAAGTTAAAAAGGATTGTAAATGAGGTGTGGTTATGGGGCAAGGACATGTCAAATGAACACTCACTGACCGTGATGCCTTGCAAAGCACCATTCAGCAGAGCTATGTGCCTAGGTTTTGGAGCAATCCACTCCTGCAAAAAATAAGCGATTTCTATAAATTACCTGGTTATTGACATAATGTAGCCATAGGAGCAATAACTACTACCAGATTCCACCAAAAAAAAAAACTTCAATTTGAAAGGCATGAAAACATTCTATCTGTGTGCACGTCTGTTTGAGTTAATAAAAGGCTAACGCAGCTTAGTAATATGTACTTGTTTGACGCAATTTGCATCACTGTGACTAGTTAAATGAAAATAAATTGATTCCTATTAGGCAGCCAATCGATTAGTTAACTTCACGATAAAGCAAGTGCTCGCGGCGTTATAACGCTACGATTTTCTATTTGCAGGCCAAACATTTTAGGAGTTCCATTTCGAAAATCACTCCGTTTCAGAAATAATAACACTACGTTTGCAAGCCAAATTCAGGTTCCTAGTCGAGCTGCAACAGATCCCCAAATTTGGCTGTCAAAGTGAGTTGCAGAAAAATCGCTTAAATTCAAGAATAGCGAGACGTACAGAAAACATGGAGGGGAAAGCACGGCCAAGTGGTTCGAATAGATTGGGGAGGAACACCGGGAAGAGGATGAAGAAAATTCCAGCAAAAGCAGCTTTCTTAGGCTGGTTGAAGTAGTCATAACGATTGAGCTTCATTGCGATGGTGGTCTACAAAATCCACAAGTCCAAACTGGATTCTAAGTCGCGAGTAAAGGAAGGAAGTAAGCAAAAGCACGAAGCACATCAAACTGATCATCAATGGAGGTGGTGGTTATTTTCTACGTAGCTTCACCGGTTTCCCATTTTCGTTTACAGAAAATTAGTTAAACCTCTAAATATATATATATATAAAACCACGTCGGTGAAAACCCCTACTAAAACATTAATAAAAAAAGATTCTTAAAAGGCCAAATTCTGATGCGTAGATCAATTTTGAAGAAAGCGACGAATTAAGAAAAAAGGGAATTAACTTTTATTTACTTTCAGAAGACACCCAGATGTTCTCTTAATTAAGAAAATGCCCCGATTATAGTAAAATGTTAATGTCATATAAAATAAAATAAATTGAATTTATGTAGCAATTATCGACCAAAAGCCCCAATTTGGTGGGGACATATATTTCAAGATCTAAACAAGTTCCGTAGAAGCACCCCCTAAAACGAATACTATTTACATCGCACAAGATCTAATCATCTATTTCCTTTTACAAATATTGACTGCTAATGAAGAAGAGACAGACCTCTAGCGTGACATCAATGTCTTTGGCTATCACATTCTTCGCCTTCCAGAGCCGGTGTGAATCTGAGCTTCTTTGCAGGATGTTCTTCTTGATCATCTGATTCCACAACCATGTCGCATTTGATCTCTTTGTTTTCCATTACTCTTTTTGATTCGTCGTTCGGCAAGAGGATGGGATTTTCCTTAGATAGCGAGGAAGGGAGAGTTTCAACGGCATCGTGAGATGTAAATGTGTCGGTCTTTAGAGGGCTTTCAATTATGTCGTCAATTGCTGGAGAGATCCCCACTTTCTGACCAGGGCTTGGAATATTATCTGCTCCAAAATGTTCAATTATCCCAATGTCCTCTGAATCGCTGGAACTGGAAGTACAGGCTGATGTTTCAGGGGTCGATGAGCCAATATTCTCATGCTTGTCTTGCAAGCCGTAAGAAGCATTGGCATCATAACCTTGCCGTGTATATGGAAAATCACAACTTAGAGATTCTATGCCAATCTCTGATGGTAAATGCCCAAAATGCTCTGCACATTCTTCTTCGCCATCTTCCTATTATCAAAACGAGTAGACAAGTCAAAAGGAACAGCACTAGTGCAAACATTGCCATAGCCATGGGGGGTGTATAAAGAACTGATGATTGAATATCGTGACCAATCTAACTATTTTTCATATTGACTTCTAGTTTGATATCTTAAGAATTCGTTACCTGTATTCTTGACATGGCCCCATCAAAATGAAAGTACAATAATGACTGTGAAACTGATAGTTGCCGTCCAAGTAAAGATCCAGAAGAAGCCACTGATTCAAACAAATCCCTGCCAACTGGGTCTGAGTTGCTGACATGCAGGTTGTCTAGTGAAGATGCTGAAATAACTTTAATTTCAATCCCTTCGTCGGTTAGGGACTTCAATACACTCCCATCGCATTTTATAGCAGGGCTGCATCTCTCTGAAAAATATTCCATCCCAGATTTGTTCTCATTAGTTCTTGACAATTTTGACTCGTGGTTCTCACGGACAGCCAAAGAAGACAAGTTTTGAGATCTGTTTTCAAGCAACTCGAAGATTAACGTCTGTATCAGAACGCGCTTGAGAGAAGCTTCATTAGGCGGAAACCAATTCACATTAAGCTGGAACAGATGAAAATTGATATCATTAACTATACAAATCAAAGGTAAGATGAGAAATGGAAATCAAACATCATAACTAAAAGTGAGTTCAGAGTTTATATAAAGCCAAGCATTGAGAAGTTTTTCTTAAAAAAAAAGGGTTCATGCATTCTCCATTATAAATATATTTCACAAGAGTCGAGAATTTGAAAAAGTTTAAGTCGGGAAGGAAAAATCATCTCAGAAAAGAACCTAAGAGAGAGCCAAGTAAAATATACATACAAAGAATTCCAGTTGAATATAAAAGATCAATAAAAAGAACACATGAGAAGAGCCATGCCGAAATAATAAAACCTTATATTAGATGCAACAGACTGAAGAATGAACTACGAAGAGAAAGCATTTAACAATTATAAAATTCATTTATATATCGAATTTGTTAGGCTGTCTACTTACAAACTTGGAGAATTTAGAAATTTTGAAAGGATTGAAATTAACAGGAGCCTCTTTTAGGAACAGCTCTAGATAGTGCAGCAAAAACAACCCACAATCAAATAAATTTTCCTGCTGCGGTAGCTGATACGAAAAACAGAAATGTTGTCAGAATTCACAAGGATGCAAAAAGTACATAAAATAATCATACAACAAAATATTGCGTGCGCACTTAACAAATAATCATACAATAAAAACAAAATATTGCCATGCACACTTAACAAATAATCGTACAATAAGAACGATGATGTAGCAAAGAGTACAACAAAATTATTCTCCAGTAAAATATTTGGTGTCCAGAAATAAAACTGAAGATCAGAGCGCGTGACACTTTTTTTGCAATGTAATGTTAAACAATGCCACTTTGTTCTCAAGTTATTTTCTACATAAAAATTCCAAGTATATTAACTAAAAGAAAAGTACTTTGTCAGTACAAACCAAAAATAAAAGACCATGAATTAGAGTAGAATCATGACCCATATCAGTGAAGATAAAAATGACCTCAAGAGGGAGAAACCGGAGGCTGGAGAAATTGGATGAGAACTCTTGCGCTGTCTCCATTTGCCTTTCTTTCCATTCCTCCCACAAATAACTGAAATTTTCAGGTTTCAAAGAGATATCTCAAGAATTTGCAGGATGGGACCATGAGAATTAGAAAGAAAAGAAAATGAGTTCATTAAATACATCTTTTCTCTCGTGAAGGACAATAGATAAATAAATGAAAAAAGGTTACAGCAAACTACAGATATTAAAGAATATAAATTTTTCACTAATGGCACACATGTGCCCCAAGATATTTACTTATCCACAAGAGGACTCAATTGACAGAGCCCCAGCCCCCAGTCGTGAACAGAATAAGGTAAAACTAGGAGAAAAAGTGATTCTCTTAAAGGTTGTGAGAACCTAAAAAGTTACGAGGGAAGGCATCGATTAGTCCTCCCAACCACAAAGAACCAATGGAATAAATCCTAAAGTTGATTAGATGTCAATGCTCGTATGAAATACCCAAGAAAGCTAATCTTGTCCCATAAAACACTACAACGTAGCAATTATCTTCGAGAAGACTAAGGTTCTGTGGGATATAGTCCAAAAAGTGTAATCTATGTCAAAAAGGAAAAAAATTTCCTAAATATCATATTCAATTTTAACAGTTATTGCACTTCACCAGTTACAACATCTCGTTCATCAGCTCAGATCTATAGCATTTTAAATAAGTGTGAACAATTGTAGCAAAAAATCCTTGCAGGTAATTCTAACTAAAAGTGAAATTATACATTTGAAAAAATTATCAAAGGAAACTTTATCAAAAAACTTGGGCAGAGTAGCCTAACTCTCCACACACTGATCAAAACAAATAGCACAGAGTTGACATAAGTACTATTTTTCTTTTTCAGTTATAAGATGAATAAATATCCAAAAAGATGAGGATACCTTTGAATAAGACTTTTAAGACCCCCGTGACTTCCTTTAATAGAATCCATATGTAATATACAAGGTGCTCTAAGAGAATTCTTCAAGTCTTCATCTGGCACATGACGATGACCATGATTGCCGTGCATGAATAAGGGGGTTAAAACACAAATCACTAACTCTCGCAATTAATTGGCTGTTACCATTGTGTTTCACGATTTCGCCAGGATGGCATATGACGATTAAACTCCAATGAAGACTGTCATCACCAAGCATACAAGGTAACCATTTAGTACCTAACATTACACAAACATAATGCATAAAGCAATCCTGCAACTACCACTTGCACCAATTTTAATATTAAAAAAAAACTTACTTGAAGTTTATGGGAATGAAGATGAAATCCTTATTAAACAAATCCAATTTCCTTGTCCATTTTCTCACTCGTAAAAAAGCAGCTCTGCCATCAGAAGCACTGGATGGATCTTTATCTAAGTCTGCCATCTTTCTAAAGAAGAAACTATTGAAAAAATGAAATTTATGCCTTTCCTCACTTTCAATCTGATTCTTCAAGTACCTGCTAACCACTTCGGATATTAGAAAGGTGACACTTAATTTGGTAAAGAAAATTAAAAGGCAAACACATTGAGATTTACATGTACCACTTAATTTATTATGTATAGATATCAAACTCCAAACCACTAGAACAATAGCAAAATATGAAGATCACAAATCAAAAGAAGAAAATAACCTCCACTTATAAAATGTTAAAGAAAATTCTTATAAAAAGCCAAACTGTGCACAGCATAAGAATCTCGAAAATGTGACCATAGAGAGATATTAACAGGTATGAAAGAAAGTATTGTCAATAGATTAAAATGCACGTACTTGATGTAAAAGTCAATAATTGTATCATTAGCAAATGTCTCTGGCTGTAAAAGATCAACATCTCGTTTGCAAATGGTAACTGCATCTGAATCTCCTTTTGGATAGACAACCTCTTCAAAAAGCTCATCAAAACTGCAGTCATATACCATGAAATTTAAATAATATAATCTCAACTCCAGTCATATACCCTCACATCAACTCAAACGACCACGATCAGGGATATATGGAGACACGATGAGATAACAAGGTTATAAATATTACTATCATAGTTTAACATATTTCAAGAAATAATCCAAGCAACAGGTAAAGCAACACCCATTTCAGCTCATATTCTTACAGTAACCAGTACACCAACTAATTTGAAATTGAAAAAGTTATGTGGGTGATTTATCCTTTCAAGTTGGTCTTCTAATTGGAAAGAGAAATATTCAACATGATCGTATTTTCTCTGGGAGGAGCTTTTATACTCCTTTTGGCAAACATTTTATTCAATATAATCTGGTTTCCTGTAACAAAATCATATAGTTGATTGCTTCATGCTTCGAATAAACACTAATGACTAGAAAATATAACATGCTTGAGGTAAAAGCAAGCAATTGAAACTAAAAAGAAATTCATAAATCAGGTGGGTAGAAGGAAAATTGCATAGAGACTTGAGGTACAAAAAAAAAAGTTAACACCTGTCTGAAATTAGCACTAAAACTGAAAAGAGATATTGGGAAAGAATTTTTGTCTGTAACTTCAGGACCAATGAAAAACCTCACGCTTACTTGGGGAAATAATGCTTCTGTTCAAATTGATAATCACCATCAGTCACCCTGTCTGCACTGCAATGAACATAGCTCTAATTCAATGGCTAAGAGAAACTTACACAAAATGTTAATAAAATGCAATTAGTTAAAAATATGTACCCATGCTTTTATGTGTCATAAATTTCACGCACATTGATAAAATTTTGAACTAGATATGCTAAAGGTAACTTAAATTAGGGTATTTCTTCGATCATATTCAATAAAGATTGTTGTTTGCAGTTCTATTAGCATTCAGTATTTATAAATTTCTGGTGCTGCACACATCACTTATCGATCTTTTAGGCCACAATTTACAATAAATAAGAGTTAATGTTTAATTGAAAACTTAAGCATAGTGAACCCAAATACAGATCCTTCTTCCTCACAAGCTAAACAAACTTCTAACCCTACTTCCACAAGCCATGTAAAAACCCCAAAGACTCGACCCTCCTGTTCCTAACTGCATGTTCTATTCTGTAGAAATATAAGCATCACCATGCTTTTCCTCCATCTTTCTTCCTTCATATTTTTTGCCAACTCCTCCTAACTTACCGAGCACATTTTCTAGCAAGGAGTTTTTTGCTCGGAATTGCTACAATTGGTGTCAAATTCACAATAAAAGCACCCACTAACACATATGTTTATAAACACATAAAATATAATATTTTAGCAAATATTCGAGGACTTGTTATTCCTCCTTATCAAATATTTGAGATTCTATCATTCTTCCACGTTCTTTGCTAGAATTCTTAGATAATTCAACTCTTCTTTCTTTCCCTTCTAATCCACTATTTATTCATCATTCAAACTAGAAATTTCCTTAATTTAAAATAAAAACTACTCATATATATTTCTTAAATTATCCTAAAAACAAAATATCATTCTCATTACCCTTAACACAATGAGTCGCACTTCAGGTAGTTTCCAACTTTATTCACAACATTTTCAATTCGATATGAACTTGAATTTACCACTTCAGAGGTGCTATGTGGTAGACCCGAAACAAATTTATTCTCCTTAAAGTTGGAATATTGACATACTTGAGCATCAACAATTTATCTTCAATTCTTTGGGCTGTCAGCGTGATTTTGTTTAAGCCCACTGGTCTCAACACTTTGAGCTTTGCCCTAATTTCTGCATGAAGCCCATTGATGAACTGCCCCGCCAAAATTGATTGAGGAACTACACCCACCAGAGAAGCCAATTTCTCAAATAGCCTCTGATATTTCCTCATCATCAAGTCTTGCCTTGAACCTTTCTTCCAGAGAGCCCTCCGATGTCGATCGGAATTGTTCTATCAACAATAGTTTGAACTATTCCCAAGTGCAAACTGAGAATAGTTGATCTTCCCCTGAAACCAGACAAGCGCTTCTCCCTCCAAGAACACAGCAACAGCCTCCATTCTGGTGGCCCCTGACAGGCGATTCAGTGCAAAAAATCGCTCCACTCTATAAACCCAATCATCTGGGTTACTACCGTCATACACTGGCATCTCGATTCTTGGCATGCGATACTTCGTTCTCGGACTTCGTTCTCGACTTCGCAGCAAAGCTTCATCTCAGTCGCCAACAATTCTCATCGCCGAATTTTTCGCTTCAAAATCATTGACCGCTTCCATTTGTCTGGCGATATAGAAGTGATTCTCACCTTTTGCTTATGCATGTGGGCAGGAAAGTTCCTCCATTTTTTCCAAAATTGTCTAAACTTGTTTCTTCGAAATATTTAACTCTTCACGCACCGACCCCATTAACTCGAACACAACTTATTCCTCCACTATCTCCAATCGGCTATCACTGTTCTTATTCAGCATTTCGGGTTTGCTCTGATCCAATTGTAAGAAATTGCTACAATTGGTGTCAACTTCACAATAATAGCACACACTCACAGACTTATATATTTATAAACAAGCAAAATAAATAATTTAGTAAAAATTTGAGGGCCTACTACTCCTCCCTAACAAAGATTCAAAATTCTGTCATTCCTCCTTATTTCTCACCAAAATTCTTATATAATTCAAATCTACTTTCTTCCCCCTTAATCCGCCAGTTATTCATTATTCAAACTATAAACTTCTTCAATAATTTAAAACAAAAACGATTCATATATATTTCTTAAATTACCCTTAAAACAAAATATTATTCTCATTCCCAACGCCTTCGGCTTCTTATATCCATGAGAAACTAGGCAAAAACCTCCTCAACTTCACTCAAAACGACTAACTAGGTCGACCCCACTACCACAACAAACTTTGTCACCTCAGCACCCTGAAATTCCCAAGCTGCCCCTACAATCAATGGAACCTATTCCTCCTCATGCTCCACGTCTTTCCAAACAGTCTTGCCTCAATAGCTTCAGCCAAAACAAAAAACAAGTTCCATGTCAAGTGGTAAGATCTTTAGTATGCATCTAGCAGCCACAAAAGGGGGAAATCCCTGGCTAACAATGATCAAGAATTCAAGGGGGTGATTTATGAAATCGCTCCAAACAGAAAAGCATGCACTTCAACTATGGAAGTCAAAGTCATCTTGAATTAGCTTGACTATGTAATCATAGATCGTTCAACTCAAAAATAAATAAATTCACATTCTACTAGCCAAAGAACAAGAATAAAGATGCAAATAATATCCCTAAATCATAACGATAGGTACAAGAAATATATTCTTACTCGTGCAAACCATCCCAGACAGCCATGTATTTCAAATTCAGGGCCGTGATTTTTCCCTGCTTCTCAGGCCAGTTTGAGTCAACAAGAGCAACCTTAATTTCATCCATGCCTATAAAATGTTCACCAGAGAGAATTAGAAATAAATAAAAATAACAAAGAGAAAAAATGTTAGTATGACCACCATAAGCAAAGTAAATCAAAACAACTTCGAAACTATAAAATAAAATAAAAATAAAAATAAAAAAGGTGAATGACAAGAAGGAAGCAGCACAAGTCAAAAATTGTAAGCCATAGATTAGCCAAAACATAGTGCCCGTGTGAATATAATCATAACACATACATTGGCGCACAAAACAGCACTAAAGAAATTTTTGACTTGCCACACATTTCTATTATGATAGCATAGGAAAGTTTATTCTAACCGTATTTTATTCTAGTCATTGAAACATCTGACTACAGAGATATTTTGCATTGTGTCCAGGAAAATATTAGATATTATATATTTAGGCATAAATGATACTCAAGAATCAACATTATTTCGATAAACTATTGCAATGTAATGGAAGTACAGAAAATAAGAAGAAATGGATAAAGTCAGGTAGCTCTTGATGCCCAGTTTAACTTGTAGTTCGTGAGTATACTCCTCAGTGATTAATCATGTAAGGGATTAGCCAATGTCAGTGAAGGATTTATTTAGTTGTTAACTTCAGGGCCCTGTGGAATTACCCAAGTGCATTCAAGCCTGCCTAAACACCCAATCACAAAGGGTAAAAAACTGATACGAAGACCGTGAAATGCAAGCTACCAGAAGTGTGAATTCATCAGCATTGACCTAACATGCATAAACTTTAAACTCAAACACCAACTTAACTACTTGGACACAAGTGTCCACTGACCTGAAGCGTCACATCCAATATCTGGTTGAACTGCAGCCTTTGATATCACACAAAGCTTAATCATGACAGTGTCGACCTAAACATTAACCAAGCGAGAAAATACCAATTTTTACCTAGTCCTGTAATATGAATTAAAAAACTGTCCCCAAAAAGAAACTTTGGACTCACACTCTGGAACCATTGACATTCGATATTAATGAGATCATCAACTGCCCATTCAAAGTTGAAGAACCCAAGGTTTCCACGAGTGGCCAAACTGTTGATTTTGATACCACTATGTGAAAAAGTTAATAGAGGCTCAGTGCAATAATTATCACGGTATACAATATAATCAGGATGAAGAACGATCTCCTGGTTTAAATTATCCTGCCAATTAAAGAGAGGAATACTTGGACATAACAAAGAAAAAAGAGACTACAATGACTCAAAAGTAAATTGTTTTATACATAGAATGAATTCCTTTTCAACATCACACCTCACATTTATTTTCTTTGAAAATTTATGTAAAGTGCACAACAAATAATATTGGATACCAACTCCGTACTCTTTACAAATGGAAATACAAGGATGCAATGAAATCTTGGCCTTGAGAAGAAAAAATACAAGGGCAGAACAACTATCAAAGAAAGTTTTGTCTCATAAAGACGTAAACATCATTCAACAAATTACAAGGAAAAATAACAGAAAACTGATAACCTCCATTGAGATTTAATTATGTAAGGAGGCCTAAGAAGAATTTAATGTCATAAATGTTTGACTGAATATAAAACAAAAACAGTTACAAGTGGTGTTTGTTGGTAGAAGGCACTTGCAAATAGGGAGGTTATATTCTTAGGAAGCGGGAAGAAAAGAGGAATAGTATGTTTTGAGTGTGGAGAGGAAGGGCTCTCGAAATCCCTTGTTCTGTGTGAGTAATGGTTGCTTATTTGGTGTGTGAGTATTATGTAATATTTTCTTATGTTGTTTTACTGTAATTCTAAAAGGAAAAAGATATTTGCCAAGTATGTTACAGACAAATTCGAAATATACCATTGATCATAACTGCAAAATCATTGAAGATTTAACTTTTTTTGAGCAAGATAGCTCTTCCTTCCTATAAATGATTAAGAAACAATGCTAAGTAAACATACCAAAAACCGTGATCATATGCAAAACTATTGAAGATTTAATGTTTTTTAGCCAGATAGCACTTCCTTCTTATAATTGATTAAGAAACAACTTAAACGGATCTACAATATAATCCATCCAGCACCATCCAACGACTCTAATTTCAAATTCAAAGATCAATCCATATTTAATAACTTTGTAATTTACTCCTAGTCCTGGATTATTAACATGAAAAAAAAAAAAGATAGGGGAGCATTATAAAATTTTAAAATTATGCCAAAACCAAATTTAAAAATATGATATTTGAGAACTGACTGAAGATTTAAAACCATTCAGATAAATCCATATTTCCCCAGAATACTCTCTTGAAGATATCATTAAAAAAGAGAATTTACCAACTTCGTGTCCTCAAGGGAATTTGTTGATGTGAAGCTATTGATCAGAACTGAGATAAAATAATGCAACATAGTAGGTAATCAGGTACACCAAAGCTATATAAAAAAAAACACACCATGTTGAACAGAATCAAGAATCTCCCAAAATATCACAACATACCATCATCTTCAGCAATTTCAGAAGCAGAACTTGAAGAACAAGCCTTATTCAGACCCTGACTGGATTCGGAAACTGCATCAACTGGTTCATTCTGCAATAACTCGATTAACCTAACATGTAACCGACTGAAAGTTCATACTTATAAAATTCGAAATTAAAAGACATGGAAGCAAGAGTACACTGGAAGGACACTCTGAAGGGCTATAATTCAAGATATCATTCCCCAGAGAAGTATCTTGAGAATTCAAGTATATTTTCCCAAATTCAGAATCGAAATCCCTGGACTCGAATGCTCTCAATTGAGTTTCTTCTCCATGACATGTCCGATTAGAAAGCAAGACAGATTCTGCCGAGGAGTTCTCCCTATTTGTGACAAAATACCCTCCAGCTGAGTGCAAGATACCATGAGAAGCAACATCTTCACTACTACGGTCACAGTCAACTAAATCAACACCTACATGAGGTACGCTTCCAATATTTTTCACTCCAAGATCGGTACCCTGAGAGACTGGTCAAGATTTTTCAAAAATTGAAATTGCAGGGCAAGGAAATTTGAGAAATGCATTGAAGATAAACTAAAGCAAGAGAGAAAACAAAACTAAAGGCACAAAAAGTATAAAATTTTAACAATTAAAGCGATCATGTTGACATATAACAAAAATATGTGTTCAATATGTGAGATTCAAAATTTAATATCTCGAATTACTCCACGCCCTAATAATAAATAAGCTAACTTTCCACATGAAAACCATAATATTAGAAAGCATGACAGGATGATCTGATATCCTAAAGTACAGGTAATGCTCATTTTTTGGTTTAACAATAAACTTTTCCAACATATCCCAAACTTACACGTAAAATTTGAATATAATTTTTTGACATTCCAACGGGCTTATGATAGTCAGAAAGAGCGCGAAAATCAAAATTACTGTGAATTCTGCTGCATGATTAACTATGTAAGAAAATTAATGAACCCACCACTTGGTCAAATGGCCCGGAAAATGAGTTCAAAAAATGTATCCATAATGAATAGCTTATCAAGGACGAAATTACGATTAAAAAAATATTCAATGCTCATCCCTTTCGTTTCCGAATAAAACATTAACGTCCGGAACCATCTTTCCCCCATAAAACTACGTTGTATCTTGAGAATAAGAAATCAAAAATTGAAACACAGTTTCGTACGAAGAAAAAACAACGATTCGACTTCTGTAAAAAAAATCACACAGATACAAGGCAGCCCAACAAAGAGGGAGTAGGTTCCGGCAGTGGAAGCGTACCGCATTCGCGAATTTCATAGTTCAATGTCGAACCTTCCGAGGGAGTAGGATTTTTAAATTTGCTGAGAAACTTCCCGGCGACAAGCTCAGGAAGCTCATCTTCTTCCCGGAAATCAAAAACTTCAAAAGATCTGCATGAATTACTCTTCATCGGGAGTAAGAACAAGGTAGTGATCCGACACCGAGTGGGAGAAAAAATATCGATTCTCTGTAAGAATCTAGTCCCAGCAAGCGCTCAGGTAAAAGAAAACTTGCGCGTTGACAACTGCCCTAACTTGCTCCTCGATTAAGGCCAGTTAAACAGAAGTCTTCGAACAGTAGAGCCCTAGGGGAGCGTGAAGATAACAGAATTTTATAATAGTTTTTTTCGCTAGTCAGGTAATTTCCTCGAGTAACGTTCCCTATGCAAGACGACTTGTAGTAGCTACCTGACTAGTTTTCCGACATTGATATTCGACTTATTTTTCATACTTAATTACTTTCTCTCTTCTTAAATATTATGTAATTAATAAATTTTCATTTTATTTTTTAATTTAATTTTGTTGAGATTTATAATTAAAATTTAAATTGTTTATGTTACCTTACAAGATATCTATAAATGAAAATATTATCATGCAACTTAACATGAGTAAAGCAACTTCAAACTTGAAAAATATTATTATTGTGGGAAGAATAGTACAAAAACTCAAATAATAATCTTAGTTCCATTGTACTTAATTTTGTATGATATAATGTCGCGTCTGTGAATAAAACATCCATTACTTGTATCTTATGTCAATGAAGATGAACAATCTCGCATAAAAAATATTAAATAATTTATAAATAAATTTTTCGCTCTGCAATTATAAATGTATATAAATTCTAGTTACAATATTATAACAAAGACATGTGAAAACTTTATATATATCTTTCAGATCCACGTTTAAATCAAAATAGAAAATAAATATATAACCGAGCAACCAGCTACCTAGCAACTTAGCAATCTTCTTTAAAAAGTCTGCATTAAGACTTGACGTCGGATAGAGAGATTACTACATCTAATAATTATAATTAGATTGAACAAGGTCATAACAAAGTCAATGCTTCGTTGATTGATTTATTTAATCCTTGCCAGTTGCCAGCTTCCTGTTGGAATATATTAGCTTGAAAAAGGTAGCCTGCAAACCCCCAAAAATAAAAAATGGAGTTATAATTTGAGAAATTATCAGGTTTATTAGAGTTCAATTATTAATGTTAAAAATATTGATTAATTTAAGCTAATGATACTACAAGCCACGTAAGATTGTAGCTTACCCTAGTTTGAGGGAGGTATCAGAGCTATCGTCCTCAATGGGAGGGCCACTGTTGCAGCTGCAAACATTGGTCGCCGACAGGTCGGAAGACACGCCTTCTTCTTGGATTCCAATGTCTACCTCCATGAGAACAGGCTTCTTCCCTTGAGACACCATCGCCATCTGCTATAATCCAACTACAGTTTAAACCAACTGTTTGGAGAAATTCTCATCTGAAAATAGAAAAGTTTTAAGTTTATAACCATTTGTTTCAGCTTCTTGTTCTCGTCTATAAGCTGCGATTCCTGTTGAATTTCGTTGGAAGAGCATGAACACGAGGCTGAAAGTAGCACTAATAGTACTAATAATACTGACCTTAATTTCAAGTGCTCGTATCTCACTAACAATCCGTTCATCCTGAAAGAAAAAAAAATCCAGAAATTTCTTCATTTGATAATTCTTAAAGCTTCACCCGTCCGGTAAAGATAAATACAATTCAAGATTATGTTAACGCCTAGAGCTCAGCTCATACTAGTGGAGTCCATAATCATACATTGCTTGACAAATAAAAATTTAAATGGTGTAGTAGTAAAATTCTCTTTTCTATTTAATACAATGCGTTTTTAGATAATCTCAAGAATAAATCAATGCGGACTCCAACCTAAAACAAACAATAATAAAAACGACGGTGGACTCCACACAAATCTTTCAAGAAATTACTCATGCACAAACCTTAGTGTCAATCACACGGGTGAGACCTGCATCGATCAATTTCTCTAGCTGCATCAACTCTTCCAGTTTTAAACCTTCAAGATCATCACCTCTCATTTGCCTGTTTTGAAAGAGTGATGGAGAAGCTAACATGAAAGCTGGTTGCTCTGGGAATTGAAATTAGAGTAAAATATATCAACTGACCTCAGTTGGCGAGCCTTTTCTGCAATTTCCTTGCTCATTCCGACGCAATTGCTATTCTCAATCAGCTAAAATGATCAAAAAATTGACCAATAAATAACCTATCATAATAATAATCTATTTCAAATCAAACCCATTAATCCTAACACGAGTCTTCCTCGACTCACCAACATAAAGTTGAAATGAGGACTGAGGAGAGTGTCTAACCACTATGATTTGGAGACAAACACTCTTCTGTCGTAAAAATTAGACCCAGTTTTACTTGCAAAGTTTGTTTCTTTGCAGTACGTTACCAACCAACAAACATCATATTGGAAAAACAATGAAGAACCTGGAGCTCCAAGGAGGGTTGATCCAGTTTTCCCAGATTATTGGCGTTCAAACTGTACCTCGCAAGAATATCTTTCACGCTGCACGAAACCATCACTGTCTGTCAGAAGTTTAACGAGTCCAATATTTATCCCATCATTTTGAAGCTCATCTTTCTTTTGGCAACACCACATGTTATCAACGAAAGGTATACAGAATATAGCTTGTTAACCCACTTATTGCGACAACTCATCTTTTGAGAGCAAGAATAGCCATCAAGTTACATAATTCCATATCTCTTGAGAAAAATAGCCGAGATAGATGTATAAGTAGAGTATTTAAGAATAAATTCTCGTGAGCCTCTGCCCAAAACAAAAAATATCTTGTTGGCTAAAATGAGACTCCACATCAGAAATTTTGACATTTCACAATCACATTATAGTAAAAAGGATGTACAAAGATAGGATGGATCGTCAAATTGTCATGCAAGTTGTCATCACAATGAAATGATAGTTTGTGTTAAAATGCTTTTCACTACCCCTTTGTCTTATTATTTACTAAACTAAATGAAACTCGTAGAGTAATTATGCATTAAGGACATTCATTCCAAGCAAACTTCATCTTAATTTCCAAAAGAATAGATCCACGAACGCCAGTAAAACCAATGAATACGACGGCTGAATCAGAATCGTATGATTTAAAAATCAAAGAGTGGTTAAATCCTTTATCAACAAATAACATATAACTTAAGTTGTAACATGGCCAAGAAATTATAATTTAAGACATAAAATGAATACTTAAACAGGTTAGATTTTAAGCTGAGTTGTTGAAATTATAATATAGAGCAGTAGGCTGTAACTCTGGGAAATAGAGGATTTAGGGCATATTTAATGTCTATACACTTTTTTAGGAAAGGAAAAAGAAAACTATTTTCAAGTACAAAACGAGAAAAAGATAAAACCAAAAAATAAGGGATATCAAAGCTTATTTTTAAAGGCCGTCCACATGTGGTTTGAAAGTTGATGAAACAAAACAATCCCTACATTAAGCTTTTAAAAATGTTTTTATAAATAAACGAATAAAAATTGGCAAAGTATTGCAAAAGCTGGATGAACTTCAATAATTAATCATAAAAATGCTACACAAGCTGGTTTCAGAGTCATACTGTACTATGTTCTCATAAACATTGTGTTACTATTAAAAGAATATCTCGTTATTTATAATATTTTTATTAAATAATTGGCATCTATTTTGTATTTCGTGAAATATGTCTCTATAGAAAGGAATAATTACAATAATAATAATCAGTCCTACATGAATTATTTAGGTTGTATCCTATTATTAATCGACCTGATTTGTTTGATTCTTGAGTATGGATTGTGTGTTAGCCCGCTTTATAAAGGCAACGATTAACTAAGATTCTGTTGATTGAGTATATAGTGCATATACCAGTGGAGATGCGTAATCTCACACCGTTTAACAATGTAAAAATTAATTGATTTATAAGTAAAATTATTTTTTCTACTTGCTACAACGTGTTTTGACCTAAACTAAAAAAACAAATATGTACGAGTGCCAGGTGAAAACAAACAATATTGTACTGAGAGTATCAAAATACTCAATAAATTAGTTTATAGACTCAACCATTTCATGCACAACGGACTATGTGCAACTATATTCAATCCAAGTCTTGGTTAAAGCATCAAAATTAAGGAGGAAATTAGTGATTTAGAGTTTTCCTAAGCAAACAGCAACAATTGAAAACCTACCGTCCAATCACACACGACATACCCAACGTGTGATTAATATTTATATTTGGATTGCTGCGAATGTCAACGTATATCAATCAATGAAGTCCAAGGAGCGAGGAGAACGAAGCGTGAAATATAGAAATATATACATTATAGGTTTATAATAATAAAAATAAGTCAGTTAAAATATAGAAATAGCAGAAGAATGAGATAGCATGGCTATAACGTCTGTATTGGGAGAAAATATATGTATATATATCGCATATATTTATATAATTGAAAAACTGAAGATATTAATGGAAGAATATCCGTACGACCCAATAAAAAATGGAGATTTCACGTCTGAAAGGAGATATCGATGGGAAATACGAAGGAATTGTCCGTCCTTCAAGGGTTGTGGATCGGAAATTTCAGCTTTGAGCTCAAACTTCTTATGGCGTTTCTCTAACTTATGGCAAACTCAGATGAGATCTACTTAAAAAATTTAGATTTTTTCGGTCCAAATCACGACCAGTTTTAGAGAGAGAGAGAACCTGGTGTTTGAATATTCAAAGAGCTTTCCAGTAGCGGAGAAGATGATGAGAGCAACTTCAGCATCGCAGAGAACAGAGAGCTCCTGCGCTTTCTTGAGAAGCCCTCGTCTTCTTTTAGAGAAAGTGACTTGTCTAGCAGTCAAGTTATCAATCTTCTTGATCTTGATCTTCTCTCTAGCCATTTTTCCCTCTCTAAAAACATCAATTAAACCAACATTCTTACATATTTGGCACACAAAATAACAAAAACAGTATCAACCATCAGGAAAAAAGGTTGACTTCAAATGAGAACAGTCCAATATGAATTTTGACGAGGAGAAAAAAAACACCCTTATGAAAAACCCTAGAAATGAACCCTAGCTCACAGATCTAGAAAGAAAAACCCAGAAACAGTCTCTGAACTCCCATCAGAGACTGAAATCGTTGAGTTTCAGTAGTTTACCTTCTGGAGCGGCTGATTCAGATGCTAGCCATTGGGAGAACGGAATGGACTAATTAGAAAGATGAAGAAAGAGGAGAGAGAAATTGGAACTCGAGAAAACTGGAAATGGGGGCTTCCATTTATAGCTCAACAGGGCTTTCCTTTTAATTTCTCGAAATTTTTGACAAATTGAGGCCTATATAAAAAGGAAGAAATATCTGAAAGACTCTTTTTTTGCGCCAGTGCTGAGGTGGAGATGCTTAGGGGATGGAAAACAAGAACTGAACCAATCAAAGCAACGCTTTTTATCGCTCCTCCTTTTCAACTTTATTACCCTTCAAGGAAACTAAAAATCAAGTTTTATTATTTTATTATTATTTATCTTATGCAGGCCATAATTTACTCTCCCATCAATTTTACCTCGATAATTACACCCTACATCCTGGCTACCTTGTACTACGGTCTAAGTTTTACGCTACCTTGTTCTATAATAAATTTACTCAAAATAAATTAAAAAATATTTTTTTCCTATTAAAAGTAAATTATACACTGTTATATGCAGTAAGAACAAAGGATAGTTAATAAAAAACTTAAATTAGATTTCTTAATAAATTTATCCTTAAATTATACTATATTTAGATAAAACAATATTTGTTGTTAATATTTGTTCGTTTTGTTTTAATAATGTAATATGGCAGGATCTTAGCCCTGGTCGTAAAATAAAAGTGCAACATCTCATTCAAGAGAAAACAAAAAAGGAGCAGAAACCCACCCGAAGGAAATCAGCCCTTACATTAATAATTTTTTATCACATCTTAATTAAGATTGTGAGATCATCATAAATCTTCGTTGATTTTCTTAAAAACATTAAATATAATATAATAAAACTGATAACTGATCCAAGCCAAAATGCCAAATAAACCAATTAAACAATGTCATAAAATTCTTGATAGTCTACTCTTCGTTGTACACAAAGAAGATGCATCATTCTATACTAATAATAAACAAAATAGGGCTACTTCTCTTTCCACGCCGCCCAAAATTTATGGTTTTGCAACAAATTAGCTTATAGGACTTACTTCTCTTTCCACGCCGCCAAAATTTATGGTTTTGCAACAAAGTAGCTTAATTTTATCATTGAATCTAATGTCACTATTTTTTTTATAAAATACACGTGTCGCTAAATGCTTATTTACATTACAGACATTTAGTTATGGGTTTTGATGGGTTTAATTTACCTTTTTAAAAGTGGTTAAGAGAACTTTAATTATCAATAGTGTAGTTTTTTTTCCAAATGGTAAAAAATAAAAATAGAAAAAAGAATTTGAATATTACTTCAGCAAATCTAGAGTTAACAGATATAATTTGAAATAAACTTTGAGAACAGTAGCTGAAAATGAGATTGTAATCAGATGTTAATTTATAGAGTAAGTGAAATGAGGTGGTAAAGGCATGTGTCAAATTGCAAGTGAATGCAAAAATAATTTAAAATTTAATTAACTGGGAGAGTGCAACTCATAATAGTGGGATATGCAATTTTATATTGCACAAAAATAAGGAAAATGAATAGTATATAACAAAATTTCTCTTCATATCTAATACAAGGCGTTATTGAGTTAATATAAATAACAAATTATTGTAAAATTCGAGACAAGTGGACAATATTATAATGAAATTATTAAAAACTACAAAAATAGTATATTTTCAACAAGAAGTGTGATCGACAGAGTCGTCCCTCCAGGGAGACAAGGTAGATTGTTGCAGCTCACCATGTGAAAGTAAAGACGACCTAATATTTTGTTGATTGTGATGACCCAACATATACTAGTGGTAGTGCACATTCTAACATCGATTGAAAGAGTGAAAAAAGAATGGTTTATGAAAAAAAATTATATTATTTGCTTTGTACAACAAGTTTTGAGTTAATCTAAAATTGTGCAGATTCTGCACGCAAAATTGATAATATTGTAACACAAGAACTAGAAACCCTAGAAGTGTTTGTTCATATATTCTGTTACACTCTGATGCTCGATGTTCGGACATGGTGCAGCCTAAGGTCATCGGGTTGACAAGGCAAGAGAACTGCGTCGGTTAAGCAGGCAAGGGCCATGTGGCGTTATGATCGCCAAAAGCAGGGTTGGCTATGCCACACAACCTAGGCGTGGGTTGTGTGGCGCGTAAAGTTCAATTCAGGCTGCGTTGGGACGAGTCAAATTAACTGAGGTGCTGGGCATGAGCAGTTCAGCACTACTGAGCACAACGGGTGCGTGCAGCACTTGGTGGCCGAGGAAGACACTAAGTGGCCCGAATATGTGGCAAGCGTGGGCAATCTACTTAACACGGAGTCGATGTGCAACGTGGGCAATTGGCACAACGTGGGTAAGCAGATGCGCGAGTCAGAAACAGGCACATGTCGTGCCAAGGTGCTAAAAATGGACAGCACTGCTGGGCGCAGAAGATGCGCTCAGGACTGAGTGGCCGAGGAATACATGAGACAAGGAAGCTAGTCACGGGGTACTAGTTGTTAACCGACAGTAGCTGACAAATGCATGGGCATGGAGTCAGCCTTGATCCATGCCCATGTCTAGGAACATCCGACAAGGCAAGTAGAGCTAGTTGTTGGGGCTAGCTCATAGGTGTCCTGGACAGGGCGGCACACACATTTCAACATGGTCTAAGCTTGGGAGCCGAAAGGTTGGCACAGACAGGCTAAGACATACAAGCAAAGGTGCTGGCCGAAGGGTTGGTGCACGCAAGGTACGGGCACACGCAAAGGCCATGCACGCAGCGAGCTGGACATGGGCCGTCCAGAGTGCATGCAGGTGCAGGCAAGGTGCTGGCGCTAGCAGGGCATGCATGCAAAGAGTTGGACCTGGGTAGTCCAGAGTGTATGCAGGCGCAGACAAGGTGCACGCAGATAGTTGGGCCTGGGCCGTCCAAAGTGCATGCATGCGCAGGTAGGGCGCACGCAAGTGATGCAGAGGCAACTAGCGTGCATGCACACGCAATCGAGAAACATGCAACTGATGAGCAGACAGTTAGCGTGCATGCAACCAGAGGGCTGCATGGAAGCTACGGTAAACACGTGGCAACTGCAACCAGGCCATGCATGGCATGGGCAAACAGTTTTGTAGGCTTTATAAATAGAGAGTTAGCAAGGCACTGAGACCACAAGATGTGTGACTCCTTTTCTTCATTATAGCTGGTGTTGTAATGTTTCCTTTCATGAGTAATAAAAGGGTTAAGAGTGGGTTCTCGTAAAAGCACGGTGTCTCGACTCTCGTCATCTTCGCTTGAGTTACTCGGCAGTACTTAAGCAAGGTTCCAAAAAACATCTTTAGCTAAGGCGGACTTGGTCGTTCGGAGGAACGTTGGGCTGAGCTAAGTGGACAACTTAGCTGTCATCACCAGTCACTAGCTTGGGAAAAAGGTTAGGCCCTGTGACAGTTGGTAACAGAGCAATAGGTTCACAAAGGGACGCGACGATAAATGAAATCAGAGAGAGATTAACTATTCTGGAAGAGCAGGTTGGTCGTCCAACGGAAGGGGAGCCAATAGATAATCTCATTGCTTTAACAAAGCAGCTGGCAAACCAGATAAAATCCATGGAGGAGACCCACGAAGAATGCAATGCGGGAGTTGCAGTCTCAGATGAGCGATCTGGTGGTGCAATTTCTGGTATTGTCTGATTCGGTGAAAGTTAGACACGATGAACTGGAGAATTCCATCAACGACATGGAGAACGATGTCCAAGCGCTTGAAGGGGAGGTATCCATTGTCAAGCATGCTATCAGGAGCGTCGGAGCGCGATGCTACTAAGAGGATCAAAGTCCCGGAGCCAAAGTCCTATGGTGGACGAAAAAATGCGAAAGAGCTGGAGAACTTTATGTGGGACATGGAGCAGTACTTTGTGTTGCTCATATTTCAGAGGAGGATAAAGTTACCATGACAGTCATGTATCTAGTAGAGGATGTCAAGCTATGGTGGAGGACTCGATTGGCAGATGATCTGTCCTCGGGCCGAGCCAAGATCGACTCATGGGACATGTTAGCACATGAATTGAATAATCAGTTTCTACCCCTCAACACAGCACGAGTGGCGATGGAGTCTCTCAAAAAGCTGAAGCACATGGGTGCATTGAGGGACTATGTAAAGGATTTTAGTTCCTTAATGCTAGACATTAGGGATATGTCCGACGCAGACAAGCTATTCAACTTCTTTTCCGGATTACAGTTGTGGGCACAGGCTGAATTACGAAGGCAAGAAGTGAAGGATCTACCTACGGTCATTGCAGCAACTGAAAGCTTGGTAGACTTCAGTGACGGAGAACACTAAAGATGGTAGTAAGAAAAAGGAGAAGTTGGACAAGACTTTTCCTAAGAAAGACGATGATAAGTTCGAGATCAAGAGCTTCAAATAAAACAACACTGACAAGCCAGCTGGGTCTGGCAACTACACTAGAAGCAACAAGGGGTGCTTCATTTGCAATGGGTCACACCTAGCAAGGGAGTGTACCAAGAGAGAGCGGTTGAATACCATTTCGTTAGAGGAAGGGCAAGACTCAAGGAACGAAAAAGTGGCCTGGTTAAGTCCACTTTAGCTTCTCAACACAATCTCAACGGAACATTAGAGCCTGAGATGAGGGGCTCAACCACTTGCCTAAACTCCTTAAAGAAGGGTCGAGTGAAGGTGTGTGGGTGCACAAGCTTGGAATGGAGTTGTGGGAGAAAAAGTCGAGGAGGTAGAATCAGGTGGCTATGCACGATCGTGCATGGGCGTGCATGAGGTGACAGCGGAGTTGGCTGGTGCAATCAACAACGCAAGCTCGAGTCAAGCGAGTGACTTGGTAGCTACCACCACAAGGTGTGGGAGGCGCCATGGAGAGGTGTTGTTTTAATGGTAAAGGTGCAGTAGTGGTGCTTAATACTGTTAGTACTGAGGCAACTCATGTTGGACGGGATCTGGCAGAGCTTGTGGATGAGTTTTAACCATCCACTTCACTTGAAAGAGCATTTTCCAAGCAGAGGGGCGAGGTCCAAAAGCTAATTCGAGGTTGATTGACCAGGCGAGTAGCTTGGCCGATGCAGCAGCTTGAATAAAGAAAGTATGCAGACCAAATGTGTGGGGGCATTTGGAGTTTCCAGCGGAAAATGAGGCAAGCGCTACCGTATGTTCGAGGGTGATTTGAGAAAGTGGTCGAGGAGGGCGTTCTATTCACTATGCGCGCGGGGCGAGCAAGAGAGACAGACATATGGATTTGTGCAAAACATGAGGTGAAAAAACCAGGAGGTTAACCTTGGGAGAAGGATACCACACTGCGGAGGTATGGTGAGCGGGTTCAAGTGTAGCCCGTCGATGAGGGCATCGACTTCAATTGGTGGAGGTGGTTTGTTACACCCTGATGCTCGATGTTCAAACATAGTACAACCTTGGGCCATCGGGTTGACAAGACAAGAGAAGCACGTCGATTAAGCAGGCAAGGGCCATGTGGCATTATGGGGCGCCAAAGGCGTGGTTGGCCACGCCACACAACCTAGGCGTGGGTTGTCTGGCGCGTAAAGTTCAATTCAGGCTGCGTTGGGACGAATCAAATTAACTGAGGTGTTGGGCATGAGCAGTTCAGCACTACTGGGCGCAGTGGGTGCGTGCAGCGCTTAGTGGCCGAGGAGGACACTAAGTGGGCCGAATATGTGGCAAGCATGAGCAGTCTACTTAACACAGAGTCGATGCGCATCGTGGGCAGTTGGCACAACGTGGGTAAGCATATGCGTGAGGCTCGAGCAAAGAAACAGGCACATGTCATGCCAATGTGCTGAAGATTGGCAACATTGCTGGGCGCAAAAGATGCGCGCAGGACCAAGTGGCCAAGGAAGGCACGAGGCAAGGGAGCTAGTCGCGGGGTACTAGCTGTTAGCTGACAGTAGATGACAAATCCATGGGCCTGGAGTCAGCCTTGATCCATGCCCATGTCCAGGAACATCCGACAAGCCAAGTAGGGCTAGTTGCTGGGGCTAGCTCATAGGTGTGCTGGGCGGGGCAGCACAAACACTTCAGCATGGTCTAAGCTCTGAAGCCGAAGCGCAGACGGGCTAAGACATGTAAGCAAAGGTGCTGGCACACGCAAAGGTCATGCACGCAGAGAGCTGGACCTGGGCAGTTCAGAGTGCATGCAGGCGCAGACAAGGTGCACGCAAGGTGCTGGCACACGCAAAGGTCATGCACGCAGAGAGTTGGACCTTGACAGTCCAGAGTGCATGCAGGCACAGATAAGGTGCTGGCACACGCAAAAGCCATGCACGCAGAAAGTTGGGACTGGGCAGTCCAGAGTGCATGCAAGCATAGGCAGGACACACGCAAGTGATGCAGAGGCAACTAGCGTGCATGCACACGCAATCAAGAAACACGTAACTGATGGGCAGATAGTAAGCGTGCATGCAACGAGAGGGCTGCATGGAAGCTACAGTAGACATGTGGCAGCTTCAACCAGGCCATGTATGGCCTGGACAAATAGTTTTGTAGACTTTATAAATAGAGCGCTTACAAGGCATTGAAACCACAATATGTGTGAGTCCTTTGCTTCGTTATAACTGGTGTTGTAACATTTCATTTCGTGAGTAATAAAAGGGTTGAGAGTGGGTTCTCGTAAACGTACGGTGTCTCGACTCTCATAATCTTGGATTGAGTTACTCGGCGATACTTAAGCAAGGTTCCGAAGAACAACTTTGATTAGGACGGACTTGGCCGTTCGGAGGAATGTTGGACTGAGTTAAATGAGCGACTTAACTACCATCGCGAGGCGCTAGCTTGGGAAAAAAGTTAAGGCCCCGTGACATATTCTCGCATATCACTAAGAGCGTTCCCTTTTCTTTTGAATTGAAAGGAAATTTCATGGAATCCATCACGTCGTTTAAAAAAAGCAAATGTCTTTCTTGCGGTTGTAAATGAAGCGATCGAGTACTCAAATATGATTCTCTCGCCCGTTCAGGTTCCATTTCTGAGTGCTTTTTCATTTTATTTTCTCTGCAGTTTTTAAAAAAATATATATTAAAAAAAAACACCCTCTTGACTTCTGTTTCAGGTTGCGTTGCGTTTTCTCCTTGGAAAAAAAATATATTAGATTTGTTTTTTGGGATTATTAGGAGTGTAAATGAATTAGGCCGATTATTGTTTTTGTATATTTTAGAAATGGATAACAATAATTATTACGATGGGAGAATACTTTTTGAGTTTTGTTTTTACCAGATATGGGTGATGCGGCATTGAAGCGTCAGATTCCAAATAAAAGACATATTCTGATCTTGGTCAACCTTTTCTCTATTTGGAATCCTTTTCTATTTCCACGTCATATTTCCTTTTTAGCTTTCTCAATATTATTTAAAGATCAAAATTCTTCCACTCTACATGTATCAACCGTACACACACGTGTATGTATCTGTTAATGCATAATCAATCTTTTACATTGAAGTATTTGAATTCGGTTCGTCACGTTTTGATGGTTAACATTAATCTAATTTAATGTTAACTAATACACTATATATATATATAGACACGTAACCTAATTTAATTTCTATTTTACTTCTACCAAATTAATCAAATAAAAATTGAAAACAAAATAAAAAAAAGGTTAAAAACCAATATCATCTCTAAATTATGATTTTTTTTTTTTTAAAACTTCTAAGTTATCAATTCTATCAATATAAACTTTAAACTGCTCATCAGTTATCGCCCTGCAAACTGTGGACCCCAGTAGGCCAATTCTGTCAAACATTTTCTGGATCTCCAAAGGTCTCTCAACTTTTGAAGTCGACGGTATTCGAATGTATGATCGAGCGGTCTAGCAAATTCAGGTAAAACTGTTTTTGACATATCTGATTGCGAAATTCAGTCAACAAGAATTCAAACCGATCTGTGGCACGTCTGGCATTGACGGTGGTTGACGTTCTGTCGGACAACCTTGTGCTTGACCTTCTTGCAATGTTGACAATGGCCAACGTTCTGTCGGCCCAACCTTTCGTCTAATAATCAATCTCTCAACCATTTCACGAGGATTTTAGGGAATTTAAGATGAATTTGTGATTTATGGATTTTGAATTGAATCTCAAATTTGTGAGATTTTGAATGAAACTAGAACGAAACAGTTGAGAATAGAGATATGAATAAGGTGGGGCATGAATCGGTCGAGTTTTGCAAAAAAAAAAAAAAAAAGGCTGAGAGGACTTGTGGATTTTCTAAAGGTTTTGCAGGTTCTGGCCTTTGTTTGTTATATATTATTAGGGAACGAACGATCGTTGTCGGGGTGGGGACTCTCTATTCTTATCCTTAATTTTTAACAACAAACGGTCGTTCTCTTAAAATGGTCGTATGTTCTCGTTTCTGATGATGAAATGAGTTGTCATTTTCTAAACTCGGCCGTTCGTTCTCGTATTGCTCCGTGGAACAAACGGTCGTGTCTCTAACATCTGTCGTCCATTGCGGAGCTCGTACACCGCACATGGAACGGGCAGTCTCCTGTCCCCTAATTGTCCGACCGATCTGACATGTATAGAATGGATAACTGCTAATTTTATATCGGTCGTCCGTTTCGAGTGTATACAGTGAACGAACAATGATCTTTAGTCCGTTCTATGTCCACCGCGCATGGAACGGACAATCTCCACTCCCCTAATCGTCCGGGCGAGACAACGTGTTCAAAACAGACGACTGTTGTTTTTAGATCAATTGTCTGTTTCGGACGTATATAGTTAACGAACTGTGATCAGCAGTCCGATAGGATTTGATTTGTTATATTTTTTATAGTTTAAGGTTTGGATCGATGAAATTGATAGTAAATGAGTTTTTTTTAAAAAACATTATTGTTTACGGTGGATGTTAGTTTTAAGCCACGAAAAAATATATTTATTTGAGTGTGATACGTGTCAGCACTAGGGGAGCCGGTCTCAGCTGGTAGTTTACATCTTTTTAAGGGTTACTTTAGCAAATTTTCTCTCTATAAAAAGTATCAAGGCCAACAAAGTTTGATACTTTTTATAAAGAGAAAATTTGCTAAAGTAACCCTTGAAAAGATGTAAACTACCAGCTGAGACCGGTCTCAACAAAGTTCTCTTTATTGCATTGCATCAGTCAACACAACTGATCCATGCGAAATTCTGAAAGCAGATGAAGAACTTCAATTACGACACGTCGGGTGGTAGATGACATTTCCAAGATTTCCATTTTCGCCTCCTCCTCAAAACAACTACTACACAGATGGTTTTCTTTCTACAGTTCATTAGCCTACACTTGAATTTGTGAGTTTTAGATAGGAAAATAAGGAGGTATGAAATGGTCGTACAATTCAAGACAGGTTAGAAGCTTTTTTGGGAGATGGAGGTTGAGCCATTCACTCTTGTTAAAACATACCCATTTCTTGAAAAACATTTATATATGTTTATAAGTTTGATTCCTTAGATTTCTTAAAAACATGTAGACCAGAAAAACGATTTTTACCTCTAGCTGTGTTTCCCTCACTAAATAGTCGCTAAGTCTCGACAACTACAATAAGATGGTGTATATTTACGAATAAATCGCCTAGACTAGGGATCTCTCACTGAATTTTTCTTTTCACACAACTTCATCCATAGTGAAGTTTTCCTTCACCATAGACTGTCTATGGGCGCGAGTCTTTTATCATCAATAGGGACCCACATAAAACGAGACCAAAACCAACATGATTCATTTAAGAAAAGTAAATTATTGTATCGATTGAACTTCTACTTATTATGATAGTTCCAAGCATAACTCTCTGTGTAGCAGAGAGAAATGGCTATATTCTTGCAAGAACAGACCTGGGGGAGATGGAGGGTTAAAGTGGGTCCCTAACAGGACGATGGGGAATAGAGATTAAAAACAAAGGCTAATTGCAGGAGGAGTAGAAATGTCTTATTCAGCAGAGATAGACGCAGTCGATAGAGGACAAATGGAAGGTGAAAGCTGTTGTCTATTTTCTATTATGCTGTTCTTCACCAACCTCTTCAGTGTTCCTTCCTGCTCAGCTGACACCACCTCTTCTCGTCTGCTCTTTCCTGTCCCTTCCTCTGCACCGTCTGATGTCGATCTCACGTCCTACGATTTGTAGGGGCCCACCCAATATTTCACATGCATTCCACCGATTTGTAATTTCTCTTCTCGTTTATCGGGAAACCCTAAAGAGTTCTAAGAAAAAAATGGCAAAGTGGGACCTTCGGTCTCCGTCCACGGAATGTTTTTAATGATGGAATTAAAACATTAATTCTTTACACTGCAGTTATGTAGCCAAGTTGACGAATGATTGACGCAGCGCCGGACGCGGTGAGTAAAAACATGATTAGAGAGAAAATCTTAATTTCAAAAAAGCTTTGAACAATGACAAAAATAAAGTAAATATCCCATCATTAAAAAACCGATTAAAATTAATAATTACAGAAATAAAATATACTTCTACAATAAACTTCAACTCTAAAATTAAGGGCCAAAACTATCATTTTTTAGCCTATGCAATAACTTTGTCGGAATATATTGCAATAACTTAGATTTGCATCTATGATCTACATATTTTATTTTTGTTTTATGATGTGATATTGTCGGTGATTTATAATTTTGATGTAGGAAGACAAGTGAGGGTAAAAAGCAAATAAGAAGGAAGCGTACGGCTGTCCCTTTATCTGCCATACATTGCTTAACGCCAGCTCAGTTCTCAGTTTCTCGCTCGGATTCTCATTTTTTCTCACCAAGCAAACTCCTTTTTTTTTCGTTCCTGATACTCTCCTTAGAAACTGTTTCCTATTCTCAGCATTTTTGGATAATCTCGCCCTTGTTCCCACCACACCTTCATTTTGCGTTTGATTATTGCACTGCATCATTACTCGAGGAAGATGTTTCCTTTTCAGAGCTCTACCAATCCGAACTGGTTGAATCTTAATCAAAACATTCACGATACGAACGCGTCCATCAACTCGGTCGACGCCATCGATTATTCAAACTCGGGCTCGGCGGTGAAGATGAAGACGAGGAAGTCGATGGAAGCATGCAGGAGTCATAAAGAAGCAGAGAGAAAGCGCAGGCAGCGAATCAATGCTCACCTCTCCACCCTACGGAGCCTTCTTCCGAACACCACCAAGGTATTTGATTTGCAAAAACTCGGAAAACTCTGTTGAATATTTTCTGAATCATCTCTTTCGTTTACTGCGATAAAAGTGGCTGTTTTCGAACAGACAGATAAGGCATCGCTGCTGGCGGAAGTGGTGAGCCACGTGAAGAAGCTGAGCAGAGACCTTTGCAGAAACAGCGGCCGCGAATCGGAGGCGTGGCAGTTCCCGACGGAGTCGGACGAGGTGAATCTGAGTTTCTGCGACGATGAAGCCAAGCTAATGAAAGCGATCGTCTGCTGTGAAGATAGGCCCGGTCTGGTCCTGGATTTGACGCAAGCGATTCGGTCTGTCCGAGCCAGAGCGGTCCGGGCTGAGATGATGACAGTAGGCGGACGGACAAAAAATGTGGTGGTGTTGAAGTGGACCGGAGGTGTATGTGGCGGAGAAGAAGATGTTGCCGCCCTCAAGCGGGCCTTGAAGGCCGTGGTCGAGAACAGGATATCGGATCCTCCTGTGACCCGAAATCTTTGGAGCAACAAGCGGGCTCGGATTTATAATAGCTTAATTTAATTTAGAACAATATTCGGAGTTGGGTTAGTGATTGATTATTAACTGTGAAACTCTGAAGTAAAAGTAGGTTTGGTATGAATCTTAGATCAAGTGAGATAATCTAATGACAACCAGCACAGTTTCCCTTAATTTGCCCATAGATGAATACCAAGATTTTTAAGAAAATAATTAATAAAAAATTTAACTTAATTTTGAAAATTGCATGAAATGAATAATAAAAATCAATGAATTATTTTCAATATCTACTGTTGAATATAAACAGTAATGGATTTGACCTTGGGTCTATCCATTGTTCAACAATCCATGATGATTGACAAGCTACGTTTAAACGTATATCATATTATTTTTTATTTTGATTTTGATTTTTTCACAAAAATTAGACAATTGTTTTTATTGACAAGGGTCTAAAATTGTTGCAAATAAATGGTTAGAACATATAAAAAAAAAAATCGATTATTTTTCAATACTTTGAACGGAAATAGAAAAACCCTAAAACTCCGAAATCTAAAATAGCAGCTATGATAGCCTAATCTTATGGGGGCTTTGTTGGGGTAAAAACCAAGTGATGACATCAATAATCACATATTAATTCTATCTCTAACAAATGGTGTTATTGATTCAGATAAACAATATTCGGTGAGGATTGAATAGCAAGAGGGAGAAAACCTCCGCCGATCATTCCAGTCTGATGGGCTAATCTCAAAACATTTCCTTCATTAAGCTCTGCTCTTCCATTTTACATTCTTGGTAGGATCTATCCCTAACAAAAAACACATTTGCTATATCCAAATTGTAATATTGGGAGTGAAAAAGAATAACCTTCTAGTTTATGTAGAACTAAAGGTAAGGAGCATTGTCAGATATTGGGGGTTCCTCGAGGAAATGAACCCATAATAAATGCAAGAAGATTGTCTAAAGATTCCGTCTTAAATACTGTTATTAATTTTTGAGAAAGGATAGCTAATAATAATAAAAAAAAATCAAAATAAATGCGAAAAAACAAACTACTAAATTTGCTTTAAAAACATTTAAAAAAAACTATAAATTTAAAGAAATTTACTACGTAATTCAAGTGCAATTGATTTTTACAATTAAAATATCAACTTATAAAAAAAACATAAAATCATAATTTTCATACATGGACTCGACTTAGCCTAATAAGAATTAAGATCGCACCGAAATCTAACAATTACGCATGGTTTATTTTAATTTTTTATAGCCTAAAATGAGGTAAAATATATTTGTTGTTGTAATTTAGAGATTGTTTTAATTTGGCCATTGCAATTTTAGTTTTCAATTTTGTTTTTAAAAAATGTTGTCATCGTTAAATTTAATAGAAAATTTATAAAATATTATTTTAGTTTTAATATTTACGTATGTCAGCTAAAATATATAATTATTGTAAAATGATATATAATTACAAATTATTTTGTCAAGTTGAAGTAGTAAAATAAATGGAAGGATTATTAAAAATAAAAAATAAAAAATAAAACCATAAAAATGAAATTGAAATATATTATCAAGCATAGAATTTTATCAAAAGCGGAGAAAAGCCAGGCAAGCAAAAACGACGACGGTCTGTGAGAAAAGTCAGCCACTGTTGAACATGAGGAGTTTCAAAGAAGGAAAAGGCGAAAATTTTAAAATGGAGGTGAATCCTATTCCTTCTCGTCAAAGGAAGTGAGCTGTGATTTTGAATATATGGGAAGGTCTGCTTCTAGACTCTAGACCTAAAGCTAGAGAGAGAGAGAGACGTTCCTTCCCCCTGCCCTAAAACAAGAACGTCGGTAAAGTCTGTGTCAAATAATCAACAAGTTGGGTCGGACTCAAAGGCGCTCTAAATCTCACTCCTCTTTCTCTCTCTAAATCAATCTCTCTCTTTAGGTTGATCATTGATGCGATCTGGTGGACCTTTCCTGTCTTCCCACCAGCAGCGCCATTATTCCTTTACTCTTTTCTTCGTTTCCAAGCTCACCTTCCGGCCAGCCTCCTCTCTCTTTCTCTCTCTTCTTCCAGTTTCATTGACTGATCACACATCGCTATATGGTCATTGGAAAACCCACTTGCAGACTTCTCTCTCCATCCAAACTATTGCAGTCGAGTAGCAATTGGTTTTCAAAGAGGATTGCAGGAGGTAATACGAAGAAACCATGAAAGGTAATATCTTCTCTAAGCTTCAAAACCGCCATAGCCACCACAACCAACCGCAGCTTCAAACCCACCTGTTTTCCAATCCATTCCATCTCTCTGCCACCGGAGAATGCCATACCCCAGAAGAAGACGATAATAGTCGCAGCACTGGACCACCAGCCGCCACAATAACTCAAACAAAATTACCGCTAGAGCTCAGCTCTGGTGACGGAGCAACTCTAGAGGTCGTAAGGCGACCGAGGGGCCGCCCACCCGGTTCGAAAAACAAACCAAAAACGCCCGTTATCATAAACCGAGACACCGAGCCCGCTATGAGCCCTTACATTCTTGAAGTCCCCGGCGGTAACGACGTGGTGGAAACCATTGCCCACTTTTCTCGACGGAAAAATATGGGTCTCTGCGTCCTCAGTGGCTCCGGAACAGTGGCAAATGTAACTCTACGGCAACCATCGAACCCCCCTGGAGCAACCGTTACCTTCCATGGCCGCTTCGAGATCTTATCGATTTCCGCCACCTTCCTCCCTCATACTATGTCATACCCTGTTCCGAACGGCTTCACTATCTCTCTCTCAGGCCCTCAGGGTCAAATCATTGGCGGTTTAGTTACTGGGTCTCTCGTTGCAGTTGGGGCAGTCTACGTTATCGCGGCTTCTTTTAACAACCCTTCCTATCATCGGCTGCCGGACGAAGATGAAGTTAGAAACTCAGTTTCAGGGGGTGAAGGGCAATCTCCACCTGTTTCGTGCGGCGGAGATAGTGGGGGGCACGCTCCGGTGGAGTCATGTGTGATGCCCATGTATAGTTGCCACGTTCCTTCCGATGTTGTCTGGGCTCCTTCAGGCAGGCAACAGGCTACGCCTCCACATCCATCATACCAGTAGATCTTCTGTTTGTTTTCGAATAATTTTTTTGAATTTTACTTACGGTTTAGTTTAATGATTTTTGACTGCTCCATTTCTAATAGTATTTTTTACGATCAGTACTTCAGGTGAGATCTCTTTGCTTTCAGTGTTCCGACTACTTCTAGCGAACCACTGGCTGTAAAAGCTATTATAAACTTGTAAAAAGCTCAATTCAGAAAATGAAGAAACTATAACAGTAACTCTAGTTTCTTTGATTTTTTAGATCAGGTTTGTGGATTTTTGGGCAGCTGATTGGCGTAGATCACTTGATTTTTACTCTGCATGGATCCTTTGATCTATACACCAAAAAACTATTTGTTCCAGTGAATTATCTGAAGCTTCTGCCTAGTTCCGACCGAACTATCTTGTCAATATTCGAAATAATTCGACTGGCAAACTCCTCTTGCTGGAGTCAAAATTAATATAAAGAAGGATTTAAATTAATAATTAAATGTAAAAAAATTAATCAAAAACCTATTTGCTAAAAAAAATTATTTTTTTCTTCTTCCGATTTTAACCCTCTTTTATGGCCTTTAACAACTGTCTTCCTGAATTCTGAGTTATAAGTGGACCTTGTTGAATTTGAATTAAATTTGCTTCTCTTTCTACATGGACGGCGATGAGAGAGAGGAGGAATTGTGGCTAGGGTTTAGGTTGCCTGTACTTTTGCAGTGCAGCACAGTCATCGTTTTTGTCCATCCAATTCTGGAAATCTCTCAAAACTTTCATGATGACTTCCTCTGATGAATTACTTTCAATCTTATCCCCTCCATCTCTACTTCTTTTTGTCATCTTCTTACCTCTCATAAATTCATGGACCTGATGACCTTTAATGGCTGCCATTTGCCCCACTCTCCTAATCCGCTTATCATGGCTTGCTGGTAGTATTTTATTAGATAATAACTTCTATTTTTCCATTTAATTAGCTCTTATACAAATCCAAGAACGCAGTTCTGAAAAATTGGTATTCACCGGTTCGATCTTGCCCATAAAATAGCAAACTGTATAAATGGAAATGAAACGATCGATTAGCTTGACCATTCGTTTGCAGCAGTTTCCATTACTATTGCACAAGTGTTATTTTTGGGGTCCCTCCAACCTGATGGTGAGGTCCACTGACTTAAATTATTATTATTATTATTTTTTTTAAAAAAACAGATGAACAGGAAAGAGAATGGGTTTCGACGGAAACTAGGGTAATGAGTTTGAGAGAGAGAGAGAGAGAGAGAGAGAGAGAGAGAAGGTGGTTCTCTCTATTCAAAAAAGTCTGTTTGTAGTATGATTTTGGTCATTCATTACATTGATCTGGATGCTCCAAACTGTAGATCTAACCATTGTGATTGAATATTAATACCTTCAAATTTTGACTCTAGCCAACAACTTGGCTGTACGTTTATCGTATCATAAATTAGAGTGACTTGTAAAAGTGCAGTATTTACTGTCGGATCGGAGGTTGTTCGAGTGAAATTCTTTGTCTTGATTTTATTTGAGATTTTATTTTTGAATTATTAGCCCCATTTTCAGCCATATGGAGAAGTGTTGGGACCATCATATCACAACTTGGTGCCTAATTAACGTCACCGATGTCCAAATCAACATGATTTGAGATTTTGTCTGGCTCTGAGCAGCCTTCTTTTAATATTATCTAATTTAATTTTGTTGGAATACTTTTGACTTCGTTTTAATTTTTTTAAACACTCCTTTAATTGGTAGGAATTATGAGGATTAATTTTTTTCTAATTTCTTTCTCTATTTCACAACTTTATCACACGCGGGTTTCGGATTTTCTAAGGTTCCTGGAACAATGTGAGCTCACCAGCGGTGTAAATCTTTAACTATTCCCTCTCTTACTAAGACCACGTGATAATCTCTTCTATGTTATTTAGAATTTGATTTTTTTTAAAATTTAAATCGACTTTTTTTCAAAATTAAATCTTAAACTATCACTCTCGTAACAAACTAAACTTAAACTATCAAAAATTAATAAATTAAATGTTAACGGACGGTCTTCACACCCAAGAATGGATGACCGATCAAAAACGAATGATCATCCACTTATTATTTATAACCAATAACGAACGACTGATTTAAAATGAACAACCCTCTATTCACTATTCACGTACAGACAAAACTTCATTTTATATATTAATTTTAAAAAAATACCAAACGATATTATATTTATTTAAAAATGTTACCACATTTTTATCGTATCATGAGAAGATTTTACTACATCTTAAATTCTAATATTTGTATGATTTATTATAATTATTCTACGTATATTTTATAAAATAATTCACTAAAATTATAATAAATTGTACAAGTATTAGAAAATCTCGAAAATTTTCAAATCAACTTCTTATGATGTGGTAAAATATTTAAGAAAATCAAATATCTTTTGATATTTTTTTAAAAAATCTTTCATTTCTATTCACGTATAATGAAAAAAATATCAAACGATATTCGATTTAATTAAAATTTTTTTCATAATTTTCTAATACGTTTATAATTTATTATAATTATTGCTGTAGTATGATGCAAAAATAATAAGAAATGCTTTCCAATGAAAAACTCTAACTTTCCTGAGAAACTTTAATAATCAATAATAATTGTTCTATTCGGAGTACTATCCAAAATAAATAATTAATGATTAAAGAAATTTCAATTAAAATAAATAATACAAAAATTATTGTAAAAGCTTTGGACTGTTGATTTGAGAGCCGAAACAATTGATTTTGGACACGAAAAAAAGTCGGTCACGGGTAAACCCTATAACATATCGTAGGCCTTTGCGAGAGCTTCGATTTGATATCTTTTAATAACAAATTTAATATCCGTAGTAAAAGTTATGATCCTCAAAAGTTGAAAAGGTCAGAGTTCATTAATTTTTATCAATTATTTTACGTATATTTTATAAAATAATTAACTAAAATTATAATAAATCATACAAGTATTAGAAAATCACGAAAATTTTTAAATTATCTTCTCATGATGTGGTACACATACGGTAAAAATTTCAAGTAAATCTAATATCGTTTAATATTTTTTTAAAATTAATTTATAAAATAAAGTTTTGTCCATACTTGAACAGTGAACGGACGACAGTTCGTTTTAGATCGGGCGTCTGTTCTTGGAAGTAAACAGTGAACGGACAGTGATAGGTTATTTGTTAGAGTTTAATTTGTTAAATTTGGAATAATTTATAGTGTGATTTGTTAATATTGATAGTTTATGATTTATTTTAAAAAAATCATACCAAAAGATTTAAATTAAAAAATCTATTAAAATTTTATTGTAAATGACAGCATAAAAACAATGTTACTTGTAATTCTTACAGATATAATTAATTAACACGAATGATCACGGATAATTAAAATAATTACTTTCACAAGTAATGGTCATCTTGAATACCGAAGCAGATGTACCTACGTAGTTTGATCTTAGTGGCTTGAAAATCTAGGCGGTATAAAAATCTGAGTGAGTTTTCAAAAGTGACAAATTAGAATTCAAATTGAAATTAGGTGGCACTGCTGTTGACAATGGCGCCTGTCTTTATTTCACGCCTCTTTTCTTGACCCGTTTCCCCTTTTTGTTTCGTTACTTCTCCGATCAACTTTTGCAAACGTTTTCAACACTAATTGCATAATTTTTCAGACAAGTTTACAGCTCAAGATCAGATCTAGAAAAGTATTTAAAAGGTGCCCCTTTTTGTCACTTTTTTTCAAGTCCCAAATGGTCAGTCTTCTAGTAGATTAACCTTCATCAAGAGGAGAAAATTAGTGTCTAAAAGAATGGAAATGCTAAAGTTTTTGTCATTTAACTCACATTTTAATTTAAAACGTTGTTTATTTGTCATTTCTACTGAAGTAGATGTTTGTAGGTGATGATTTAAGTAAACATTTCCAAAGTCTGACTATAAGGGCAAATTTTTAATGATTCAACTAAGAAATGAAGCTCAAAAAGTGCAAATTCAATGAATTTGAATTACATCATCTAGTGTTTTATTCATTTTTTCAGTTTGATCTTAATAAGAATAACTGGTTGCCGTATTAGTTGAAGTAGCCTTGTCACTTGGATCAAAGGCCATGCCTCAAATTTTAGCAACTTCACTGTACAATAGTTTTTTTTTTTTTGTTCCCTATTGAATATGATCTAATAAGGCTCCCCCTACGGACCATTCGAATATATTAGCTCAATTGATCATACTTTCTACAACAGTCGAATCTGCAATCTTTTTTCAGCTTGTCACGGAGTCTATTTAAGTCACAAGAAGAGATCCTCCATAGTTGTGACCCTTTCATTGTTCCTGCTTAATTAATATAAGAAATTGTTAGGACGTTTGCTTCATTTAATTTCAGTTTACAATTTGCTTGATTTAATTTAAGTTTACAATCTAATTATATTTTAATTTTATCTAACACTTATCACTTATTAATTATTATAATAATTTAATGAATGCAAAAAATAAAATTAGAGAATAGCAATACAGAAACCTAACATACCCAATATTTAATGAAGTTGATTAGTTTTCTCAAGGTTTATCTTTGTCAAAGGGAAAAAAAAAAAAAGGAAAGTAAACTCTAATCTAATTTATATGACTATTTACAAGATTAAAATATTAAGCAATTATATTATCTTATTAATTTGACAGAACTGATTAGAAAACTTTTAAATATTTTCCACGTGTCAAAATCAGGTGTTTCATCTGGCTGTCCATCCCATCAAATAAATTCTGGCAATCCATTGATTACATTCAAATCTAATTATTACAACTGTTACTAACACGTATGGATTGGGTTTCAATAAAATCAAAAATATTAATTATTGAAACCTTGTAAAATCTGGGCTGAATTTGTTTGAAACATTCTTTTTATTAACTGCATTTGATAGAGATGAGAGTTAACAACAAAATGGAAGCCTGTTCCTTCAAAACAAAGGACTCAGCTACCGAGTATATTAACTAAATACATACTCTATCAAACCCTATATATACGCTAAATTACGCATTATCTTCGGAAAAGATGAAACCCTAATTTGTTGTTCTCTTATCCACGGATTTTCTAAGGGATACGCCCGATTTTAGGAAGTTTAAGGGGTGATATCCTGATCTCCCCGAGTCATTCTCACTACAATTCGTCTTTCTAGAAATTCTACTAAGGTTAGAAGGCAAAAAGGGCAGGCCATGGCCACCCGAGCTCCCCAAACTCGGATCCTCCCTTCGACCACTTGGTCCAGTCGATTCGAGATCAGAGGAATTGAGACAGTCCCTGATTTTCTCCTGCCGATCTGGGAGAGCCAAATGAGTAGAGTAGAAAGAAGATGGATCATAATTTGATGAAGTTGGGTCTTTTTTCAAACCATGTCCAGCATTGCCAAATATATAGTCAGATAAGTCGTCGAAGCTGCTAGAAGAATTATGCGTACTATAGCTGCTGTTGGAGCCTTCGTCAGAATTGGCGCTGAAAAGGGAGGAACTGTCGCTAAATGAGTCGTCATCCAGAACGCTTTGAAGACCATGGAACCGAAAAGGGGAATCAGGCCCGGAAGATCCATTAGAAATCGAATGAGTGAAGATAGATCTTGACTTCTGACCATTATTCCTCACTTTGATAGGGGAATGACTGATCTTGATTTTTGGATCAGATGTCAGAATTCTGTTCCTAGTCAATTTGGGAGCTCTCGGTGAGCACCTGTCCAATGGAAATGGCTCATAAGTGGTAAATTCAAACAAAAAAAAAAGACTATTAATATAACTCTTAAGTTCTATTTGGACACTGTTTGCAAAAACAGAATCTGTGTTGAAAACAAGGTGTAACAAAAGCAGTTAAGAAAAAACATATCCAAGGAGTTGTCATTACTTTTTACAGCCAATAATTCTTAAAAAGGGTGATTTTCTATTTAGTGTAAGAACTGATTTGATATACTTCTCTTTGGTTTTATGTTGTCCTGTTTCAGCTCTGTTACCTGGAGTAGAAAAGCATATATGCCCCTTTAGTCAAGACTTTGACAGGTTCCACAGCTGTTACCTAAGTAATCATCAATATACACAATGATTAGGATCGATGAAGATATAAAGAGAGATTAAAGAGAGAAGGCAAGGCTTAACCTTAAGAACCTAAGCAGACAAGACTTGCTGACATAGAAAACATTTTTTTTTTTTCGAATTGAAGTTAATGAGGATGATGATTAGCGAAAGCAATATATATTGATGACCTCAGTGAAAATGAGGTTGGAAACAAAGAATATTGACATACTGTGCTATCGTCGATCTTGAACCACTTGTTTAGGACATTTTTAACATAGCACACGTAGTGGCCAGAAAATGCAGCATTCATGACATCCAGATGATCTATCACTGCATAAAGTTTGTATATGGGAGACTTATCACTTGTTCCACTAAGGAATGGTGCTAAGTTTAAGATATCTGGAAACTTGATTGGCTTGTTGAGCTTTCCAAATTTACCAGACTGTAGAAAAGTACAAAGAAAAGGGATGTTAATGAAAATTTCCTACACAACAGAGTCAATAGCAAGTGGCTTGACTACAATAACTACCTGAAATCTCTTCAATGCAATGGTAAGAACATTAGGAGCTTCCAGTACTGTCAACTTCTTTTTGGCCCTCACATAAGATTTGCATCTGTCATGATTTTATCTTTAAAAAATTGATTTTTTTTATGCGATTCAGATTTGTGGAATAAATTCCAGCCATACGAGAACTAGGATGGTATGAAGAAGAACAATTTTGAGGAAAGATAATTTACCGGCAGCATTGATACTTGTTGTTTTCATCCAAAACCTCAGTGCTTGTGTATTGCCGAAGTGCCTCTTCCAACGTTCCAATATCCCCTTCTATCTCAACAGTAAGATCTAAAATTCTTTCCTGACATTCAGACTTGCCATGGCATTTTGTGCATTCTATCTGCAAGCAGAATAATCAAACTCACACATATAACACAAATTATTGAAAAGCTTTTTCAGTTATATAATATCTGTATAAACGAAAATGTGAAGCAAATAATAGTAATGAAGCATTTTTACGACTCAGATAGCATAACTTCTGAATTATCATTGACATAAAACTAGCCATATGATACCTTTGATAGCAGGTAACCTCCAAATGTAAGGTCTACTAGAGATGTTTCTTCTTCCATAAGACCTGCTGCACTTACTCCAGGATCCACAAGACTTACAGATTGCATTGTATCAATAACATACCTGTCCAAGTCATACATAAATCACCTTTGTGACCTTGCAAATTCCCATCAGAAAGTTAAGCAAAGAACTTACGCAAAGCACACATGAGTTGTGCAGTAGAAAGTCAACAAACCTTAGAAATTCATGTGCATCTTCTTCTCTTCCATTACTGAGCTGACTTCCAATGTTACTTAATTGAGATATTATTGTTGCAGGAGATAATGGAGACTTCCCTTCATTCATCTTACGTATTAGATTTTCAAAATCACAAGAAAAACACCAGCCCCTTTTTCTACCTGGCATGGAAGACAGAAGGCCATATGAAAACAAAGTCGTAATCCTGAAATAGCATGCCTAAGAACAACAGACTGAGAACAGATCAGACATGTTTTAGAATGGAATCCGTGCAGGAAATAAGCTGTCAGGGGTGGAGTGAATGCCAAGCTCTGAAGCACAGCATTAGCGTAGCAGCTGGATCAACACAATAAAAAAGAAAGAAATAAATTGAGAGAATTAGACAAGGCCTCCATAGATAATCCTTTCAAAGTAAATTCTTTAACTAAAGTGGACCTGCTGAATGTACCTATTGCCACAGTTTATAAGCCCTGATGGCAGCAGTTCCACCTTGTTCCAATTATAAAGCTTCACAAACAATTCATAAGAAAAAATCCCCTGCAAAATAAGTATTATTATGGCATTGTACAAGAGATATTTGTGGCATTGAGAAAGCACAATAGATTAAGACAACCTTGCCACAGGGTCTTCCAGTTTTATCGTCCACTGTAAGAACATACTTTGATTTAGACCCTTTAAACTGATCAAAAACTTTAGAAGCTGATGTCTTCAGGCCATTCATTGAATTTGGAAAAGAAATTGAGTCCTGAGAAAATGTTCTAGCCTGCTTGCTGTTGACTTTTCCTGAATGCATCGGTGGAACTATTTGACTTCCAATGCTCGAGGGTAGGGATTGATCATAGACAACTTCACTTGGCTTTTCAGACCTTGAAGGCGGAGGGATACTAATATTTGAATCACACACATATCTTGAATTCCGTTGATTAGTTGAAGAGGAAGACGACAAAGATTTAACTTCCCACGAATTCACTCTACAGCAAATGGAATTATTTGTCTTTTTAGAAACCTCATGGTTATACAAGGAGCTACTTACTTTTAAAGAATCAACAATAGTATCATCCGATACAATTTGTCTAGCCAAAGGTTTGTTTTTCTGGGAAGACATAGGAACAGTCTCGTCAAATTTAATATTGTTTGGTTTCAAGACATGTGAATGCGAGGGCAGAGCATTTCCTGCTGGATCAAATGAGAAACAAAGTGAAGACTGCAGATCAGAAACGTCCTTCTTGGCTATGTTGAAACCTGAGAAAGTAGTATTCCCCTGGGTGTTATTTTTGGAACCAATAAAGTCAGTATCAACCCCTCCAATATCAGAACGAATTGTGCAAGGCTCTACACACTTTCCATTACTCCTAAAAACAGAGCTGGACCGACTGTCTTGACTTTTACGAGTGATATTCAGCCGATTTAGCTTGGTTGATTCAGTAAAGGTATCAACAGAATTGACCACGGCAGCAAACTTGGGTGACAACTTTCTGTCATCTGTAATAATAATTCCAGGAATCGTCTCAAGATTGTCAAATGAAGAGCTACCAAACAAATGATCACCACATCTCTCATTTAAAGTTTGAATACTGCCTTCGCTATCAGAAAGATTATCTGATGATTCACTTCTTGAAAGGGAAGAAGAAAATCCAGAAAATGAGGTTGCTGGGGACTCTGAACCTAAATCTGTTTTACTCTCTTCCATGAAAGACACTGACTTAGTATCTTCATCATTTTTCCCACCCAGTGCATCAGTAAAACATCCATTGTTAGATTTAAACTCCACCTCCGTAGGTGGGTAACATTCTTCTTTATGCCCCCGTCGCCAGTGAATAATTTGGCACTTACCAGAACTAAGATAAAAACGTGAGGTGAATACCATGAAAAAAAATTTATAGGATTTATAAGCAAGAAAATCTACATGAAGAAATTTCGTGGCAACCAAAATACATTTCTTAATTTCCTCAACTAATATGGATATAAAATAAGTCAATTAAACACATACGTCAAATTCTAAGCAACTGAAATAGCTGTTCTCCAATAATTAGCGAGACCAAATATCATGGCCACTGACGATATCTTCTTTCTATAAATAATTTTAGAAAAATAAAATAGTCATTAAAAAGCAATAAGGATGATCATCTCCGTGAGTAATTTACTATTTTCATGATTTCAACTGAATCCTAACATTAGCAGACTCAATATCGTGCATACCTCAAATTCAAACTATATGCATTTCAACCCCCATGGTTATGAAGAAACACATGCGATTTTCTATTTAACCAAATACTTCAATATTGACAGGTCACATTCATTCACAGCTTCTAAAACCCTTTTTGTTTTTCTAGCAGCTACTTTTGTAACACCATATTATCTGTTTTTTCGTTATATACTAAGCTGTTAAAGAAACTTATATCAACCATGATCAATAAACGCTATTCAAATTAAATATAAACGCAATTAATTCGTTAACCCCCTTGAATTCAATGCTAAAAATGGACTCGGTGAGGAACTAAAATGAAGATGGCAAGGGTGATATAAATTATAGTCGCACGACCCCAATAATACAGTGACAGAGTTAACTAACATACCAATATCGAACTGCTTTGCATCGAGCACAGCGTGTCGTTGTAGGACTGTAACAAACGGCACAATTTTGAGTCCCAGAAATAGCCACACCGTTGTATCCAAAGGAGTCCTCGAGCTCCACCCTAGCTGCCTCCTCGGCTGCCAAAGCCAAGAGCCGCCTGACCTCCTCCTTTCTGACTACGGCCAGTAGCCATTTATGCCGAATTAAGAAAACGATCAAGGGAAAGAGCAAGCACGCCACAAGGACCAGGCTCTGAAACCCTAGACCTCCAACGACAAGCATTTATTCATCTGCTATGAAACACATCACGAAGCACCAAACCTTACTTTCCAAACGTCGCCGAACAACATAGATTCAGAGACTAAGTTGGTTGTGAAGCCAGCGACAACGACGGCGCTGCTAATCACGCCTCCATAAATCAAATCAAAGAATTAAAAAAAAAAAAAGAAAAGAAAAAGAAACAAACTCTGCGATTAATCGTACGAACAGATAAGATAGAAAACAGATGGAGAGAGCAATCCACTGAATCAATATGTTGCTCGATTAATCGTTCAAACCAGGCAGCTTTGAACCAAAAGAAAAGTTGTCCGTTGAATCTCAGAAAATGGCCCCGTTTTCTTGTGGAAAGAGGAAAGTAAGAAGAATTACCTGCCAAAAAGAGGAACAATTAGAGGGAATAAAAAGCGAGGGAAATAAATCATTATAATAATCAGTTTCCCCAAATTTTTATTCCTTAAAATAACATTATTTTAATAGCATTTCCAGTATTTTAATTTTATATTTATTAATAAAATTCTTATAATAGAAATAAATATACGTCGCATAATTTTTTTTTATAAATTAGAAGAATTATTGAATTAAAACATAAGAGTATCCGACTATAAATTTAGGCGGAACGGTGGGCACTGGGCAAGGTATTTTGTTGTCATGCAATGCATCGGCAAGCGTGAATCCTTAGGTCCAAATATTCGGCCAGACAGACCACGTTGCCGGCCGCCGCTTCTTCTGTTCTTGTCGTCCGGTCCAGTTTTTTTAATATTATAATTATATTTACTGGTTCGTACAGTTGGAAGCTAATTAATTTATCTTATTAAACCTTGATCGCTCAGAAAATTATATTAATAGTTTGACGAATACGTTCTCCAAGCCAATGATAATAATATTATATTATATCTTAAGCTACAGACAGGGTTGCATGTTTCTAATATTTTACTGCTTTTGCAGTACAAGATAAAAGAGAATAGTCGCTTTAACAATTCGGAAATTGGGTTAAACAAACGTCGAGAAGTGGGTGTGAGGAAACACATAATGGTTAGATAGATTATTCTAAAAATAATAAAATTTTATTTAATGATACAAACAAAATGAGTAGATCTCAAATAATTTATTTAAAAAATAAAGCAAGATCACCTACAAACATGTTTATTTAAAAAAAAAAAACACTAGGTTTTAACTTAATCACTCGTTTTAAATATAAGAATATTGCTTTGATAATAGTATAAATATGCATTTATAAATTGAGTAATGTTACGGTTGCTTTCTAATTTTAATATCATACTATCTAATTTTACACATTGGCGTAATAAATATTAATTAGTATAATTAAATTATAAATTATAAATAATTAATTGTACTAATTAATATTTATCACATCAATGAGTAAAATTAGAAAGTGGGATTATATAATAAACATAAATTATTTTCATAAATCATGTTTAATTTTAATACAATGTAAATTAATTATTATATTATTATATTTAGTTATTTTAAATAATGCGATAATAATATTATGAAATACACTTCCATTTTCTTCTCCTCAGTGCAACTGCGAAGAAACAGTAATAATACCGGGCCTGTGGCCCAATAATTTAGTCGCTCTAGTCCCTGGTCTTATTGGGTCAAGGCTCGGTATAAGTGGTCAGATAGCGCGCCAAAACTGAAGCCGCCGTCTTTTGGAAAAGATTATCTACCCAGCACGAAGATCAATGAGTTGTTCTTGTAAAAGTTTACCACTACTAAGCACGATTATGAGTTCCCCCTTTTCGGAAATCTAAAGAAACAGAACAAATCATGTCTGGAAACCTGAGGTGCGTGATCGTGGCAGTCGATGGCAGCGAGGAGAGCATGAGCGCGTTGAAATGGGCGCTCGACAACCTCAAGCTACGATCTTCTGCTCATGATTCACCTGCCGGCACCTTCGTCGTTCTTCATGTTCAATCTCCACCCTCCATCTCCGCAGGCCTCAGTCCCGCTGCTATACCCTTTGGTGGACCAAGTTTAGTTCGTCTCCTTCTCTAGCTGTCTGATCTTTCGTTTACGAGCAATTTTCGGTTAAATATGAAATCGACGTGTGTAGGTGATGTGGAGGTCCCTGCATTCACTGCAGCTATTGAAGCGCACCAAAAAAGGATCACCGAGGCGATTCTAGGCCATGCTTCGCATATTTGTTCTTCGTACGACGTAAGATTTTTATCTAGTGTTTTGTTTATAATTTCCTGGTGCTAAATTAATAGATATGTTGGTTCAAAATCGTCTACTAAACTATCATATATTGACTAGTTAGAGTTGTATATAGAGTTGGAAATTGCGAGGTTGGTCACTTCAAAGGAGTATAATTAGTGAAATCTGAGAAAATTTAAGCTGGATTAGATGTCAAATCAGCCGATTTTAGTCTTATCAAAAACTTAATCTTACTTCTTTGATGTTCGCAGATTACGGTAAGAACTCAGGTAGTAATTGGGGATCCAAAAGAGAAGATCTGTGAAGTTGTTGAGAATTCGCATGCTGATCTGCTCGTAATGGGTTGTCGTGCTTTTGGCCCTATCAGAAGGTAAATACTTTATCCATAAATTTCTTCGAAGAATATGTGGTACACAAACTAGAAGTCATGATTTTCTTTTTTCTTTTTTCTCTTTCGTTTATAGATCATGTTGGAAACTTTAATTGGTATTGATTTGGGTTTTCCACTCACTTAATGTCTAGAGACTTTCTGGCATATTATTCAATCTCACTTATTGAACTTTTCAAACTGGATATTCTCCCTCTACGTTGAGTTTGGGCATTCAAAGAGATGTTTCATTTTTTGTTACACATTTCTGTTTGTAAGAGAATTGGAGCTCTAGACTTTTTCGATTGAGTAGAGACATTGCTGTAAATTTAGTTGCCCAATAAGGTGAAACGGCTAAGGCACAGTGTCTTAGCGTTAGGATTGTTACATACTCTGGATTTGGGTATAGAGTCTAGGCTTGATTAGCTTCTTTGGGAAGTTTTGGTCATCATATTAGTATTTCTTAAAAAAATTAATTTTGCTTGAGTAGACATTCTGATGTACGAGAGACTTTTTCAATCATGACTTCATAATACTTCTTCCTTCCTGTTCTCTTTCTTTTTACACAATTGCTGGGATTAATATGAAGAAATCTTTAAGTTACAGCTTGCAAATTTCTCTCCCATATTGCCTCCAAAAAGAAAAATATTTTGGATATTTTACTACTGGCATTATTCTCTGCCTTTATAATTTCACACTTATCAGTGTGGCATTAGAAAGTTCTAGTTACATCTTTGACATACAAGATCTATGGTGCATATTTTATCATGACTGGCAAATATTAGAAGAAATGTATCATTAGTACTTGTCTGGTATCTGTATAACTAGTCATTTGTGAACAGGATGTTTCTGGGAAGTGTGAGCAACTATTGCACAAACCATGCATTGTGCCCTGTCATTATAGTCAAGGGTAAAGGAGCTGATCAGCAGTAAAAGGTTGGCTTACTTGGTGCTCTTTGAGAAGGTATTTTGGCAGTATTTGTTGTGGAGCTTTATCTTTTTCATTTCTCTCATGCTTGCCATGGCAGTGCATGTTTTTAAAAAAAAATGCCAAATGTCCTGCTCATCTAATTTTAGTTTCATTCAAATTTTTATTTGAATTTTGATCTTGTTTATCACAAAGGATCTTACACTCAAGTATGTGGTTAACTTGTTTTTTGGCTCTTTTAGGTTCCTCGTCTTTGTGTTTCAATAATTAGCATGCATCTGGTTTTTTTTTTGGCGTGCTTAACACTTATTTAGCAACCAAACTTTTCTCTTTATTATTAAATTTATGAATGTACATTGAAGCACAAAATCACTGCAAATACAACATTTACTGCAATTGATTGATATTTTAGAAAATGAATGTTAGACAATGAAGATTGCAAAGTCGTGTATTATCGATATATCACACTGGGAAAAATGTACTTTAACATGTAAGAACTAGATTATTGCTGGTGATGAATGTCTTGCAGAGATAACGTTGTGGATAACTTGTAAAAAACTAATGATGGAATGTTAGAAAGAGTTGTATTTGCTGTGAAGTGTAATACTTCTATATTATGAAGTGTTTCATTTTAAGATTGAAAAATAACAAATCACGCATCTGGGCAGCTAGCAATACAGTGTGTTTTTTTTTCAGGCAGTTCAACATTATCTAGAAAACTTCTGGCTGTTCTTATTTCATTCAAGCTGAAGTGTTTCCTTATTAACGAATTCTTTTTCTTGCTTAATTTTATGTTTACCATTTTCTGGAATTGAACCTTCTTATCCTTATTTTTAGGCAGGATTGTTATTTTACTTTGTTGGTTTTCTAGTCTTAAGACGTGTAATGATTCTTTTAACTGTACAGCATCTTATTTCTTAACATGGGGGAGATCAAGATGTGGTCATGGTGATTACGATCCCTCGTAAACTTTGAGTGCCTTTGAGATTCGTGAATGACTTTCCACTTCTTTTGAATGAAGAGAAGCAGCAGTTTGATGTCAACACCTTGTCAAGTCATCGCCCTTTCTTTTCAGGAAGCCAGCTCAGAGTTGTGCCATGAGTTTGTGCTCGTACTCTGTAAACATAAAAAATAAAATAAATAAACAGTTGTATGAAGCCTATATGATATTTGTTTGTTTGTTATCTCTTTTGGGTTTTGTTCCACGGAATAATGGGGAGGTGGGTTGATAATATCAGTCCTGAATAATTGACTTGCCTTGCTCGTTTGACCTACTTGTGTGTGATTATTTGCTCAGTATTTACTGCGATTTAGATATTATAGGACTACTCAAAAAGTTGATTATGTGGTTTGTATAAGTTGTTGTGCTTTGTTTTTTCAGAGGCTGTAACTTTTAGGACGCTATAAAGCAGGGGAGAAAGAACAATGGGAAAGCGGATAGCCTGCATTGGGAAACTCAAAAGAGGATAAATTATTAAATAGACCGAACAAAATAATTATATAAATCCGATTTTTTTTTTTATTACAACAACCGGTGGGAGTGGAGTCGACACGCTAGCCTTACCCGGCGGGTCATGGGTGGAGATGCTAGCTATAATTTTTAACCAATGAGGGTTGATTTCTAAATCAGCGCTGGCAGCTGAAGGAAAAATAATAGGGTCCAAGAGTGGACTTGGCCGTGCCCCAAGGCCAATTGCAACTGACCTAGGTCCACCTATCAGGGTATCACCCGATGCTGTGATTCACGGTGGGTACCCGTCGACCATTCCTGCAAACCAGTCCACCGATCTCCCACTGGCCAGTTGGCCTGTATCACGTGGGCACCAGTCGACTGGTTTGTCTACGTTAGTGGACTGCTAGTGATTTTTTTGACTATTTCGAATAGTTGAATGATTTTAGTGAGGAATAATATACTTTGATGGTTTTTTTAAATAAAATGATTAGTTTGGTAGTTTTGTTGAAATATACTAAATTTATGAAATAAAAAAATATATAACTTGAATTAAATAATAATTTTTTTGTTCATTTATTGTGACTTTCATCAATTAAAAATAGTCACTTGCTTTAACTATGGAGCTGATTCTAAGCGTGAGATCCTTTATTCTGTGGTTTAAATTTACTCTGTTTTAGGGTTCAACCAAAAGAAGCGGGGGAGAGAGAGAGGGAGGGAAATGAATTTCTCTACCATACCATCCACCGAGACAACTTTGTTTGGTTCTTGTTTCCGGAAGTGGAACCTCGTGAAGCTCAAGTGTGTCTGGTCTTGTTCTGTTTTTTTATAATTTAATGGCGAAGTTTGTGGAGGTTAATCTTTTTCCTTTGTCAACCATAGAATATATTCTTTATAATTTAATCTAGTTTATTTTATTTTTAAAAAGATGCCCAAATCTTCACCTCCCTTGGATGTAAACATTAAATTTTCTATTGCAAAATAGTGCTAAAAATACAAAATCAAAATAAAAGTTGTTTTTTTTTTTTTTATTATTATTGGTGGATCAATATTGGCGCCTGTATTGTAATCGAATTGGTTGTAGTAATGGCAGTAATACACCTCTTGTTTAGTATTATCTTAGGCCAAGATCCACCAGGCTTAGGTTATTACCTGTTAAAGTTATATTATATTGAAAAATAATAATTAAATTTATATAAACATTCACATTTTATTTAAAACGAATTTATCTTCAACCAATGAATTGAAGAAGAGAGAGATGAATGATGATCTGGTTAGTCAACACGATTTAGGGAACCAAGTCAAGAGCTGGTCGACTAGGGCCCACTCTCACCGGGAATTCTCATTTGGGTGGCTTACGTGGAGGGAGGAGCTATCTAGCCCAGGCTGCCTAGCACATTCCTCTTCGTTCCCTTCTCTGTCCTCCTCTTTTCTCCTATAAATACTTCAGAACCCATCTCTTCCTCCAAACCACAAACCTAAAATATTCCAGTTTCTCTTCTCAGAAGCCAACTGGTCCTCCTAACATCTCAGTTGATTCTTGAATTCAATTCTTTTTTTTTTTTAACGAAAATCTTTTTTTGTTTCATCGGATTAGTGTTATTCTGTTTATTCAATTTTACGGAAAAATTGTTTTTGATTCTTCAACACATTGATACGGTAGTTAAACTGAGAGAGATGGGCGTCAAAGGCTTCATTGAAGGTGGCATTGCTTCCATCATAGCAGGCTGCTCTACGCATCCTCTCGATCTGATCAAAGTTCGCATACAACTCCAGGGTGAGAAAGCCCCCATTCCTAACCCTCACTCGCTTCACAGTCTTCGCCCAGCCTTCACCGCTTTCGACTCTGCCTCTGCGACAATGGTTTCTCCGCAGAGCAGCCTTCATCTTTCCCCTCCTAAACCGCCAGGGTTGGGGCCCATATCTGTCGGAGTACGAATCGTTCAAACGGAAGGTGTCGCCGCGTTGTTCGCCGGCGTCTCTGCTACCGTTCTACGGCAAACTCTGTACTCAACCACTCGTATGGGTCTTTACGACGTGCTTAAGCAAAAGTGGTCGGATCCAAGTTCGGGTAACATGCCTCTGGTCCGAAAAGTCGCGGCTGGGCTAATAGCTGGGGGAATCGGCGCAGCCGTGGGAAATCCAGCCGACGTCGCAATGGTACGCATGCAAGCCGATGGTCGACTGCCGGTGGCTCAGCGTCGCAACTACAAGAGCGTGTTCGACGCTATCTCGCGGATGTCTAGGCAAGAGGGCATTACTAGCCTGTGGCGCGGGTCGTCTCTCACTGTGAACCGTGCGATGATCGTGACGGCGTCACAGCTGGCGTCGTACGATCAAATGAAGGAGGTGATATTAGAGAAAGGGGTGATGAGTGACGGGATGGGGACCCATGTGACGGCGAGTTTCGTTGCGGGGTTTGTGGCGGCGGCGGCATCGAACCCGGTGGACGTCATAAAGACGAGGGTGATGAATATGAAAGTGGAGCAGGGAGAGGTCCCGCCCTACAGTGGGGCCCTTGACTGTGCAATGAAGACTGTCAAAGCTGAGGGTCCAATGGCGCTTTACAAAGGCTTTATTCCCACCATTTCTAGGCAAGGTCCTTTCACTGTTGTGCTGTTCGTTACCCTTGAGCAGGTGAGAAAGGTCCTCAAAGATTTCTAGTTTCTAACATTATGACGATGACGAAAACGAGGATGTTTGTTTGACAATCGAAATCAATACCAGGTCGTTGACCGGGACAATGCTTCGCCCATTTTTTGGAACTTCAACCAATAATTACTTTTTCTAAATATCTGCCTGTGACTTTGAAAATGACCATCAAAATAACTAACGGTCGAGCTTTACAAAAGCACAATTTCATCTGCTATAACAAAAATTAATTCCAGAATAGAGTCAATCTGATTCTGAGATCATCTATGTTGGTAAAAAATAACAAAGTTTGGTGGGAACGTGGATAATAATTCTACTGCAAGCGGTACGAGAAATGATAGCATATGATATCTGAAAAATACGAAAAATATTTTTTCATACAGTTAATATATAACGGTCAAGAAGTAAATAAATAATAGCCAAAATGAATACTGAAAATTTTACATAAAAACTCAAATCGGAAAAAAAAAAAAAATCACTGATACTGAGTTCTGTAAGATCTTACTATTAAAAATAAGATTTACAATATTTTTTTAGATATCAAATAGTTTATAAAATATTTACTAAAAGAAATGACCACTCCCACTGTATTCAAAATTACTACCTTTATTTTTCTTTGACATTCTTTCTTTATTTTTCCTTTTAAAAATAATTACTCTATTTTTATTTTTCTCTTCCTTCAGAGAAAACTCTTTTTCTTTACACTCGATGTTTTTCAGATGCGGAATGAATAAAAAACATCTCTTATTTATAGGGAAGGTTTGTCATAAAATGACAAACTTTTAAAACAACCATATTAGGCACCTAAAGTGGTAGCCACCGAAAGCAGATGGAAGGCGCCGCTGAATAAAAGAAATTTTTTTTTCTTCATATTCCTTTTATTTAATGATGGATCCATCGTCATAACGAGAGAACCCACAATCTAAACTTTGTTCTTGAAGTAATTACACGATCTAGTCCTTGATTTTTGTCATTGTTATGTAACGTTAGATCTTTTAAATTCTAAAAATTATTTCAAAAAATAAGAATTTCTTTCATATTTATAAATTGATCATCAATTCTTTCATAATTAATGTGGGACAACTTAATAATCTTCCCCTCACACGTTAAACCTTAGGTCAAATTGCTGACAACATAGTTTTTGTCAGCACACTGAGATTTTGTTGTAAATTCGAGATCTGATAATAATGTTGGGTGATTTTGAAAATTTTCAATTTTAAAAAAATAAAGATCTCTCTCAAATTTATCAATTGATCTACAACCTATTCCACAATTGCTGCGAGATAACCCAATAGTCAGATGGCGACCAAAATGATGCTACGGCCCTCTGACCTTGTCCTATCATTTGAATTTGATTTTCTAGTATTTTCTGGATATATTGCTGCATTTTCTGAGCTCTGCATTTTCATGTACACTAATGATTCAGCGGGTTTATCCACAACTTAGGTGGCTTGTAACTTCTCCGAGCGACGTAGTTAGTAATTTTGTTTCATAACAATTGGCTGTCAGCTTTTGCAACATATTGAACTTTCGGCTTGACCTCCCTGAAGTCCATCGTCACAGGCATCTTCTCTTGTCTCACGCCTAACTTTGATTGAGTCCTTAGTCCCTCCACCCTTCCATCAAGTTTGCCCTGTAAATGGGTGGTACGACTGCCACCTCAGCCTGAATGAAGAACTCTGATCCTAAGATGAAATCAAAATTTACAAGAGCGACCCTCGTGAAGACACAATGCTGCTCTCAATCATCACACCTAATTATATTTATAAACGTTGGTTCAATAGGTTATTTATCCTATTCAAATTTGTATTACTTTATTTTAAGAAGATTAGTTAAAAGGTTGTAGGGGATAAAAAAAAAAGAGAAAATCGAGAAAGAGAGAGGTGAATCTAAGTAAATAGATAGCAGAGTCCAAAGAGAGCCAAAATAGTTATAAGAAAAAGTTATTTTTCTTGTAATATCAGGTAATACTACAAGCGATGGTGTAATATTACAGAAATGCTTTGTTTTCTTGATTCTCGAATAAAATTTGCTATTGGAGTTTTATGACTTTTTTTACCGAGGTTTTATTGTTGCGACTTTTCTTATATTGAATTTACTAGTTGTTAGTTATGTTACTAGTAATGTTGTATTTACTCTCTTAAAAATTCGACGACGTGTTAAACAATGATTGATGTAATTAGTATAATAAATTATAAATAGAGAATTTATTTTATTAACTATGTCTATTTATATAAACATCAATGAGTATTTAACAGAACAAACGTAACATTATTTTTGTATTATGACTATAATAAAAATATAGTAGATTTTTAAGTATTATACTTGATAAGACCTTGAAAAATGATATTGCAATTAATGTTTTTAAAGAAACATTGCATTTGAAACTTAAATTTTAATCATTATATTTCATTTTACATGGGACGATATTAGAAATTATATATTAATAAAGGAGAAATTTGTGAAAGTTTGGAAATGGCTTTACCCGACCCGATCCGGTCATTGCCCTTTTTTTTTTCTTATTTCAACAAACATGGACTACACAGTAAAAGACAACGTCAAATAAGTCGACATGTCGTTTATATTCTAAGGAACACCGACATCTAGACGCAGACGGCGGAGCGACCTAGCCCAAAACAGACGGCTCTGCGTTTAAGTGTATCGTGCAGAGAAAAGCGAAAAATAACATAAAGCAAGAAACCCCATGTTGCCCCATGGTTCAAGGCTCCAAGCCAATTCCATTCTAATTCTAATTCGTTAATCGTCCAAATTCTGAACCTAAGATCCGAGCCTCGGTTAGTAATTTCTGCACGGACTACAATTTGAAGATGGCGATTCCTAGGTTTTAGGAGAAGCGAGGAAAGCTTGTTGACTCTTTGTTTGTCGGTGCAATTGCAAACAATCATCGGGGATGGATGTGGAGGTGTTGAAATCGAAGTTTTCCGATTGCACCGGCTGCAATCGGAAGGAGGATTTGGAGAATTCGGAGAATGATCAGGTCCGCGTGAAACGGAAAAGCTTGCAGGCTGTGCTCGAGAAGTGTCAGCGAGCTCTGGAATTACTTAATACTACCAACTGCGTTGATGAAGATGACGACAACGGAGTTGATTGTGACGATGACCAGCGAGGTGAGGGTTCAGGGCGTCTGTGCGGAGAAAGAGAAGTTGACGAGGTATTGTTTTATGTTGGTGGATTTTAGGTTTGAACCGGAAAATTAAGCTGTGTTTTTTTCTCTTTTAATTTTGTTAGACCTCGTTATATTAGCGGTTACTGAGAATGGTGTGGCACAAGAAAAGGGATCTTCATATAGTTCTGTTTTACTTCCATCTGGTGGAATTATAGTTAAACCTGTTCAGATTGTGGATGTGGTGTTTCGTGGATTTTCTTTGGTTTTCCAGTGAAGCCAGTGAATGATGGAAACTTGGAAATGGAATTCTTGTAGTTATGGACATTTTAGGTTTCTCTCAATTTTATTCATCTCAATTATAGCATGACGGCGCTGGTTACCTTCCTGGTTGAGGGCTTTGAGATAATTGAAACTTGATAGTAATTCTTATTGACGATATAAATAGTAAGTGGTAGATTACATGATGTGTTAATTTTTTTTAAACTTCGTAGATTTATTAGAGAATGACATGTTATGCCTCTTCAAATAATTAGAAATGGTAACCGGACACGTTCTTTCGCAGTTATGTGATCTTCTAAAATCTAAGGTTGAATGTCCAGAATTTCTTGACAAGATAGAGGGTGCTCAAGCCTCATTGCCACAGAATATCTCTGGTATGGTTCTGATCAAGTTTGAAGAAGAATTAGAGCCTCGTAATAATTTCGGTATTAATCCCAAAGACTGAAAATTTCTATTTTTGAAGTTTTGGCTTCATATTTTTTGGTTGTAAACAACACTAGAGCTCTCTTTAATGCTTGACGGTGGAAATGTTATGGCAGAAGAAGGTAGTTCTTGGGATGTAGTCAGTGACATTGATCTTTGGGAAAGTACCGATATTGATGTGGATCAAGAAGATTTTGTCGTTGTTAAGCAAGAGGATATAGTAGAGGGAATCGCTTGCTTCATGGCAGCTTACTTATTATCACTGAAAGAGACCAAAGTACGTTAATGTTCTATGTTCAAGATTCTCTTTCTCACTCTCTCTCTCTCCTCCTTCGTCCCTCCCTCTTCTACACACACAATTAAATCTTTGTAAGCCAAATTTTTGGGACCTCACAGCTAAGCATAAAAATGAATGCATATCCATTTATAGTATCTTCAGGCCAATATTGTCTTCTATAAGTGGGGAGTCATTCAATTTTTTGTTTCAAGCTGTGGGACGCATATACACGTGCATATCATTAGTTATCAACATGGTCGTATGAATATAAGTTTTTCCATTTTATAATTCAACAACCCTTGTGCTATCATAGAAAGGGGGTGTAGTTGATTCTGCTGGCTTACAGCTACATGTACCACCATAATAAGAACTTTAATGTTTAATAAATGGTGTTTTCTCTTTCAATTACAGTTTACACAAGGGCGGGATTATTTAACTTTGTGAATAAACTAATAATAAGGTTCTCAATTGTTTCCTGTTTGTCTTGCAGGAACTGACTCCTAATCAACTTCAAGAAGGTGAATTTTTATTGTTGATTAAAATTCCCTACAATTTCATTATAGTCATCAAGTTCTAAAAAAAATCTTTCCAAGCATGATTCAGCTCTCAGCAAGACATTCTCAGTGAAAAAGAAAAAAGGGAAACTTCGGAAAGCATGGGATGGAAGCAAAGTCATTTATAATGTAGCTTCTTGGGGTGCCACTGCAATTGGGTACTTTATTTTACTGAAGGAGTTGTTTTCACAAATGCTTTTGGATTTTATAGTTCATTCAATTTATGATATTCCTTCTCTTTTACTAGACCTGAAATTGCATAGTGTTTAGATTTTATAGTTCATCCAATTTATGATGTTTTTTGTCTTTTACTATGCCTGAAATTGCATAGTTTTTATCCCTTGCTATTTCTAATATTCTTCCTCTCCACTTGGTGTTTATATTCTATACATGCAGTAGTTTTTTCAATATATTTGTAGACAGTAATAAAAGTGAAAAGTCAAGTGTATGTCATCAAAACGTGTTTCAACTGAACTCATATAACTACTTGTCATATGCTGCACGAGAAATCATAGAGGGAAAAATTCTCCGTCGAATTTTAAATTACATTTCTCTCTGTTTTTTTTTTGAAAAAAAAAAAAAAGGAATAGCAAAAACATACTACCTTTGTGCTGCATTTTGATCCTGCTATCAACTACACAGTGGGATTATTACATTGATAGATTTTCATTTATTGTTAAAAAAATAATGCTAGATGTATTATCTTATTTCACTGTTTTAAAAAATTGGCTGATATTTCATATAATTATTAGTGTAATTAAAATACAATTAATACAATTAATTATTTTTTTTTATATTTTATTATATTAATTCATTAATAATTATTTGACACATGAGCAAATTTTAAGTATGAAATAAAAGAGTACGCAAAGGATTACTCATTGTAAAAATAGAGGTGTTGTATAATGTTTGATAGATTTTCATGAATTCTCTGAATGGAGGTGTATGTTTATGCATGAAAATTGACATTCCTCATCGTTACTTGATTGTTGCAGGATATATCAAAACCCTGTAATTATACGGGCAGCTACGAATGCTTTCTGGACATCTTGTCATGTGATATCAAAGCTTCTCTAATGGATTGTATTTACCTGGTGAAGAATGGTTGGATTTATTGTTAAATTGATACTTTGCTGCATTGGTACTCGCTCCCCGTGCATTAGATCCATTATTTCCCTGTCTCGTAATTGATCTTGTAAATATTTCTTCCTCTGAATGCTATTCATTTTCATTCTTGTGTTAACTTTTCTCCATTTGATTGTTTTTCGTGGTTGGGTGGAAAAATCTGTATGAGTCGCGCTATCCATTGAGAATATATGCTGATATGATGTCTATAAATAGGGAAATATTGCATCTCACAATTTTTTTAGACACATCATAAATTGTTTAACCTGTCTCAGAAAAGATTTTAGTTAATTTTGGAAATATTTTTAACTTCCATGAAAGACCAGCCCGACCTTGCAAGGGCCGGGCCTAATGTTTGTTTAGACGGGGCGGGGCGGGGGGAACTTCTAACTATAGGTCATTTAAAAACATGTTATTAAATTATGATATATTTACGAATAAAATTGTCGTTTATGAACGAGAACATTTTTTATCAGTTTAGTTGTTAATGTCGTCTTAGGGTGTATGCCGTTCATGCCTGTTGCAGACCTTGGATTCAGTAGTAATTGCATTGCGGGTAAAGTTATTTCGATTCTTATTAAGCTTATTTAGAGATTTTTAGTCATTTATCATGCTTTTTTGTTTGACTCAGGAAGAAATTCGTTACTTTTAATTTTCTTAAAGAATTGTAAACTCTTTATTTTGACAAGTCACTACCTTGTATGTAATGTAAAAGTTTCATTATTATAATAAATATTACAACTTATAATTTGACGATTTGATTAATATTCAGCTCAAATTTTAATTTAATTCTTAGCAACTTAACAATGCTTAATATATCCTAAATGTATTTTATTTTTATAAAAACTAATAATATCTGTATTTTTATATAATTTGTTTTACAAATATCATTAACTTGATTATAACAGAGTCTATTTAAGCACTAAATCTGTAACTCTTTTCATCTTATCATCTACGCCGTTGCCCAACAAGCACAAGGAGCCCGGCAAGGAGGGAGAATCCAAACAACCTACCGGCTCAAACCTCGGTAAATCCAAAAGAGCGACATTTGCTCTTCCAAACCCTCTCTCTCTCTCTCTCTCTCTCTCTCTCTCTCTCTCTCTCTCTCTGAAGAACAGGATGTGGGATGTCTGGGACGACTATGAATGGAACTCCCACGAACAACAAGAAGCCGACCAGGATTTCGACATTAATTTTGATTTCTTCGCCGCCTTAGCCAAACCAAAGGTAGTTAACGAAAAACTTGGAGCCATATTTGATCTCTGACTCCGCCAGCCTATAAATTGGGTTTGGGTTTTTCGGTTGTGCTTGGAGGATTTATGAATTTGTTTTTTTTATCTTTTTTAATTTGCGCGCGTAGGATTATTACAAAATTCTGGAGGTGGATTATGGTGCTACGGACGAAGCTATTCGATCCAATTACATTCAACTAGCTCTGGTTTGGTTTTCTCTTTTTTTTTTTTTTTTCAATTTTTCCAAGTAAATGGAGTTTGCTTTTCATAAATTTGCTGGGTGATTTGGGTGATTTTATGAGGAGAGTTGTTTTCCGTGTAGAAATGGCATCCGGATAAGAAAAAAGACGACGAATGTTCTACTTCTAGATTCCAGGAAATAAATGAGGCGTATCAGGGTCAGTCAAATAGTTTTTCTATTCATAGTTTATTCTGCTTCATCTTATCGAGGTTATTGTTGCTTTACTAATTTTTCCCCTCTATATATGAGAAGCAAATGTAGCCATTTGTGAGATGGTAACAGCAAGAGAGAAATATCTTCATATCCTGCCCCTTTAATTGTTTGAGTGAGAGTTGAAAAGTCTGAGTTGATCACCTAGTGTTGAAACTCTAGGTTCCCGGTTCTGAGGTTCTGATCCCATGTGAGACCAAAAACTTGGTGTCATGCCCTGGTAATAAAGTCAGCTGCTTAATCTAAATTCGTGTAGAGAAACTTATGAGGGTACAGAAATTACACAAGTTTTGTTCGGAGAGACTAATCAACACCCATGTAAAAAGAAATGCTTATGTTGAGTCGAACAATCTTCTTGGTGAACATGCTAATAGACTTGGTTATCTGTTCAAAAAAATATTATTTTTGTTTGATGATAAATGGTCTTGACATGCATGGAAAACTGTATATTGTTTGATGAGATAGATGTGACCTCTGCAGCCTTATTATCACTCTTGAATATTTTCTTCGAATTAAAAATGTTCAATGCTTTTCATGCCCAGACTGCACATGATGTTCCAGGGTAGCATCATGTGTGCTCTCTTTTCTATTAAACTCAGCGTTATTATTGTTGAGTGGGTGTTTTTGTTCAAACGTTTTGAAAGAAAGAACTACCTTTTCCCTGAACAAAGTTAATTGGAAAGGGAAAAGAAGGGATAAGCAGGGGAAATCATGTTTTGTTGGTTGTAATTAGAGCCCATAAGAATAAATAGGCGAAAAATGAGGAATAGGACATTATCAAAATTTTCAGATAATACGATGATATATCAATTAGAAAATGACCATTTCTTTTCATCGGTGCATTACTGGAGAATTCTTTTGTTATCTGATGTACCCATTGGAGGATGGGGCATGAACAATTTTTGCTAATCCAAGGTGATCTCCTATAGCTCCTGATAGCACAGGAAGATCACCGTTTGAGGTAATAAACAAGTGACGAACTGTGTTTTGCCTGTTAATATTCAAGAAGATCCCACTATACTTTAACATAGAGCAAAAAAATTTATTTTTCCATGAGCACACTTCGAGAGTTATTGTTATATAATGTTTAATTTGACATTCTAGTAATGTTCATAAAGTCATCGAAAGGCTGCAAATGACTACTAATGAGTTATATAGAAGTCTACATAATTAGAGTGTTGATTTTGCTGTTTGATTATTTTCAACTTATTATTTTAGATAGAATAGCTTGTGACACGAATGATAAGCAATTTTGATTAGTCTTTTGGTACAATACTGTCTTTTTCATGAGAGCAAAATTATGCGTGATTGAAAACAGTACACTGAAGCCCAACGGACCTTCGAGAAAGTAACAAATGACTTTCATTTACTAAATATGCATATTTTTTCTCCCTTTAGCGGGCTGCATATCTGTTTTCTTCTCCTTTCAATGCCATAATTTGCCCATGCTCTGGTCTATCTGAGTTCTGGTTGAGTTATATGCATTAGTAAAATTTTCTTGGTAGATTCTTCGATGAATATTATATTTTCATGGAACAGTTAATGTTGTTTATATGAGAAGATAAGTTTTTTTAATGGCATTGCAATCCTTCGGCCAGTTTTGAGCGATCCCGTGAAGAGAAGGGAATACGACGAGAAAGGGATGCTTTATGTCTACGATTATAACATCGTTGTAAGAACAAATCCAACCATTTTTGCATGCGTTCTCTGTTTTGTTCATGGAAATGCTACTAATATCTCGTTTTCTGCAGGAGTACCTCAACAGACATAAAGGCCTTATATTGACTTGCAATGGCCTTGGCTTAAAGCATTCCGTTTGGTAGAAGCTAGTTATAAATGAAATGATACTTGAATAGGCTATTTCAGTGACTTGGTATTTTAAGAAGTAGAAGCTAGTTATAAATGAAATGATACTTGAATAGGCTATTTCAGTGACTTGGTATTTTAAGAAGTCCAGTGCTGTCTTCTGATCTGATTTTGTATAATTAGGGACCCTCATAAAATGTTCATATTCCTCCTGTTGTGATCAATGGATCTACCGACCTGTTTTATATAAGTTTAGATTTATTTTAACATTTAAGTTCAATTTTGACAGTGTCATTCACTATAAAAGTATTTGCATAAAGAATGATAATATATGCATTTTAGTTCTACTTTTACGTTTAAAAGTAGACAACATTATTTTAATTGATAAAATGGATAAAAGGTGTGTTTATGAACTTTCCAAACCTAGGATTTTACGAACAATTCTAACGTAAGGGGGTTCAGAAGTTCATATAACGTCATATTCTATAGAATAATGCAAGTAGCCATTGTACTAGTGAAGTTCTCTCTTAAAAGTCTGCAATGTTGGAGCTTATTCCGAGGTTAAAAATCTTTATTTTTGGTTAAATTAGAATAAAATATATTGTCAACTTAATTAAAAACCTTTCACCTCCGAGGATTTTAGGCAAATAATGATATATTTATTCTTTTCAAATATTTGCTGACGTAATACACAATAAGTGGTACAATAATATTATGTTTATTTTTTATTTTATCATTTTAAAATATTTGATAACATGTCACATAAATAATTATTTAAATTGATGGGCTAGGCAGAACATTCCCAAAATAGAGGGGCAATTTCGTCATATTGGATCTCCAAATATATGAACCGGCCGAAATATAGTAAAATAAATAAAAAAGAAAAAGGAGGAGAAAGTGCGGTTTAGAATCCCGCGGCCAAACGCGTCGCCTATCCACGCGGTAGGTGGCTCGAGCTCCATGAAGATATGAAAGAATAATCTCGAGTTGTGATTGGAACACGTGCTGGTGTCTCATTAAACAAATGGTCGTTTTTCTTTTCCACGCTAGAAGTGTGGCTTCTTTCCCAGTACTCCAAATAACTTTCCTTATATAGGAGTAGAGTATTTGTGCCTGATTTGAATCTCCACTCCACGAGTATGCTATGGAAAACAACGTTTCTCTTTGACCTCGCTCTCTCACTTCAACCATTCCGCACCAGGTAAGCTGCATATTTTCTCCATAACTCTCTGTCTCCGCTCTTTTCAGTTTTTTTTATATTTTCTTTTCGCTTTTCCTGATCGTTTTTTCCTCTTTTCTATCTGATCTGGAACTGAAAACTATCTGTTGCACTCCTCGCTATCGTTACCGCTCGTGCGCGATCTCGTTTTTTCGAGCGAGAAATCTTTCCTGATAATATTTGTTTTCATAGACTTCTGAGATTTTGAAGCTGTTTTCTAACGATTTCCGTCACTTTCCAAGGACAAGCTGATAGATTCTAGTAAGCCAGGGAGGACGAATTAAAATGGGGAAGGGGAAGATCGTGATACGAAGGATCGATAATTTGTCGAATAGACAGGTGACGTTCTCGAAGCGGAGGAACGGATTGCTGAAGAAGGCAAAGGAGCTAGCGATCCTTTGCGATGCCGAGGTAGGAGTCATTATCTTTTCCAGCACAGGCAAGCTCTACGATTACGCCAGTACCAGGTCAGATATGTTCTTTCTAGCTACTTCTATTTGATTATTTTACTCTTAGCTTTATATTTATCTTCTCTGAATCATAGTTCTCTCATATGTTAATTGAGGCGATTACTATAGATGATCATGTCAGTGGCCACTCTTCGATCTTGCGGATTTTTTCATAAATTCTTTCTATAACGATATAATCAACTGTAATCCGTATGGATTCTATTTTTTCTAAATCCACATCTGAGATATATTTTTCACGATTCTCTTCTTTGCTTAGGGAGAACTTGGCCACAAGGCAGTTTAATAAGCCGGTCTTATATTTAGTTTCATCAATTTTCATGAAGAATTTTACCACATATTTAAATAAAACATTTTATGTGAAAAAAAAAAACACTCGAAATCAAGGCTTGTGTAGAGAAAAAAAAAAATACTTGGCTAGATATGCAGTAGAAGTAGAATATTTCAGTATAGACAATTTAAGGTATCTGGAAGAATGTCTTCCGTATTATAGTGTGCGGTAAAGAGAAAACGCCATCTTTTGTCAATGAATGCAACATTGAGGTGAACTTTCCCATTGTGAAATTTCATGCAACTACAAATAGCGTTGATAGATGATTCTATTTGTAAGTTTGATGAAACGAAGCTAGCAGTCATAACCCTAGAAAATTTCTCAAAGGTTTTAGTTTATCCACGCAACTAGATGCTACTTATCTTTAAGATGGCAACCTACTGCTGTTGGTGGGTTCACGCAAATAGAAAATGATTATTTGTGATTTTGAACTGGTAAGTTAGTTTCTCCCCCTTTTTCGTATTAAAAACACTCTAATAAATTAGCTTACATTATCCAATCCAAATCGAATAAAAAAGTAAGGCAAATTACTTGTACCTAAGGAAAATTACTTCTACCTCAAATGGTTTTACAAAACTTCTTAGTGTTGGCTAGGATTAGTATTGAAATTCAATAGAAATGAATCATTTTGGTTAACGATAAAATCTAGTTTAATGACCCGAATAAGACTAGTAGATTCTGGAAGATTAGTTGATAAAATATATTACTTTTTGGGATATTTGTGCAACAGTCACTGTCTGTCCCCCACGTTTGGTTGAAAGAAGTTAGCTACCTCGTATTCAGTTCCTAAAAGGAGAGAAAATACATTGTTTCAAAACAACGTTGAAAATTTTGGTAGCGGATTAGTCAAAGATATTAGAGAAAATGATATAAACTATTTTCATTTCCAATCTATTAGTTTTTTCACTTTACTTTTAGGAAAAAAACTAGTGCATCACACTTCAAAAATAACGCATAGAATAAATTTAAATACTAAATGAAGACTTTGTTTTTCTTCCCCTCAAACATTACAACTTAATAACTTCATTCTTGTCAAAATAATTTTTGTATACAATAAAAAACCATATCTTTGTATTGCCTCAAATACATTACTAGTGATCAAAAGATTTTAATTTACAATTGATTTTTTTAGTTTTTTTTTTGGTGACGAAGAGAAAGGTGGTAGTGAGATAGCAATGAGTAAAATGGGTTTGTTTTAGAGTTAGGTACATTTTAATTTTATACTATAAAAATGTCCAAGTGTCATTCTTTCATTGAGATAAAATAATGTTATTAATTAATGCTAATAATTTATTATTAGTTTATTATTGTACAAATGATATATTAAAGTGTAAAATCAAATAAAATTCGAATGCCCATCTAGCACCAATGTTTTTATTGACAACTTAAGCTCATTGATGGAACTTATTTAGCTTTAAAATGATAAGATAGCTACTTTTATCAACAAGAATATTGATATTATTCTTCATTATATGTTGGAGGGCAACGATATTTTCTTCTAAAACCCTGTGAAACACTTCTAATTACAGTAATGCTCTAGGCAAGGCGTGTGATTAGGGGTGGGCAAAACTAGTCCAGAACCATAGAACCGGATCAGATCAAACAATTCGATCCAGTTTCGGTCAGTTATGCCCTTTGCTCAATCCGGGACCGATTCCACTTAAAAAAACTATCGCGGTTCCCTGTTCGGTCCACAGTCTAAATTCTGAAAACCCGAAATACCATGGACAACCGACCCTTGCACTCATTTCAGCCTGCCCTTTGCTCAATCCAGAACCGATTCCACTTAAAAAAACTATCGCGGTTCCCGGTCCGATACACAGTCTAAATTCTGAAAACCCGAAATACCATGGACAACCGACCCTTGCACTCATTTCAGCCTTCAGGAACCAAATATCATTTCAGTTTTTTACTAGTTCCAGCAGCCTCTCCAGTCTCCTCTGCCCTAACCCTTGCCCTTTCGCAATTTGCCGTCCTCCTTGAGGTCACGTTTCTAGATTGTTCGCAGTTCGCAGTCCTCCTTTAGTTTGCAGTTCGCAAGGTCAAGTTTCGCACTTCGCAATCCTCTTTCAGTTCGCAGTTTGTTCCGGCCCAGATGGGAGGTGTGTACGTTGTTACTTGGTAGCAAGATTGACTCTTTTTGTGCCCATCGCTCGACAAAGACTGTCTCTGCCCAACATGAGCGCCTCCTTCGCACGACTCACATAGGCACAACCGAGACTCTGTCTGTGGCTCCCTTTGCACATAGAGGTCCTCTATAGTAGATTTGAAAATATTGGGTGTGTCTTGCCTTGCTCACCCCAAGTTGTAACATATTATTGTCACTCTATCTGTGCCATTCGCTAGGTAGAGACTCCCCCCCTTAGACGCCCTCTATTATACAAGATCTGAAAAACTGGGTGTGTTCTGCCATGGTATGTGCCCACCCCTCCTAGTTGGCTAGTTGTAACATATTATTGTTAACCAAATTTATACAAAATTACTTATAGTAATAAGTTTATATTGAATTGCTAATGCTGATAATAATATGCTTAGTTTATATCTTGTTTTACTGCAAAATAAAATTTCGGTATTTTGTATGTTAAAAAAAATAGTGTATTTAATATTGTATTTTAAAAAAATTAGGAGGAACGGATACCGAACCAGAACCGTACCAAAATTCTGGACGTCGATTTCGAGACCAAGATTGAAATCCTGAATGACTGGTTTCAACCCGTACCGCGCTCAGCCCTACGTGTGATCGTCCCATTCTACCCACTATCTACCATTACCTCAAACTAAACTCGAGAAGTGTTGTAGTTTGGTTCTAAGATTATTTTGTTTGTACTTTTAAGGTGCCGCTAAATTAAAATATATTTGTAAAACTTAAGTAGTGTTTTTACAAAACATTGTCTTGAATAAAATTTTTCAAAACATTATCTTATGCTTATTTTGTTTATACTTTCTATTTGTTTATGTTTTCTATTATTTGACAAAAAAAAAAGGTCAGAAGTAGTTTTTTTTTTTCAAAACATTGTCTTAAATTACATTTTTCTTTAGGTAAGCCTATCTTATAATTTTCATACTTGATTCTAAATTTCAATTTTATAAATAAAACTTAATGAGCAAATAAGATATGAAATGTAACTAAATCCGGATACGTGTGTAACTCGTGGCCATTCATAGATCTAAATAGTTATATTGGTAATGACTTTCATTCATTTACTAGCATATAACTACATCATTACTTTATAAAGACCACTTATTTGATTATAGACGACTGAAATAGAAGATTTGTATTTTCATAGTGAGAATAATTCAATTTGTTACAAGGCATGAATGTACATGTAGGTACTAGGATTATCCTAAATTAATATGTAAACAAGATAATTCTTTGTTGAATAAACTAAAAGAAATCAACAAAATGCAAGAACAATTATTCATGAAAATTAATATTCTCAACAAATTAGAAGAAAATAGATTGATTTCACCAAAATAGTTGATGACAACTTAAGTGACAGAAGGTAATCCAAAAATGAAACATGTAGAATTGTGGAGCACGTCTTGATAACACAACCTAAGTGACTAAAGCTTATTAAAAAATGGAATATGTAGAATTGTAGAGCACGTCTTAATAGATAACTCTCTCATCCAGTTGATTTTGCACACAGATCCATAAACCATAAGAAAAATTCAATTTTTGTGCACAAAGATCCATAAACCATAAGAAAAGTCTATATCTTCTTATGCTTTTCTTCAATAATCAAATCTTTTAGAAAATCTCTACTATCTATTTTGATGAGGCCCACCTTTTAACGAGGGATATCCTATTTAGAGATAACAAATGGGCAGGTTGGCTTGCCAACACGCTCGGTTGGCTCGATACTATAACAGGTTCGACTCGATTAACTTTGCCTCAGAAGACGACTTGAGTTGAAATTTTTTTTGTCTACCTCGTTAGAGGCTCGTGAAGGCCGTGAGGCTCGGTGAACCAGAAATTTTTACCTTGATTTGGCTCGGTCAGCTCGTTTGTCAACGCAAATGATTGGTATTTAAATAAATGTCAATGTAGTTAATTTGTATATATTTTGTAATGAAACAATTGTCAAATATTAGTAGTGATATTTGTATGATATTTTTTATTAGATTATTTCAAATAATTTTTTTCTTAAATACATATATTTTATATATTAATAAAATAATTAACAATTAATAATTATAAATAAATATTATAATTAATAATTAATTTTTTAGAAATAAACATTTATATTTATATAAATTGAAAACAATTATGTATGCTTGATTTGTTAAGTTCGGCTCGTTAAAGACTTGTTATGGTCGTTTAACCAGTTTGGCTCAACTTGTTTAACAATAGTTTGCGAGCTAGCTTGGGTTAATTTTTTTTTGTTCGGCTTGTTAAGCTTTCCTCGCTGGGGTGATTGGGCTTGCTTGTTTAACTTGCTAGGTTCAATGAGTCAAATTTTTTTAGTCTCAACCGGTTCGTTTGTTATCTCTATTCCCATCAAATATCTAACTATGCCTCATGCCAACTTCAAATTTTTTGTTTTAAGTGATGGCCTTTGTTATCATATCAAACTCCTTTCTCGCTGATAAAAATCTTGTCAACAAACAACTCATGCTTTTAACCTTATCTTGAATGGAACATCGAATCTTGCAAAGGTGATTTAGATTATTGAAGTAAGTCATTTTTTTTTTAATGAAAATCCCAACTCTTGTCAGATCTTCCTCATCCAAAGAACTTTCTTTTGAGTTTGCATACTTTGCTTTTGTAGTCGACATAGACAAATTTCTGCAAGCCCCAATATATAACTTCAAACATCGCCTGCCATATCAACATCTTCACATGTTTACCATTACAAACACAAATGTTTTTAGTATTCTTCATCTCATTCATAGAAAAATCAACTAACTACTCTAAGAACATAAACAATATGCATTTGAGTGAACACCATAGCATATATCAAGCTATCCATTGTTGACGCATAAGTCACTTTACACATTACTTTTCCCCCTTTATCACTTACAAGACTTTGATCCAAACGCAATTTAAAGTAATGTACAAGTGGAGATAAGCTTTACTCTTCTTTTATTAAAATCATATTCAAAAAGAAAATTTTCAACTTTATGTAATCCAACTATTTGCGAAAAAAATCTAATTTTTAAATTCCATTTCTTAGTGGTTGTAGAGATAGTCTTAAAATACAAAATATCAGTAACATAGGATGTCATATACAAATTAAAATTAAAATTATTTTTTTGATAAATCAGACATCCACCTACTACATATAAATAATTTGAGCATTGCTGTCAATTTATTGTTAAGTTTAAATTGGTAGTTTTAACCTTGATTTCTAACCCTTTTGTGTAATTTTTAATCCGACTTTGAACTTCGTCTATCTCTTCTCAGACGAAATCAAATTTTGTTAAGGGATTGACAAAGTTTGAAATTGAGTTAAAAATTATAAGAAGAACTAAAAAAGCTTCGATCCATACCTAGGTTAGCAATAACTACCAAAAATGTTCATAGCTTTTACGGGGCTTTCAACAAGTTTGCATACTCTAGAAGGGATTCTCATGTTGGGGGTTTGAGATCCTGCTCAAGAACATTCTAATAAAGAAAATAATTTCATCATTACTTCTACTACAATTCTTTACAAAGAAATAGACCAACTTTCCTAAATGGAGAACCAGAAGCTACTATTAAACACCAGAAGCTACTCATTCTACCAATAAACACCTGAAACTACTCGATCAGAAATTCGATTTCATGGCAAAACAGTACATTTCCACCCTACAATAGAGTTTCAAAATGGAGAAATATGTTTTTGTGCTTTCTTCTTACCATAAAGTGGCCAACTTTACTCGAGGTGAATTTTTTTTTGTTATAACACAATTTAGATTATAATGTTTAAGATCATGTACCTATTGGTCATTAACAATTTGGATGTTATTATCAATTTACATGTGAAATTCAGTACATTTATACCACAATTTTCATTTAAAGCAATATTTTAATTCAATTTCTAACCTCTCTAACAATTTTTAATCCGAATTTAAACTTTATTGTGCAATCACCAAAGTTCAAAAGTGGCAGAGAGGAGATTGATGTAATTTGAAATCATTGTAGGAGTTAGAAAACACATGAATGAAAAACATGGTTTTGGATTAAACAAATAAATTGACAACAATGTTAAATTGCTAACAAATGAAAGAAGAGATTTTGTGTTGAAAAATAAAAGGAAGGGGGCATTTTAGCAATCATTATTAGGTTAGTGATGCTTATGATTATTGATGAATTGTTATCCTACTTTGTTAGGGTTTTCTGAGCGAGAAACTCGTGGTTGTTTTAAGGCTGGTGTTTTGTCATACTTATAATTTTTTATTTTTAATGAAGTTGTTCGATACTCATAATTCTGTTTGTTAAAAGAAATAGTTTAAAATTTAAATAATATTAAAAATTACGGTCTAGATTACACTAGCATTTTTTTCCATTCAATTCGGCAAAGAAGAAAAGGGGAGGAGAGGGGGTGTTGGTGAGAGAAGAAAACAAGGGGAGAAAGAAGCGTTTAGCCATTTTGTTAGTTACACATGTAAAATCAAATTTGAATAGACTTACATGTAATGCCAGTATGATAACAAACAAAATTTGTGGTCAAAGTTTATAATGTCAAAAATGTTTAAGGTATCATTTGTTTGGACGCCCTAAGTTCAGTGTCCAAGGTGAACTTTGTTCTTTGTTATTCCATATAGGTAGAACTTGCATATTTATATAGTAGTTTGCAAATTATCAAAGGAAAAAAATTGTTTTTCTGTTTGTCCACGGATAGAATTGATCTTTTTTTTACTAGGCATATGACAGCAGTTATTCCCTATTTGAAAAAATCATTAGCAAAAAGTAACTAGGAATGAACTGAAGCGAAGAAATCATTAATGTTATTTTGTATAATAGCATTAAAAGCAACAATACTTGCACAGGTTTTTACTCACCAAACAAGAACCCTAGTAAATTGAACAGATTACTGAATAAAGCAAAGTTCTAACAGGTTATAAAGATTGAACTTAACACAAATGTATGTTAGCATAGAACATGATGACAAAGTGTTTTACTTCATTATATCATCCGCAAGCAGATCTCAATTCCCCCCCTACATATTTTTGAATACAAAACTTTATGGCATCAGCAGTAAATCAGTTTAATGACGAGGTTAAAGAAAGCCAAAATTCTTTGACACAGTTTTAATTTACTTGTATCAGCATGAAATCCGTAACTGAAAGATACAACAAGACCAGAGAAGACCATCATCAGCTTGAAAACCCAACATCTGAGGTCAAGGTAATGTTCAGCACCCTTAACTAATCTGCTTTTTCATCAAGTTTTCCTGGAGTTACTTGGTGTTCAATTATTTCTCAACTAACTCATTTGATAGGCTTTCAAATTTCTAGTCAAGGTAGAATTTGGGAACTACTAGCATCATGAGAATATATAAAACACAATGGTTTTAAACTAAGTTTCTTTTCAAAGAGGACCAGACAAGCAAAATTGCTTGTCCTCTTTCTTATGAAATTTACTGCTTTCACATTTTGAATTCTGTTGTTTCACTTGACACATCTTCCGATGGCAATGGAGATGTAGCAAAAAAATAGAACTCTACAAAGAGAGCATAAGAATTTCACTCTGTTACGCTTATCGTTTTTCAGCCTCAAAGATGTCATACTTTGCTGAATTTAAATAAACATATTCCATGGATTATCTATGTGACTTACTTTTGTAAGATATCAAATGAAAAACAAAACACTATGCATGAACCCCCTCCCCTCAATACAAACATTAAGCACAGTAGAAGACACAAATCAAATAAATGATTCAAATGCTAGAAAATCAAATGTTCGGGGCACTAGGATTTGTAGTAGTTGTTGAAGCTGAAAGAATTACGAGGCATCTTGCACACAATTAGTGGTCTGAATAATAGAAACTATACAGAATATGTTAGCAGTACCATATGATCAAATTTGGCACTGACCACATCATGATATTGCTAAATGTCCAAAAAATTAAAGGGTAAACTGAAGGTTCAATATCTCATAGTTACTCTTCCTGTCTGGCTTGGCTTTTTCCTATACTGCATTTAAAAAAATTTAGTGTACAAAGAAAGCATTAACTAATGTTCACCGAGCATCTTTTAGTCTTGCACTAGCGGGAGACAAAGTGGAACACTAACACATAGAAGTCTTGACTGTTACTAACAAAACTATACCATATTAAGATACCCTCCATAGCCTATAACACCCATTACCTTTGTAATGAGAACAATTTAACCTAAAGTGGAAGACTCGAAAAATCATATTCAAAATTGAAGATTTTAACATCCTAATATAGACCTCAAGGTTATAAGATTTTTTTTTTAAAACTAGAGCAGCTATCCACTCCAACATACTTTGTCCCATCATGTTGTCGATTCACAAATGGCTCTAGCAAAACAATATGCACATCTTGAAGGAATGAACCAATGCAAAGAGACATCAAAATACCAAACAAGCGATAGATCATCAATCTTTCTCTTTTCAAACTCACAGTGGTTGTCAAGATGCTGAAGGAAATACTTAGAAACTTTTTTTGAACAGAAAATACATAAGAGACAAAACCTCATTTGATTTTATAGGAGTTCTTCATCAACCCCAATTTGTTAGGGGCTTGGGATTGACAACTTTAAGGTTTAGAAAAAAATCTTGAGGAGAAATGACTAGCGATTCCCTTTGGAGATTCTTGTTACATGCACTGATTAAGAGCAAATATGATTAGACGACTTTTAGATGAGCGTTTAATCTCTCTAATCATGCCACATTTCATAATCTTTGAAAGCATAATTCTTCTTAGTTTTCATCGTTTGTCACGTAATAAAAATTACTTTGATGCATCTATCTTCAACACGGGACAATCACACTAACACCTTTTGGCATTTGCCCTTTTGATGGGAGATAAATAACTCACAGAATGTCCATCTCTTCTTTTTCTCGATAACGCATATTACTGATACCAAAGGATGATTACATGATCCATTGACAAAATTTTTCTCAAGATCTTTCTCTTGTCATATCACTTTTAGTTATTTCAAAAATTTCTTCTTCTATATTCCTTTGTAGAAAAATGAGTTCTATCTAAAATTTCAAGTGTTCATATGGATCTTTATAAAATAAAAATTTTATATGTGCAATCAAATCTAGAGGAGAAATCCTTTCATGTCTCTTTCCTTACATGATTGTACTTTTTGCAAAATTAACGAAGAAACTAAATTTAACAGAGATATTTGGATACACTTATTTTCTCTCTTCAATTAGACTGTTTGATCCATTGACAAACTTTTTCTTAAGATCTTTCTTCTCTTGGATTACTTTAAGCTATTTCAAGAATTTATTCTTTTATATCCTCATTTGAAAAAAATGAGTTATATTTAAAATTTTAAATGTTCGTACAGATCATTTTTTAAAAAAAAATTTATATGTGCAATCAAATCTAGAGGAGAACCCTTTCATGTCTATTTCCTCACGTTGTTCTTTTAGCAAAATTCACGAGCAAATTAAACTTAACAGAGATATTTGGATATATTTTTGCTCTCTTTTTAATTAGAGTGTATAATCCATTGATAACTTTTTCTCAAAATTTTTTTTCTCTTAGATTATTTTTTGTAATTTCAAGAATTTCTTCTTTTATGTTCTCATTTGAAAAAAAAACAAGTTCTATTTAAAATTTGAAGTGTTCGTATGGATACTTATAAAGGAAAAATTATATATGTGCAATCAAATCTAGAGACGAAACCTTTTCGTGTCTCTTTCCTCACATGGTCGCCCATTTTGCAAAATTCACAAAGAAATTAAACTTAACAGAGACATTTGGATACATTTTTCTTTTTTAAATTAGACTGTGAGTGTACCTTAACATTTAGAGCTTACTCATTCAAGACTTTCACTAGGCATCTTGCACATAATTAGTGGTCTGAATAATAGAAACTATACAGAATATGCTAACAGGACCATTTTGATTATCCTCAGAATATGAGTAATCAAATCTAGAGGCGAAACCATTTCGTGTCTCTTTCCTCACATAGTCGTCTATTTTGCAAAATTCACGAAGAAATTAAACTTAACAGAGACATTTGGATATATTTTTCTCTTTTCAATTAGACTGTGGGGTGTACCTTAACTTTTAAAGTTTACTCATTCAAGATTTTCACTAGGGAAAAAAAAAGTTCAAGAAGTGAAAATTAATCTTGAGATTAAGTTTTTTGATAATTTTTTAGGTTATTTGACTACATCATTAATGTTATAATATCTGAGAACAATCAAATATCGATATATGAAACAATATTAATTTTAATATTGTGATAAGATCACCACAATTTGAAACAACAAAAAATAGAATAAGATGGATGAAGAAGATCATCAAGGATACTTATCATTTTGATTGAATATAAAACAGAAATAGCAAGTTGAGGAGCTTGGTTTCCTCTGTCAACCTTCTTCTCAATTCTTCCTCAATGCCCAATAATATCTAACTTCTCCTAACATATAGAAAACATTTCATTTCCTCCCTTGGTCATTCTCCCACTAACATTCCATTTCCATAACTAACGCATTAGTCTTCTCTTTTTCAGTCCTAATTCCACTTTTACCCCTAACCCACTTAGATTAGGCTTATCATATTGCTACATAGGCTTATAATTCTATATTTTTTAGGAATTTTTCATTTAGTTTGGTTCTCTAATTAGGAAAAAAAATTGTTGTGAACTAAATATACATGTTAGCACTTCTTGTAAAACTGTTTTCCCCTTCCCTCCTGTTGTTATTTTTTCATCTCAATACACAGCTTCTGATAAAAAAAACTATCAATCTCCTTGCACCTCTGGTTGAGTAGAAGTGATATACTTCTTATATGCAAAGATAATGTATCATTTCTTGGTAATAAATAATGTAAAACGCATCCTGCCAAGATTACTTATGAATCAAAGGGATCTCTTCCCTGAAAGGTTGAAATCAAATAATATCACACAGTATAAGCCATGAAAATGCGTTGTTTGAAAACTAGATGTTGCCTGTGTTGTCACCTGTGACAATTAATATGTAAGGAAGTACTTAGATATCATTATTTCAAAATTTCTTATTTCTTTTTAAATTATAAGCATGTTGCTGTTCACATATTAGTTCTGGCAAAGGGAAGCGGGTCAGTTTTGGCAGCAACTACATAATTTGCAAGAAAACCACAGGTACTATTTCCTCTTTGCACTACTATGTATTGGAAAATGAAAACTGACTCCAGGGAAAATGCAAGGTACCATAATGTATTCTAGTGATTTTAATTACTAGCAAAACAATATCCTTCAGTAGTAGAAAAGACAATTCGTTAAATTGAAACACTGTTTGACTCATGTGAGAATAATACCAGTATGGAGAACCATGTGATGCATGATAGGGTGGAGCGAAGAAGAACGGAGAATGGAAAGAAAAGAAAGGAGGGAAAAAAAATCAAGAAAAAAAAAAAAAATAAAGAGCCAGTGAGAAGAAAAAAAGTACCTAATACTAAAAACTCAAGTATCTCAAGTCTAATCTGACATGAGATAAACTATAAATTTATATTTATAGATGCATACGTTCAAAAATAAGTCAAACAAAATACAACATCAATAAGATTTCTAAAGTAGAAAAAAAACATCTAAATTAACAAAAATGTATGAAAATTGTATCTCTAGTATCTAATATTAGCATGACTATACAAATGTTGTAAACTTTTTCATATCCTCCATTAATGCGATGAGTAATTTCACCAAATTTTGTAACGAGAACACTTGTGAAAATACAATTTTTTTTTGTCTCCAACTCTACCGTTTAATATATTTTGAGTATGTGAACTTTAACAAATTTATTATATTATGTCGCTACTGTATAACAAGCAAGTCTCATTCCAAGTTATGCTCAGTTAAGTATTTTTCCACGTGTGGGAAGCCTGAAATTTTTTAAGCAGATTCATCTATTGAATCAAGGTCCTTAGTGAGGTCTTAGAATTTAGCACTTCGTTCTGTAACCAAAAAGAAAAAATTCCTTCCTCCAATTAATAAGAAATCCCATGGAGTAGCTAGAATTTCAAAAAAAAAAATGCACCTAAAGGTTGTTCCTATATCTATAAATTGAAGAATTTATGTATATTATGAGAAAAGAGTATGTTTCTTTCACATAAATCATAGACATAATATAAGAAGTTCAATTGTAAACTTTCGCTCTACATTACTTTAACAGTGACCAGATTGCAATCTAATATCATCACAGCAACTACCAAGATAGAAGCACAACACTAGCAAACAAGTTTGGATGACCAAAAAAGTAGTAGCCATTAATGACAAGGCTCATCACAAACGATTATTTCCCTGATGCATTTTGAATTTTTACCTATACCACGTGACATGAAATAATAAACAAAATAAAACTTCAATAATGACAGGCAGATTATGGGGGAAGAGCTATCTGGTTTGAGCGTCAAAGATCTACAAAGTCTGGAGAACCAACTGGAAAGTAGTCTTCGAGGAGTCCGTATGAAAAAGGTTTGACGTATTATTTTCCTTGCAACCTGGAGCATTATAATCCTCACACATCGTTTCTTTTGTGTAGGATCAAATCCTGAAGGATGAAATACGAGAGCTAACTGTCAAGGTAAAACCAGGATACAGCTGCGACTAACTTCTACTTCCATCGTTATTCTTCTTCATTGGCTAATCATACTATTTTACAGGGGCAACTAATTCGTGAAGAAAATGAGGAACTCTATAGGAAGGTAAATCTAATTTGAGTAGACACATGAACATCTATTTGAAGGTTTAGGGGCTTAGATTCTACATGCTATAAATTCTCTGAAGGGAACAAAAATAAAAATTTATTTATAATCAATGTTTGAATGATTAAGTTTTCCGTGCCAGATCTATGGATCAGGAGATAGAAATGGAGCAAATAGAGAAACCGTTCTCACAAATAATCTGGATTTCACTGGGAACTCACATGCACATATCCATCTCCACCTTTGTCCACCACAACAAGATAACGAAGCACCATCATTGGGGTATAATTTTATTTATTTCATATTTCATTTATGACAATATATTACCTTTGATGTCATCCCAAGCTTGCTTATTTGATGACGGTTGCAGCAGACTACAACTACCTTAACGGAGAAGCCCTATTGATTGAAATGTTGCTTGCTGTCACCAATAAATGAGACAAGGTTACACTTTCATCCTTCTATAAGTAATATACAGCACTTTCATGCCTGTTACCGCATGGAGTATTAATTTAGAATCATGTTTAATGAAAGTGAACAAAATGAAGTAAAAGAAAGCATAGCCAGATAATTTAATATTCACATCAATTTTCGTTTCTAAATGTCAGGAAAGGGAATTGTTTTTTTCTTTTCCTTGTATTATTTTTCAATCCTCTGACGTTGAATATCACATGATCACTGACACCGATGACTCATATAATTAGTTCTGCGACTGTCAATGATCCATATATGTTATCAGATATGTAAAAACTATATCTACAAAGCCTCAAGCTATTCTAATCATAGACAAACAGCTTCCAGTGTCTTGAAATAAGATGAAACAGGAACAAGACTTGCAACGATATTCATAACAAAACATAAACAACAACGCTAACTGATTTAAACACAATGATTATAGCGTAGACGAAATATCAAAACTTCAACTGTATGTTGTTATTGGGATCAGGAACTAACAAGGTTGATATCTGATATACGGCCCTCCTACGTAAATTAGACTAACAACTGCTGTCTATGCTAACATGCACAGACTATTCTTTTACAACCAAAGAAAAAAAAAAACTTCCCGTCAGAATCGAATAAGTCTCTTTACTAATTCAAAGATTTATTAAGTTTACTTGAAATAATTTGTCAGAACCAGAAGCTTCAATCATTTGACATCTAGACTGTGGATTTAATAACCCAACTAAATTGACGAAAAAGAATTAAATTGTAAGAATACCTATTATGGCAGGGATATTAAGGACGCATAGCTATCTGAATGACAAACAGAAAGATGGACCATCCGCCAAAAGTCCTCATCAACATAAAGTCGGACAAGATCTGTCAGAAAAGTCTCAATTTTGTGAGATTTGAGTTTCAGCTTAAGTTCTACCTTATCCGAGAACATTACCGTAGCAAGAAAACTATCCGCAAAAGTTTTACTCGTACTAAGTTTGTAAATTAAAAAAAGCTCCATAAACAGCTGAACAACTAAAATTCAAAAGCATGCATGATGAGAACAGATGAAATTTAATACATCATTAAATCCATATACTTAAAATATGAACAAACTTTTCCGACCAGTTATTAATGACTGAAGATTCTAAAAGGAACTGAAATATGAGGGTAATATCTGTGATCCAATTAGAGAAGAAAAGGGCCTACTTCTCTGTTTTGATCTTTTTTGTTGAGCTAAATGGATGATTAGATCATACAATAGGGATAGATGATAACTAAAATTGACAAACTTAAGAATTGTTATTTTTTTCTGCTCATCATATTATACAGTTGTACTGGTTATACAATGATTCCAATACTTTGCTCTCCAATATATGGGTCTTAATCACAATAATACTGTTTGACAAAATCATATTTACATTACCATTGTATCGTAAGTTTACACTTTCAAGAAGAATACTTGCCACTACTACAATAAAAAAAATCAGATAGCTAATGACAACTGCAAAAACACAACATTACTAAAAAGTATTACCCCACTTGAAAAATGGCTTGTATAACTCAAAGTTTCTCATTGGTTTAGCTTGTAGAAGAATATGGATAAAATTAGAATCGAACCAAACTTTGCTACAGCAACTTTTAAATGGCTAGGTTAGAAATATTAATGTCTGCTATATTACTGACCACCTTGTGCCAGACAACAATATGTTTAGTGAGCTCCATCTCAGTGTCAACAACTACACTTTCAAGCTCATCCACCAGTCAATGGCCAAACAAATACAAGCCATGAAATCGTAGCTAAGCTCACATGAAGTTATTATGTCACTCGATACCATACATTCTACCAAAGTGACAACTTAGTAGAGGCACATACTAAATTACTTGATCTTTATAAACTAGGACCAATTCCAGGTGCATAAAAGTTCAGCCCATTTAAGGTCTTACTTTGAACATCTCCTTCCTTACAGTGGCTCATCCTCATGTTCAAGCCTTACTTTTGTACATTCTCTTCAAATTACATAAAATGCCTCGATTTGGTCGCATGCTTGGGGGATTGGACACGGAACAACTATCTCTGATTCCATATGATGTCGGGAAGTCTTTATCATTCTATTAAAAGTTGCAATTGAAGCTTGAGATGCATATTAAATTACTTAATCATCATCGACAAGGATCAAACTTAGGAGCACATTACCCCAGCGAAACTTGTTTAGGACCTTACTTTGAGAATCCCTCCACAAGTAGGCCCATCCTCAAGTCCAAGCAATGCTTCTGCGTAAGATTTTATCCCTTTTACTATTCTAAGCCCAAGATTAAGCTCATCAACGTGAGATAAAGGCCTAGAAGGGAAAACCTAGCAAAAGAATTCTTTAAATCCATTTGATATGAAATATGCCTATCTTCTTATTAAACAAGCAAAATAATATAAATTAAAGCCATATATCTACATCTATTTCGACGTCCTTCAATTATGTCTCAAGGAAGTCAAAATAAAATTACAAATTCAATTTTTCAAATTCTAGACATTTACTCTTCAAATACGGACATCTGCCTCGAATACTAGAAACCTACTCATGAGATGCATTTTTCACTTTTATTTTTACGGACGTCTGTCTTTCTACATCGAAAGTTCATTTTCTAGACATTTTACTTACTTTTTTACTTTTCCACATGTGCGCCTTGAACATCAGAAACTTACTACGAGACATTTTTCTCATACTTACTTTTTTTATGTATCACCCGACATCTTCACTCGTCCCCCAACCTTCTATTTTCTCATGATTTAAGCATGTTTTTTCATGCTAAAATATCAAAGTCCATCTAAACTTAATGACTCACCGATTTCCAGTTATTTTCAAAAATTTCAACACAATTTAATCATAATCAACAATTCATAATATATTTGAACCAATAACTTCATTCTTCATATTTCAACTTATTATCATCCAAACAAATTACATTTCAACGTTATACCCTCATTTGAATTCATCTCTCAATCAAATTTCTTAAATCTAATCAAAGCAAACACATTAACTAAGATGCAACAACATGTTCAACTTTCATTCACCAAATTCCTGCAATATTTAACTTAGTTTAGGTAATACTTGGGATGTGAGTTCTTACGTCTCTGATTTCTTTATTTTCACAATTCCAAAACTTGATTAAGAGAGGAACAACTTTTTTTGAAAGTTTGAAGGTCAAGTCATACTTCTTCCCTTTCAATTTCTATTTCCCTCTCTAATCTCCATTTTCTCCTCCTCTCCTCTTCCCTTTCACTCTCCCTTCAGTGAAGGAGCACGAAAAGGAAAATTCTTCTCCCTTCCATTTTATTCTTGTCAGACCAAGACACTAATTTATATAATGGGGAAGTGGTTTTACTATTTTACGCATTTTGTCTATTTAAAATGACATTTTTAACCTACTATTTGTATATAACTACGGATTAATCCTACTTAATAATATTTTATTTATAATTAATTTTGCTTAATATTGAGTTAATCACCAATATAAACATAATTAATCAACCTTACTTGCTATCTAATTACTTCAATCAAATAATTAATCATTCATCTTAAAGTGATACGTGTCATTATCTAATTGATCAATAAATTTTATTCCTCGACATGCTAAATCTTATCCAATGGTGCATATGACATGCTTTATGCTCCTCAATTCCGACTCGAGTATCCATTATTAATCACATGAATTGAAAGTCCACATTCAATTGTTTCTTCATGCGTTATGTTGACTTTACACATAGATAACTTTTCGTTCTCATATTCAGTTGACTTAATTCCAAAGTCAATTCATATCTTAGTATGTCTAGTTTGTTGTCTCAAAATGGTTTGGAGTTCTACGCATAATAAACTTTTCAATTAATATCAAACAGATACTATGCTCATACGATACACGTCCATTTATTTTAACGCAAAAATTAATATCTTTTCATGTATACCCTCCCATTGGTTTGATTCCATTACCAATTAATAACCTAAGGTATCAAATATTATACCTATTTTAGGTTTGAAAAAATACTTGATTGGTCAATTTCTTTCTAAAAATCATCTCATAGAATGATTATCCAACATATTGGATTAACTTGTTCATATTTACCAACCTATAATTTATTACCATTCTAATAAAATTTAGTTACTCTAATCATGATTACTCATAGTTATCTCAACTCAAACTATCACATAATTTGTCCATCACTACATCCATACTCCTTTCCCACTTCAAGAGTTTCCACAAATCCAAATACATGCTTTTCATCTTCTCTTTTAAAATATCCAAGTAGTTGTAAGTGTATAGTTTGTGGTCATTGTTGGTCTAGAAAAATGCTCTAACACCAAATTGATAGGAACCTAGATATAGTGAGGAGGAAAACCTAAAAAATAAATTGATAAATACACCATAATGAGCAATTTGAGAGACTCAATTTCCTACCCAAATTCTTCCATACCATCTAACTAGAAAACCCTTTATTCCATTGCCCCCCTCCCCGCCCCGCTCCATCTCTCTTTTTGTCCCAATTCCATTGCTGCCCTTGATCCAAGTGGACTGGAACCTGCCCTTGTCCCAATTCCATTCCATTTCGTAAAGAATTAACAAAATTACAATTGGATGAGATCAGACTGGTTCAAGAGAAAAAAGGAAAAGGAAATGAGACTTATAAGGTTCATTATTAGTATTAAAGAAGAAATCAACCAGACTTAAAAGTATGTAGCAATAAGGGTGGGCAAACCTCGGTTCAATCGAGTTTGGACGGAACTGAATTGAGGATTTTGGTTTCGATCTCAAACCCAAAACTGAACCGATGAAGTACCTTAATTGACCCGAACCGAACTTTTGGTTCAGTTTGAGTTGGTTTAGGTTCGGTTCCTACATCAACTTAAAAAAAAATTTGAACACCAAATATACCCAAATTAACCAATATTTAAACACCAAATATACTCGAAATTAAACAAAATTCATTTCAAATATCAAACAAAATCATGATTAAACAACATTCAGAAACCAAATAATTCATAAAATACTAATAAAGTGGGTTGTTAATACCATATAATAGATATTTTGATTAGAAGTCCAAATATCAGTGGTTAAACATATTCTTTGACTTCTTTTATTAATGAACTCTTTTAAAAAAATTTTCTGAAATAACAAAAGAGTTCTGAAAATATTGAAGACATTCTTTGAATCATTCATACTCAACCATTCTCACAGGCAATTCATCTACATTTGTGCAAAGTGCACACTGCACATTGCAAATGTGCAAAATGCACACCTTGCACATTAGCCTATGCACACTCACAAACAATTTGCAACGAATACAACTCAATCTTCACAAAATGCACATTCAATTCACAACAGAATCAACCACAAGTTCAACAATTTGTGCAATCACATGAATACCTTGTGAAATTTGAAACATAAATACCTTGTACTTGTGGATTTCTTGGTTTGCAATGTTCGGAAGCCTCGGTTCGCAATGGTTAGAAGCCTCAGTTCGCAGTGTTCAGTTTCATCGCATGAGCTTAAACTCAGGGTTGGCTCGCTCGCAGTCGCCGCGCATCACTCATCACAATGGTCAGGTCGTCGGTCGTCGGCATTGCCTCATAGTAGTCGTCAGTCGTCAGGGTTGGTTCACTCGTCGCACTGGTCGTGGTCATCACTTGTCGGTCAAGGGCTCGGTTTGGGAAATTGCAAGTAAGTTTGTGAAATCACAACCTAACTCGACAGACAAACCTAGTAGGTTTGTTTCTCGGTTTCCGATTCAGTTCGTTTTTGAACCTCAACCGAACTGAAATCAAGAACCATAAACTCAAACCGACTCGAAAGTTAAATTTATATTAAGAACCAAACCGAACTGAACCGAACCGAACTGAAAGTTAAATTTATATTAAGAACCAAACTGAACCGAACCGAACCGACCGGAAAGCCTCGGTTCAGTTCGGGGCCCACAGGTCGGTTGAGTTTGCCCACCCCTATGTAGCAACGAAGGTAGTTTCTTAAACCTCCTAAAGAACTTCAGCATATCAATTGCAGATTTGAAAACTTTCTTAACATCCCTTCCATTTCATGACATCAACTATGGAAAAAAAAACTAATTAACTTGCTCTTGAATTTACTCTCATCTCTGAGTTAAACAACTCTGGGATATATAGATCATGGAGCATATATTTCTTAGTACAAGAAGTACCACTCCATTTCAATTCCCCTCCCAATTAATTTTATGTAAACAGATTATCTACTACTGACAAACCGACTATCTTTTATAGTAAGACATTTTGATTACAGTAAGACAAACAAAAGTACAAACGTCAAAAGCTATTCCTCCAAATCCTCGCCACCTAATCTATCCCACTGCTCTAATAAATATCACTCACATTAGCTATAAAACAAATAAATTTGAATAAAAGATGCTTGAAGTTGAAACTACTTTTCGTTCTAGAGATTTTTTATTCCAGACAATAATCCAGTATAAATGGTTTCTCCCTACTTATAATTTAAACATATGACTAGGACTCACGGAATAATTCACGCACAGCAATCCTTCTAAAGTAGAAAGTCCGTGCTACAGCAAGTTTTGCTGTACTAATCATCATAAAGGTAGATCTTAAAATCTAACAAGAAGAGTATTAAATTTTCCTCGAGATTTTATGTGACTTTATCAGATAGTAGATAAAAACCATGGAAAATTGAATAGCTAAGGATTATTTTATAACGTATCCGTAATTTATTTCTGTCAAGGACCATATGCGAATTGTATGAAAACTAATGACATTTGAAATTTGAGGTCAAATGAAGGTATGCATCTCAAGAAAATGTCGCGGCAGCAACAATCAAGATGGAAGCAGAAAACGCCAAACATCTAGTGGCTACAGGAAAAAACAACTCAAGTAAATGGAGAAAATCTCGATACGCACCAGAAATCAGCAGTCACGTATCCTTCCTTCACCGCAAGCCTCCTCTTCATTGTAACATACAATCTACAATAACTCCAACTATTAAAATGGATAAGAAAATAATTATGTGGCGATCACAAACTTGATACCATGTGATTTGCATACCATCCAGATTGCAGACAGTCAAACGTCTTTTTTTCTGAAGAAGCGTGAAACATTAGAACTGATAACCTCATGACTGTTTTGAATAAGTTCCACAGATTTTTGAAGTTTCTTTTCGTGCAGTTTCGTCAACATGGATATGGATCCGAATACAAGAGGTGCGAGCTCTCTTTTCTCAGAAGAATCGAGTTCTCACGGAAACTGAGCTCAAGTTAGCGAAGGAAGAGCGAAGAAAGCAAGAACGTACACAGACAAAAACGAAGGTTGCACAGAAGTGAGATCAGACGCGGAACGCAAATTCAAAGGCGAAGGTCAATGCAGATGCAAAGATCTGATGCTGAATCAAAGAGAAACAAGAAAAAGAGTAATCGGAAACCTGAAGTAGCAGATCGACGATATGCTTCATGCCAGGAGACAAGAAGCTTGCCTGCTTGAGACGCTCGTGTTTGGATGGGAAAAGAAAAGAAAATGGAACGAAACGTGATTGGGGTCGTATTTATAATAGCCAGGGACGATTAGCGTTTAAACGTAAATTTGTTTATGTAATTATTATCAATTTTCAAGGTCTTTAAAGTCTTTTCGCATCATGGTATCAATAGGCAATAGCCAGATGGCAGCATAGCGGCTCGACTTATTATAGGCTAGGCTTATTGTTCATACCCATCGAATTCCATTATTTATTTTATTAAAAAAAGGTATAGTTTTAATCTTTTTGTAAACTTCTTTAATATTCACGTATTCTAAAGGATTACATAATAAGAATCCAATTTATTGATTAAACTGGCCATTGCATTTATGAAAACGTGGCCATTTTTACACAGTTATTGTCTTAGTATTTCTTACTGGTAGTTAATTAGCGAATAATTATGTACTACTGTAGTCATAAAACTTATTTACTAGTCTACTAAAACAGCATAAACACGTGTCTTGTATGTCCCCAGGCCAAGTCAAAAGCAAGTCGCAAAGTCCGATCACGCAAGGAAGCTCAAAAAATAGGTGCGATCGACGTGTTTGCATTTTCAAATTAGCATTTGACACGTAGTGCTTCCCTTTCTTTTCACACCCGCAAATAAATCTAGAAAAAGTACAAAAGGGCATTGTCCTATCGCCTTCTTAAGTCGACGTGTCGATCTTACGGATTCTCGTCTAAGTTCAATTTCGGCATGTGAAGAATATTATAAATGATAAGCCACGGAGGTATGTATACTAAATATTTTCTCTGGCGGAGCCATACATTGTTTATTTTTACTGAAAGTTCAAGCCACGTCACCAGATTTATTATTTATTATTATAAAAAGTTCAAGCCACGTCACCAGAATTATAATCTAGACACTTCGTCAGCTGTCCCTCCTTTATTAAGCATTGATATTTTTAACAAAATTAAATCATAATTTTAGTTCTCTCCTTGTATGCACTGGGGTGGGCAGTAATAGCCGTAATGCCCTGTCCAAGAAGAAATGCCTCATGAATTTCAGTATTATTTATTTATTTATTTAAATTTAGAATAAAACTACATTTATTTTTTTATTTTATTATCTTAAAAAAATGTATTGATATGTCAAATAAATATTTGTACAATGTAATAAATTATTTTTTATAATTTATTACATTAATTATATCAATAATTATTTGATATGTTAGTAAATTTTTTTAAAAAATACACATATTATTATTCTTATAAATAATACTAAGTGTATTATATTAAAAAATTCACTCACGTGTCAATTATATATTAATATAATTAATATAATAAATTACGCACTAATTTATACCAATAGTAACATGACACACAACGAATTAAAAAAAAAGTGAAATACAAGATTACACCTGGCATTACTTCTAATCTGTACTTAATTACAAAGGTAATCTCTGGAAATCTCCGAGCCAGAATTCAATTAGGCCCATTACATTGGTTAAGCCTAATTCGCTCTCCATGGTCCGCTCCCTCCATTTCAGCCTTCCGGCTTTGACCAAAGTTTCAACTCGGCGGAAAACACAAAGTTGGATAAGAAACCAGCCGGCAGATCGCCACTGTCTCTACGGCTCTAGCTCACCTCCTTTCATTACAGACACCAAGTAATCTTCCTCAGTCTGATTTCATTATTTCTAGAATCATAGTTTGAGAATTCATTGCTCCATTGCGAGCCGAAACCTTTGTAACAATGACGTAAAGGTCATTCATGTGTGTTTTATTTAGCTAGCGTCCAATTTCGAGCATCACTCTTGAGTTTTACACGACGGGCTGAAAGCAATTATGGATATAACTGTGCCGATGAAACATTGCCCTGAGGGGCGTTGTTTATTTCACCCTCAGAGCACAAGAAATAGTTGTTTGAGAAGTAGGGCTAGAAATGGGATTGGTTCCAGCGATAGTAGGTCTATTAGATTCTGTGTTGGAGGAGAAACTCGGTTTTTTGGTACTCATGCTGATAGTTTTGAATTCAGAAAACCCGAGGTGCCGCAGAAGCGCAGGCTAGAAAGAGTTTTTGTGGCTTCAAGGGTTGAAACGATTGGTCCCACTGGTAAAATTCGACATGTAGGGAAAAAACTGAACGCTGAGACAACTAGCTCCGACTCCCAGTCAACTCCCAAAAAGGGATCACAAAGTTCTGAGGAGTTCAAGAGCAATGATCAACTCCGACAACTGGTTAGAAATGGTGAATTCGAAGAAGCTTTTAAGTTTCTTGAAAGCATGGTATATCGAGGTGACATTCCAGATATTATCTGTTGTACAAGTTTAATTCGTGGATTTTGTAAGATTAATAGGACAAGAAAGGCAGCCCGGGTATTGGAAATTTTGGAAGGCTCGGGGGCAGTTCCTGATGTGATAACGTATAATGTATTGATTGGTGGGTATTGCAAGTCCGGGGAGATTGATAATGCGTTGCTGGTTTTGGACCAAATGAGTGTTTCTGCAGATGTTGTTACATACAATACAATTTTGCGAACTTTGTGTGGTAATGGAAAACTAACGGAAGCTATGGAAGTTCTTGAAAGGCAGTTGCAGAAGGAGTGCTATCCTGATGTAATTACATATACAATATTGATTGAAGCAACGTGCAAAGAAAGTGGGGTTGTGCAGGCCATGAAGCTATTTGATGAGATGAGGAACAAAGGGTGCAGACCTGATGTTGTCACTTTCAATGTTCTAATCAATGGCATTTGTAAAGAAGGGAGGTTAGATGAAGCTATCAAGTTCTTAAATAACATGCCTTCATATGGATGCCGACCAAATGTGATTACTCATAATATTATCTTACGAAGTTTGTGTAGTATGGGGAGGTGGGCGGATGCAGAGAAACTACTAGCTGAAATGGTTCGAAAAGGATGTTCTCCAAGTGTTGTTACTTTCAACATATTGATTCATTATTTATGCCAAGAAGGTTTGCTTGGTCGAGCTATTGATATTTTGGAGAAGATGCCAAAGCATGGATCCACCCCAAATTCCTTGACTTATAATCCTTTGCTTCATGGGTTCTGCAAAGAGAAGAAGATGGATAGAGCAATTGAGTATTTGGATATAATGGTATCTAGGGGCTGTTATCCTGATATTGTCACCTACAACACTTTACTCACTGCATTATGCAAAGATGGAAAGGTCGATATTGCTGTAGAAATACTAAATCAGCTAAGCAGTAAGGGTTGCTCTCCTGTTTTGATAACTTACAACACTGTGATTGATGGACTGTCAAAGACAGGGAAAACCGAACATGCTTTAAAGCTTCTGGACGAGATGCGAGGCAAAGGTCTAAAACCAGACTTAATTACTTACTCTTCTCTTGTTGGAGGGCTTAGCCGGGAAGGGAAAGTTGATAAAGCAATCAACTTTTTCCATGAACTGGAAGGAATGGGTGTCCGGCCAAATGCTATTATCTATAACTTTATCTTGCTTGGTCTGTGTAAAGCTTGGCAGACCAGTCGGGCAATTGACTTTTTGACTTACATGGTAGCTAGAGGATGCAAACCCACTGAGGGAACATACACCATTCTCGTTGAAGGTATTGCCTATGAAGGTTTTGTGGAGGAAGCTTTGAAGTTACTGAACGACTTGTGCTCCAAAGGTGTGATTAGAAAGAGTACTGCCGAACAGGTTGTAGTTAAGCCATAGGTTCTTCTATTTTCCATTGCCTTCTTAGTTCTTTCACAGGATATCTCCTAGGAGTAGTTCAATCCTAATAATCACTTCTGAGAACAAAGTATTTACACTTACAGATGCTGTTTATTGCGAAAATGGTGAAGTTTTTTGTGTTCTTGGAGCCTGCTATTGAAACAATAACTGATATTATATCTCATTTGGGTGAAATAAATATGTTGGGGGCATGAACTTATAGCTCATCTTTGCCCAGATTTTGTATTAACTACATGGATTGTGAGAATGCAATGTAGTTGTACCTGTCTTTTTGGCCAAAAAGATATTAGAAGTTACGAAGAACAAACAACATGATAACCTCATCAGACTGCAATATGAGATTACATTGATAAAGTGCAGTAACACAAAACCCAAACTCTTAGCTTTATCAGTAGCTAGTGCCAATATTATGAGTATGACATTAGATTTTCAGTAATAGGCAAATACACAAACCATTTACAACACTGAACGAGAATTCAATCCTTTTGTCACATCCATCCTCCCCATAAAAACTTGTCCTTTCATGCATGTGATAGGCAGGAGGTAGAAAATTCGTATCACTCACCAGAAAATGCATCTTCTAATTATCCTTCATCCAAAATATTCTACGGATAATCGTGTCAAATGTTGTAACGTCAATGTTTTTTGGTCTTTGTTCTTGGGGTCCTTGCTTTGCTAGTTTCATTTGGCGGTTTCCATATGATATCCTCGAGATTACCACAGAAGTTCTTGAAGAACTGCAGCCAAGAGACAACAAACCTTTCTAAAAACTAAAAACAAAACTCGAAAATAAAAGTGATGGGGCGGTCTTTTAGGATAGTTTGAATTTGAGTTTGAGTTCGAGCTCGAGCCAACCTACCTTGAGGTACTCACTAGCATCTCCAACCACTCTTTGAATGTCTACCATGATGAAAGTGGGTGCAATTTCAAAAATCTTCATCCAAAAAGTTACCGATCAAAATCGCTCCAGCAGCGGGGAGAGAGAAGGTAAAACTCAATTCTTTAAATCATAGAAGCATACCTCAAGAATAACCGAGAAATGAGACGTTTTACTCGATGATGACCCTTCAACTCTCATCTGTAATTTACCAGAATTTCATTTGAAAATAGAAGAATCACATTGCCATCCAAAATGCAGTTTATACACACATACACGAAGAGAAAACATTTGATATATCTGAAAAGGAATTACCTTGTAATTTCGAATATGCGTCTTAAAACCCATCGATTGAGCAACGACTTCCATGGTCGATAATATCACATTTGCCGGCTTCTGAGAGACAAAGCGAGTCTGATACTTTATGGAGTCCTGTTTAAGGCACGACTCATTTGAATTTCTATAAGAGTGGAAAACTTATGGCAAAACTATTCATTGAGGTCCACAAAAAAATCGATTAGAAATCCATCATCACACCTGGCCACGGTCAAACAGAGTTGCAAGATTTAACCCTTGAGATAAAATTATTAAGTCAAATGCATTAAGATTAAGAGGGCCCCGGTCCTCACTCCCAAGTTCTTCCTCGTCGGACCTTTGTTCCTGGTGTCCAATATAGTTGAGTGAGTGGAGGGGCGAAGAGTAGAAAGGATGTTTCAGTGATTAATGGAAATAAACTATAACTACCTCGGGGTCATCAAAAACAGCGTTTACATCGTCCAGATTTACATCTTCATATTCAAAAAGTCTGACGGGATCATAACCCTTCTTATACCATTCATCCTCCCTGATCTGATCAATTGAGATTCGCTACAAAAATCGAAAAACAACTTACCAGGAGGAATAAAAATCCAAAATACCAAGATTGCAGGCGTTCATTTCCGGAAAAAAAAAACACTTTGCAACAAATAAAATTACCCTAAATAATAAAGTTCTTTGCATATTTTAAATGGCTGACTTGTGCATCAGATATCAACCAATTGTTTCTTGATTCACAGTTTGTGATCTTCCACGTATGAAAATCAGGTAATGGAAGAGAGGATCGTGCAGAGAAAAGACTTGTCCTGGAATCCATACTTACAGTTTCAGGATTTGGATCCAAAATTCTATGGATTAGAGATTTCGCTCCGACGGGAAACCAGGATGGACATGAAAAATCGGCATTTTCAACCTGCAGAAAGAAATCAAAATAACTAAGTGTATATGGCATTGACACCTTCAATTATGATGGAAATGAAAAAATTATCTACAGTAAAATCCAGCACCCCATAAGACTTCGATCAAATGTTAACAATGGAGGTAGGTTATGATTCATGACATCAAAGATTGCTCAAATCAAATGCTGCACCATTTCATTCATATGCCCCAATTCTCTTGGCCAGTATGATGAGCCTATATTATGGATCTCATTTAGAGTTGTTTTTTCATATAAACTAATGTAAGCTTGTGTTGCACAACTGACGATTGTATTTCGGTCTTCGCAATGAGTATTTTTCTTTGCTCGGAATTTTTTTTGAAAGGATTTTTTATGTAAATTCTAGGATTGACGGTGATTCTCAAATATCGCAGAACAGAATGAAACAAGACCATAAACTTTTCAACATTTATAAAAAAATACCCCCACGAAAGAGCATTGTACAATGAGGATAATTGTAAATGTTCATGCCTTACTATATAGCGTGGTGAGATCAAGCTCATCAAATGGAAGATATCCAGCCATCAGTACATAAAGAATTACCCCACAGGACCAAATGTCTGCCTTGGTACCATCATAACCTTTGTGACCAAGCACCTCTGGAGCAACATAATTTGGAGTTCCACAAGTTGTTCGAAGTAAGCTAACTCCCTGTACGGAAAAACCATAAACAAATTTCACATCGTCTTCAGTAACAGATGAAATGTCAACATGAAATAGTAAAAAGTTTTTTTAAGCATCTTACTTCTTCAGGCAATGCACTAAGACCAAAGTCTGAAATCTTCAAATTACCTTGGGAATCAAGAAGAAGATTTTCAGGCTGCTTAAAAAATATGCGTGTTAGAAGAAATTTTTTGATTTGAAACAAAATAAAGACAGCGGCTACAAGATTTCAATCGAAGGACCGTTGAACCTTCAAATCTCTGTGGTATACTCCCTTGCTGTGGCAGTAATCAACACCGTCAACAAGCTGTTGGAAGTATCTCCTCGACTCAGTTTCACTAAGACGCCTTTTATGAATCTGCATCGATCCAAGAGTTATTTTATCCATTATTCAACTGCAGAAGAAATTAACGGCAATTTGCAAAAAGATTATCAATGTGGTAGAACTTACTATTTTATCAAATAGTTCACCGCCTGTAATGAACTCTAAGATAATATATATCTTCGTACGGCTAGCAAGAACCTAAGTATGATCATTTTGAGCATTAGAAGTTGGGGATAAAAAAGTTGGAGAAATGAATATCTGAAAAGAAACTAGTTTCATGCCTCGTGAAGACGAACAACATAAGGGTGTCTGACAAGTTTCATAATGCATATCTCCTTTTTGATCTGCGAGATAGTGAAATTATAAGGAAGACGACCTAAGGAAAACACGTTAAGCACACTAATACTATCAGTAGTCAGATCATCCAAACTTAAAAGGTAACAAAATAGAGTAATTCCGTCAAATCTCCCTACTCCAAGAGCGCATCATAGCTTTGTTCTTTGTCCAACATCTATAGCATCAAACCTCAGTAGCAAATTTTAGGATTTCAGCCTTCAATTATTGTTCTGTGTTTCAAATGATGGTCCATAGAAACAGCGAAATTCGTATTTTGAACCGCGATTGACCAATTTCATCTGGGTTCAAAAGATTAGTATCGAATTCAGAAAAAGGGAGAGAGAGAGTGATAGAGAGAACCTGGTCGGCCATCTTGTGCTTGATGATGGTGCTCCGGTCTAGAACTTTCATAGCGACACTCTCGCCGGTCTCCGTGTTCTGAGCAAACTTTACCTTAGCAAATGTTCCCTCCCCGATCGTCCTCCCCACCTCATACTTCCCCACTTTCCTCACCACCATCTCTCCCTTCAATTTTCCTTCCGCTTCCCGCTACCCACTTTACTCTATACGACGTTCTCTCTCTCTCCCCCCTCCTTTCTCTCTCTCTCTTCCATAAAAGCACGAAGAACGCGCCTGAAGTGTTGACAAGAGGAAGATGCTTGCAATTTTCATCTAAATATTCGCTGAAATACCCAAAAAAAAAAGATGAAATTTACAGTAAGACTCGAACTTTACCAAAAACATTGGAGTAATAATTACACTGCTTTGTCTAATTTCAGAAACCAAATTACTAAACATTTGAGGTAACCTTTTACAACCAAACAAAAAACATTTCTCAAATTAAATAATCGAATCGCTTGGCTTCAACTTTTACAAAAATGTTAAAGTGCAAGTTGTACAGAAGGTATTTCTACTACTTTACTTTTGTGTGTAATTTATTCTACCATTAAGTATATAACCATTAATTGAGCTGGCTTTTCTTGTTCCAAACGTCATCTTGCCTACAACACTTAAACGTCAACGAAAACCCGGCTAATTTCAAAATCGTTTATTTTCGTAGAAAAATTTCTAATTTGTGAACAGAATCACGTTTGGTTTCTTCTTTGGATGAGTTCATACGCCAAACATCTGTGGCTAATCTAGTATCAGACGTCATTCACATCGCAGACAAGTCGATGTTCAATTTCAGGTGGCTTTCTCTTTCAGTAGTACACAGTATGCTAGTATGGTTTCCTTTTTATTTCAAACTGAGAGTGGATTGTACAAGACAGTTCCTTCATCGAGCTTCTTCTTCTTTTATTTAACATTGTTTAAGAAAAGCTAGAACCTCTCTCATTGGGCAGAGTAAAAGAGCTTCCCGTCCACTTTTTTTTCACCTTGACAGATTCATTCCAGGAAGGCCAACAAACTGATCCGCTCAGTTTCTAATTCAGATCATGTTATGAGATTATGGGAGTTTGGGACCTATCAGACGTAGAAAAAATGTCAAACAAGCAAACTAGAATAGCAATGAGAGGAAGAAGTCCCAACCATATTTCAGTACAGCCATTGAATTTATACAAGTTCCGCACGGAAGAGTACTGGTACTGTTCAAGACCATGCTAAATTCAGCAAAGCAAATGAAAAAGGGTTCTTGGCCGAGGCCGTGGCTTCAAAGGTAGTTGCATAGAGGGCTGTGGAGGAAAATATGCAGAGAAAGAGTGTAGAGACAGAGGTTGCAATTCAGCTTAAGTTGACAAAACATTGTTCTCTTCGATTGAAATCGATGTACTACACGAACAAAACTGGTTCCCAGATTCTGTCCTCAGTTTCAAGTATCCAAATTGCAATAACCAAATCATGGAAATCTCAGTTTCAAGTATCCAAATTGCAATAGCCAATCATGGAACCATCAAACTCACTCTTACAAATAATGTACAACAATTTAATCCAACGCCATCAAAAAGAATTCTATAGATAAACAGCAAAACATTTGCCAAAACCCTATATTAAGAAAACATCCATTATGTGATTTTAAAGTAATAAACTTGAAACATAGAAAAAACACACATCTTTTATTCTTTTGATCAAATGCCAGAAGTCTGTGGTACCTTAGGAACAACCTTAGCTTCCTGGGTCAAATTGCCAACACCTGGTCTTCCATCAACGGTAGGCGGCACTGGACCCACTGCCTGATAGGACGACACAACACCTGTCGATGCTGCTGTATAGAAAACCTGTCTTCCGGCCGCGTCATATCCAACCTGCGCATACCCAGTCTCAGCCATGGCAACCTTTGGCTGCACCATTTGTATCCCTTCAGTTGTGTAACCACCGACCTTCGGTTGTTGATACGAAGCATGTTGAGGTACTGCATTATATACATCTGGTATAACTCTTTGCATGCCGTAATAAGCTTGGCCAACGGGTGCCGGCATTGGTCTGACTGTCTGAGCCTGGTATAGCCCAGCCGCCGTTTGAATCAAATAAATTGGCTGTTCCGCTCCCGTGGGAGTAGGAGCTGCTGCCACTGGATACATACCGGTGGGTATGTGGCGCTCTTGAAAGTACGGCGTCGGGATTGACATTGGGACTGGGGCTTGAGCAGAGATAGGCGAAGCAATGACTTTTTCTGGAATTTTCTGACTGTAATAATCACTTGGGTAGGTCCAAGTACTGACCTCGTCGCTTTTCCGCTGGATTAAAGCTTGCTCTTGGCTAGCAATCTGCAGCCTCTGCAATTCCTGGATCTGCAATTGGATTTCCGAGGGAGACATCACCGGATCTCCAACTACGTGCCGGTCCTCCGACCCACAATCCGATCCGGCTGTAACGTCCTTCGTCGTAGAATCTGGAACAACACGGGGATGCGAGGATTCCGCCAATTCTGAAGCCTGTAAAGGCGGATATCCTTTATCTAACCCGAACAGAAAATCTGGATTGGCTTCGGGATTCGCCGCAACCGCTGGGAGCGAAGAACCTCCAGCGGGCTGGATCTGCACGGAATTCAACGCATCGACAAACCACTGACGTTCCGATTTGGAATCGTTCGATCCAAAACTTGTCGGAGCTGATGAATTCAACGGGAAAAGAAAGAGCCGGAGCCTCGCGGGTTTTACAGATGCCCGATACAAGCGGTCGTATTCTGACATCATGTGTTCTAGGTCCTCATCATTAGTAACAGATATCAAGGCATCGAGGTCTTCTCCAGGTAGTTGGTACTTAAAACAAACACTGGAATCAGAGAGAGAGGATAGCTTGGAAGAAATGGCAGAGAAATTGATTCCCCGATCAACTGCTAGAATCTTAGTTTCCCCTCCGATGTAAGCGAGCTGATTATCATGGGCCCTGGGTTGGATTTTTCCGCCGTAGCTGCACATAAATTTGACCTTATCACTTATATTGCCTCTGTTACTGTTTCCGGTTGCCATGGCGGTAGAGTTGGGCTGAGGTTCATCCCAAGCGGGGTTCTCGCAGTCAATTTCTCGGGAACGAGGGGAGGAATCTCGCGAATCAGGATACGAAGAGTAAGAATAATTCTCCATAGGAGAAATCTGGAAGAGCCGTGAAAGGGGGTCAGAGAAACAGAGAGGTTCGGGAAATGGTTCTAGGGTTTCGGAAGAGGAGGAGACGAGCGTCGGAGGAGAGAGAATAAGGGCTGGGAGATGCAGCGCGGCTGCGTTTTGTGGAAGAGTGGGACCCGCATCTTAGTGTGATTAGGAAGGAAGTAGTGGGCAAACCTTCAAAGCAAACATGCATAATCTTAGAAATTTTTATAAATTTTCCCTTTTTCTGGATTTATTATTTTTAATTGATCAAATTTTAATTATTTAATTATTTTACTATATTATTATAATAAATAAAACTACCATAAAAAGGATGAAATTGATGTCTCAGTCTTAATTTATTAAGAACAAATTTACCATTTAGAGATATGTTACCTTACTCGAGAAAATACCCATTTTGGTAAATAAATACTAGTTACCACGTTCTTATTGTGTTTATACGGTGATTATACAATGTGTATTGGCCGATCAAATATGATGTGCATTAATAAATTATTCCCCAATATAGAAATATCTCTCAAAAAAAAATCAAGTCCCCTATTTGTTTGTTCAACTCTAATTTAATATTTATATATGAAGTTAATGGTGTTGATTAATTATTTTTAAAAAAAATAAGCGTTGAGTCAAATCAGCAAAGCTGAATAATATATCAATTATTTACTACTATACTCAATCATTCAGCATATTCTTTTCCAAAAGGGCACCTTAAATTTAAGTCGTCAGCAGGATTCGCTCCAAACGACCCTTTAAGAATTTTTGTTGTTAATTACGCTAAATTTTATTGCTTGGCAAGGTCACTTCCGTTAAACTAAAATATAAAATAATTAAATAATATACGGTATATTATTTTAATAATTTATTGTTTAAAATTTTAATATAATTTTTTTTGGTGGGAAGGAGAAGTCAAAGAGAGGGCTTCGTATTCTAGGTAGTCAAAGCTTAAACAAGTCCACTTCGGTTACGTGGCACTCTCTCGTCTCCACCTTCCACCATGCCCGCCACCTGTTCGAATAATTAACTGTAGAGAAAAAGGTAAAGGCCAAAACGCAGAAATGGGGAAGAAGAGAGCGAGAAGTGGCGCCTTTATAACAACGTAGAAAAAAATATCTTTTTTTCCGTATTTTCAGTTTTTTGTTTACAAGGAGAGATTCATCGACGGTCGCTCAGACTGTCGGCGATTGTTTTAGCGACAGTCACATTGAAGGGTTTTACGTTTAAAGCTAATACTTTTTGTAATGTGTCGTTTTTTGTTTATTTTGTTAACTGGCTACAAAAAAATTATATCAAAGCTTAAAGCCAGCATGTTTCGGTACAGACTTGGGGAAGACATGTGGGGCTAGGACCCTTATTTTTCTCGTGAAGTTGAACAGCAGCCTCGTGAAGGAGAAATGTCTTCATTTGGGCATGTTTCCTCTTCCCTTTCCATCAAGTATTTAGCTCAACGACATGTGAAACAACTGTTCATGACGACCTCGTTTTGGCTCTTGAAATCTGAAATTGAAACTGTACAAGTCCTTTCCACTGTTGTCGTTTGAATACAGCCAGGGAACTAATACTAGCAGACAAATTCTGTGGGAGAGAGAAAATGGTGGTTTTCGTCAATACTTTTGAAGATATTGTGGGCTGTCATCGCTGTGTTTTCTTAGAGAGAGAGTGTACATGGTGATGGTGATTAAGAGCAGAGGCTTGTAAGATTCTAAAAATATCTACACCAATAATCATATGATCTTGCATGCAAGAAGGTATTTGTTAGCCTGTGTGTAAATTTGTAATATTATGTCTAATTTAATGACTTATATTGAACTATTTAAGATAATGAATTATAGCTTTTGTTAGATGTTTATGCAGGGTGAAGTGTTGACTATGTGTAGATGAGCTAAGTGATGATATATAAGCCATGGAACGACAAATACAGACAATCATCATGACGTCATTGTTTGAAGTAAATTTCATAAATAATAAAATCGGAAGAATATCCTGAATTTAAACGTTACCTAATCGTAAAATATTCCATGATAATAATTCCACATACAGAGAAATACAAGAACAAGATTAATGTTGCTCATGATGTATGTACAGTTATTATAAGAAGCTGCTCCATTCTGTCTTCAAAGATGAAACAGGAAAGGGGGTCAAACTTTGTCAAGTTTGATTGCGAAAATTTCGGAGAGAAGGACACGTAATCCAACCTTCGATTTGGGGGGAGGAAGAGGCTGACGTACCATATTTGTCTAATTATCCAAACCTTCAAAGCTTCAACATAGATTCCTGGAAGACCTGTAAAAGTTCATTTCATGCGTGGTTAGATTTCTGTGTTTGTGGAGTTAACCTTCTTAATGAGTTGCCTATATATTCCGTAGCACGATCCAGTTCATTGCATCAAGCTTTTTCTTGGCCAATATCATCAGAGAGAGAGAGAGAGAGATGGAACTCAATGAAGTGTTAGTCTCTCTGCAAAGAGAAGTTTGGGAGGATGACATTCCCACTGAAATGAACGACCTTTTATCCCCGGACTGGCCATTCTATCAAAACGCGGCTGATTTTGTTCCATATGCTTCGTTCGAAGCACTCTCTCCGTCGTTCGAACGAAGCTTCACCAGCTTCCCTTTGGATCAAGCCTGCTACTGCCCTTCCGCTAACGATTTATCAGGAATGGAAAACACCGATTCTTCTTATAATGGCTTTCAAACATCTCCTTTTATGTTCCCCATGTCTTATTTGCACGAAGAAGAACTCTGTGTACTTCCCTTTGAAGCCTCTTGCGAAACGGAGGAAGTTCGAATGACGGAAGTGGACGTTCGAACGAAGAAATTGCAGGGGAAGCCATCGAAGAATCTGATGGCCGAGAGAAGACGAAGAAAGCGACTAAATGAGAGGCTCTCAATGCTACGATCTATTGTCCCTAAGATAAGCAAGGTAAACCACGAACATGAGCTTTAATCCGAGTTTTTTCTTTCAGTCTCGGTCTCTAGAGTGTTCTGGGTGGATTATTATGAACAGATGGACAGAACTGCCATACTTGGAGACACCATAGATTACATGAAAGCACTGTTCGAGAAAATCAGCTACTTGAAACGAGAAATCGAAGTGGGTGCTAATCAGTTTGAGTCAGTGGGTCCTTGTAGGGACGTCAAATTAGACGAATCCTCGGTTAGAACTGCCCAAAAGGTACATAAACTCCATCAAATCTTCATCATTGTTTAGAGAAAATTTCAAGAAATTACATATTTATTATAAGCCATGGGTTTACAGCTGGAGGTGGAAGAAAGAAATGGCGAAACTTGGATCGAGATTCGCTGCCCAGGAAAGCCCGGTTTATTGTCACTTACAGTGAATACTCTCGAAGCATTAGGCCTTGAGATCAAAGAGTGCGTTATTAGCTCCTTCAATGACTTTGCCATGCAAGCTTCTTGTTCAAAGGTAATGAAAAAGCCTCATTTCCTGTTATTTGTTAAAAAAGAACGCTTTGCGTTTTGTTTTGATGAGCATCACTGGTGTGGCCAAGGAATCCAAGCAAGGAACAATGGCGAATCCTGAAGATATAAAGAATGCATTGTTCAGAACTGCAGGATACGAAGGAAGACGAATGTAGCATGTAGAGGCAGATTTGTACTAAAAGATTGCTGAAGCCTGGAGATTCCTTTTTCCAATCTCTCATTTTCGTACTTAAATAAAATGGGTATTTAAAAATGAAATTAAATAATATATTCTTTTCCTGAATTCCCTCAATAATCTATAATCTGATCCAGCCTTTTCCTTAAATCCACCAAAAAGCCCATTTAAAAGCCCATTTTATTTCCTGGCTTATTAATAAACAGCCCACAATCTTAGCGTGAAGACACGCGCAAGGCGTGCAAGACGGTGGGTGTCAGTTAATGATGTTAATAATAAACTCACTTCCATTATGTGCCTTAAAACACCAGCAATTTAAAAAAATGAGGACCCCTTGCCAACGCGCATCTTGGCGAGTCAAGAGCACGGGATTATAGTAATGGACAGAGGCAGAAGAAGGAGGTATTGGTGGGTGTAATGAGATGGAGAGAAGGCCGCGTGGGGTTAAAAAGAAGGTAGGTTGGATGGAGCTGTCAGAAGCCGGCAAGCGAAAATAAAAGGCCGCTTTCCTGTCCCCCGCTAACATTATATATTGCCTTTCCTGTGTTTTTTTGTCCCCGTTTCATCTCTCTAACTTCCACTAATCCTAAATTTATCTTATCATTTATTAATCCCGAGAACAATTACTATCCTTGAAATCAATGTCCAAATCAACCCACATTTTTTTATTAGAATAATACCCAAAATTTAGTAATTTTTCTCTCGTATAAATAATAAGATCATTTAGTTTGGCGGTTGATGGGAGACGCACGTGTGATGTGGTGTTCGAGCATGCGAAAGTAGATGGAGGGGCCCACTGAGAAGGTGACTAGGTGAGTATTTTGGTCTGGGTGGGGGGGCATTTAGGGGATTGAGGAATCTGCCGAGTTCAGTGGTTCAACTATTGTTTTGGATCTATTTCAGCTTAGCGTGATCTTGTTTCTCCATTTTTCACTTTATTCAATTATTTCAATTTTCTGTATAAAAATAATAATAAAATATGGACTAAATCTGCTAATGAGAGAGTGAAGACTGAGCAGAGATAATGAGGGGACTTATCTCACTGGAACTAAGTTATGGAAAACGACACCGGATGGGGGACAGGGATAAAGACGCGTCTTAGTTTTGCGATTGACGGGATGTGTATGCAATGACAAGATTGCCACTATGGAAATCAAGTGCTACGCTGATAAGTTAGGGATCAAAATACAGTATAAATGCATGTGCTCTCTCTGCCCCACACCAACTCCACCTCCCCTCTTTCCTTTTCCTAGTTTATCTTCTTCAATTTTTTAGGATTTTTTTCTTTTTTAATTTGTCAACCCTTTTTATCCCTCAAAGCAATGCACAATTGCACATAGCAGCATGCGTCGTTATGTTATACAATAATTTAATTATAAATATTTTAATAAAATATTTTAGGGAGACACAGCGTGTTTGGCCTTTTATCTGCAATTTCTTTTCTTGAAAGGCTTATTTTAATGCAAATAGCCTCCCAGTAGAGCGAATGAGCTTCTGTTACTTTGTGGAAAATGGAGGGTCCTTAGTCTCTCTCTCTCCCCCCTTCCTGCTAGTGCTACTACCAAAAACCGCTATCAATCCTACCCTCTTTCTGTGCTATTGAGTTGCAGATTTATTCAGGTAAACCATTGCAAGTTTCAAACGTCTCAAGCTTTGTTTTTTGGTTTTTTTTCGGGTAGGATTTCACGAAGAAGAAAGATTTTTTTTAGATGCCGTGCTCTTTTTTTCTGATTTACTGGCTTGGTCTTGATTACTCTTCCTGTTTGGTTGCTGAGAAAATCGAAGGCATAGAAGGTAGTATATTTTTGTTGTTTTCATGTTTCATTTCGGTGTCGGGTTTACTTTAAGTTGAGAAAACACACTGAAAAGTAATAATTGTGTTTTTCGTTTACCCCTATTTCCATTTTCTTCATTTTTTTATATTTCATTTGGTTAATGAAAAGTATGAATCTGTGCTTCCCTTTCTTCATTTTTACTCCCCATCTTTTTTAGTGTGAATTTATTGGTTAGTTTAGTGGGTTCGTTTCACATTTCATCGTTTTGGTCTGTGCGAAATTTGGTGTTTGTTCCATGCATTATAAAAAATTTGCATATAGCTGTCCATTTTGGGCCTCCGTTATCGGCTGTGGAAATTTTGGCGAAAGAATCTGTATCTATGCTGTACAGAAGCCAAAAGACCTTTTTAAGTTCTAAATTACTCTTTCTACGAAGATTTGTAAAACTTTTTCGGGCTTGAAAATTTTCTCTTCTTGGGTGAATAATGGAGTCAAGACAGCTGAGATCTTGAATTTCTTAGTGTTCTGATTTGAAATACACCTTTTAACTTTGTCAAGTACTCAATTAATCCTTGGATCTATTGCTTTGTCTCTGCTTTGATCTTCCTTACGAATCATATTGTTGAGAAGAAATAGAACATTTTCCCAAACAAAGATAAAGTTTGGAGCAATGAAATCATGGCAGGTTGATGACTAAATTAACTGAATTGGCTTGTGCTTATTTTACAGTTTAGTTTTGAGTCTCATTTATATCTAGTAAGCGTAGATGAAAGCTCTGGAATAGATGCAGAATCTGATTTTTTGTAGAGTAACATGTTTTTTTTTTGTCATAATAATTTGTAAGGTTGAAAAGTGAATTCTCATGACTAGACCGCTGCTTGGTGTGAGGGAGGAAAATGGGAGCAATGGCATCTTATTGACCTCCACAACTGGGATAGAAAGTGTAGGACGTAATAGCCCAGGACTCAAAGAGCACTACTATCTCGGATTATCTGATTGTTCTTCAGTGGACAGCTCAACCATTACCACTGGTTCTGATGATAGCAAAACTGTTCTGAATCTGAAGGCTACAGAGCTTAGGCTAGGCCTTCCTGGGTCTCAGTCTCCTCGGAGAGATCAAGACTTTAACTTGCGCAGCTCTAATCCACGCGATGAGAAACCCCTCTTCCCTTTGTATCCTTCAAGCGATGGACACTACACTTCTCCTCACAAGGCTCTTGTTTTAGGCAACAAAAGAGGGTTTTCTGCCGCCATGGATGGGTTCTCTCAGGTGATATTAACTGCTCAATCTGTCGAACTAGTTTTTTTAAATTGCTGTCTGTAAATCTGCCATATGGTTGCTTCAGGAAAAATATCATGCTCATACCGAGGATAATGCGATGCTATCTCCAAGGCCGAACTCCAACTTGGGACTTAATTCTGGCTCAGTTCTCGACAGCCTGGGGGCTCATACTGGGATCGCGAAAGAGGCGATTTTACATAATAAAGTACAAGAAGGCTCTAATAACCCCAATGATGACATACCGAACCAAAATGTTGCTACTATGACCAATGGCAGTGCACCTGCTACCAAGTAAGTTTGATAAAATGTGTATTTGATGCTAGTCTATGAATCAACCCTGAGAATGATTTATAATCTTCTTTCTCGTAGGGCACAAGTTGTGGGTTGGCCACCCATAAGATCATTCAGGAAGAACTCCTTGACTACAGCTACAAAGAACAGCAATGAAGTTGATGGAAAAGCAGCAGCTGGTGCACTTTTTGTTAAAGTTTGCATGGATGGTGCTCCTTATCTGAGGAAGGTAGACTTGAGAAACTATTCTGCATACCAAGAGTTGTCTTCTGCCCTTGAGAAGATGTTTAGCTGTTTTACAATAGGTGAGCTTTCCGATTCGGTATCAGAGATTCTAACCACATGATTATGTAATATAACTTCGTCTAATTTCTAATACTTTTACCTTTAAAGTGAAGCATCCTAGATTGCTTGGTTCGTGTTATTGTTTTCCTTAATGGGTGCAGGTCAATATGGGTCTCATGGAGGTCTGGGCAGGGAAATGATGAGTGAAAGCAAGATAAAAGATCTTCTTCACGGGTCGGAATACGTTCTTACCTACGAGGATAAGGACAGTGACTGGATGCTTGTTGGTGATGTGCCCTGGGAGTAAGTTCTATTGCAATTTTTCTGCTTTTTTTCTTGTTTGTTCATGTATAAAACCGAATCTCCTCTCATCCTGCAACTTCAGACTTTGTGATATTGCTGTGTGCATTTATAGAGTGGAAATCGTATGCATATAGTGATGCCTTCACACTTTGCGTGGAAGTGAATCGTATAACTCTTCATGTTGTTTATGATCCATACTTTTCATCTTTGATGTTCCAAAGGGCTTGATTTATTAGGAGTGGAAAGTTCAATAATAATCTCGTCTATCTAGGATCGAGATATGAAGTGAGCTGGAACTGCTGTCGGGGATATGAATGGTTTCTTCGGTTGCTAGATCTTAATGGCCTTGAGTTAGACATAGTAGAAGTTCTTGAATTTCTCTACTCGTCAATTAACTTTAGCTGACAAAACCAGTAGCTAACAGGTCGAATTTAAGTTGCTAGAGTATCTCTCTCATTCTCTCTCTCTCACCCACACACATGGCGTCATTCTTGCTCTTGATGAATGTTTTTCTCTAAAAACTGCTTGCGAGTTCTAAATATTCGAATTCTGTCATTCAGAATGTTCATTGAATCCTGTAAGAGGCTGAGGATTATGAAGAGCTCTGATGCCATTGGCCTGGGTAAGTATCTCATTCAAGCAGTGCCAGGTTTTTTAGTTGATATTTTTTTTAATGCTGGATGAAATCCTTTAAATGGTAACATAAAGAGTTAAGTCAAGTGATCTCCATCTGCAGAAAGTGAACAAACATTTTATAAGTTATGATTTTCAGAGGTTTTAATTTTGTGCACAGCTCCAAGGGCCGTGGATAAGTGCCAAAACAGAAACTAACAAGCACTGCTCAAGATCTATGCTATCCTTCCAGCAGTCATCTCAGAAGGCCATGTTAGAAAAAGCTTATGCTATACTTCTTTGGTAGGTGTTGGACTGGGTAGAACATCATGTGTAGACGCATTATGAGGATTTTATGACAACTAGTATATTTGTGGATGCTTTCGAACTCATGTTTTCCTCTGTGTTTGTAGTTTATAAAATCAACGTTACTCCTCCCCTATCCGATCGGGAGTTGTAAAATTTGTAAATCTGATTGTCTATGATGTGTTTTAGTGTGTGATGAGAGTTACTACTTCCTAGTAATTTTTCTCTTCTTATATTTTTCTACTGGAAACTATGGAAGCTCTGGGCTGCAAGTTAAGTGTAGAAACTGGGATATTACACACGGTAAAGGTTACTAGTTATGATGAATTGGTCTGCCTTTTTGTTTTTGTTTTTTGGGTTTGTCTGAGAAATTGAAGCAAGTGGACTTGGTTGTCAGGCAAGCATGTGGAGTTCTGATAAGTTGCTGCCTCCTTGGGATGGTTAATAATTATATTACTTGATAATACCCAACAAAACCAGAAACCTTGCCTAATTACTCCTGAAATGGGTGGAAAAGTTGCTTGTGTTGTTACATATTGGCGATCATTTAAAGGTCCTTGTAAGTTTCATAAACACCCCACACATTTAATCTCTTAAAAAAAATATTTACTATTATTGTTCTTCACAAAAAAAGAGTTTAGATGGATGGGTTTGCATTAATATTTGTAAGGTAACTCAAAAAAAAAGAAAATCTTAAACTAACAGGGTTATTAGTTTCTTGTTGTTCCAGTGTTTTGTTAAAAAATTTAAAATTGGGAACCCGCACTCGAACAGTAGACTCTCATTCTCGAATAGTAGACTTTTGCTCTCGTGAACAAAGAAACAAGCGGAAGTCTGCTTTCAAATAGTTGGCTCTCGTTCTCCAATAGCAAACTCTTGCTCTAGTGAACAAAAAAACGAGTGAGAGTCCACTCTTACACAGTGGGCAAATGTGAGGGTCGGGCAGACTTGCCATTGTAAAATTATTACTAAAAATCTAAGAGAGCTACAGTCTCTTGAGGTTTATTTTGTTAACTTTAATGACCATATAATTAATTTTTTTTTTTGTTAATTATCTTTATTTATATATCAGAAACATACAAGTTAAGTGAGAGATGTTGTATGTTCATTATTGGCGGGTTTGTAAAATTAGGTATGCATAATTGTTCGTGTGGACCCATTCTTCCAGTATCTTTACTCAGATAATTTTGATTGGAGATAGCCTTTTTGAAAAATGCTTCACCTAAACCAGCCTAACTTATTACCTTTTTTTCTTTTTACTCTCATATCAGTCAATTCCTTGGTTCCGTGGCGTTAATCACTGTTTATGTCGTAAACCCTTCGACTAAAAGCCTCTTAATTCTAACCTTTTCAAACCACCTTTTTATGAAAGTAAGAGCGGAAATAATGGTGTTCTTCCAGTCAGTGATTGAAAAAGCCTTCCCTAATTAAAGTCTCTACGCGTGCTCCAGTGAGAGAGAGAGAGAGAGAGAGAGAGAGAGAGAAGCTTTTTTATCATAAATCATGCAGAAGAACATTAATGGCGGTCTCTACGACCAAGAAGATGGACCAGTTATGGTCAAAGGATCTTGATTTCAACTTAGGATAAAAAGACCCATCCCCTGGATCCAAATCTATTTGCCCATTTCATCATCATCTTCCCATTAAAGTGTAAAAGACAACATCCCCATTTAATCAAAATCTCCATTTACTGCTCCAACAGTTTCACAAAATCAGATGGATTAGCATCACCCACGCCCGACGCACGAGAATTCTCAATCTAAGACCTTGAACCAATCGAAATCGAATAGTGCATAGAATTGGTTAGCGTCTATCTCTCATCTGTTTCGGCTTCTGGGGGGATCGATAAACTTGTCCTACCCCAGTAATACACTGGACCACGGCCATTATGGACGTCCAACTCCCACATTCTCTTCCCATTCTTCGTCCGTTTCCTTGGTTTGAATAGGGCAGTAATGATAAACTCTTAAGGTTCATGCACTGCTCAACATAATGCTTTGTCTGCAACCTTTAAATAAATAAAAATATACAACATCACACGAAGAAAGTTGGAGTGGTTATACATGTTTGGTGGAGACGAAGAAAAGCAGGAAAATCTGCGACAAAAAAATCTTTCCAACCATTTAAAAATTTTCTCACTATCCAAACACATTTTAATGACAGTTTTTGAGTCTCTAACCTGCAAACCATTGAAACACGTTCAAAAGCTAATATCAAATTTGCTTTCTGAGAAATAATTGGATTAGAAGTTATGAACAGTTGAAGAACAAAACTCCATTCTTGAAATAAACTCCAATTTTGGTGGTAATCTTAGCGCATAAATTGTTAACTAAGACTATTTATTTTTTATCATCCTTCGCTCAAAGATCAACTGCACCAACTTCAGTAAACGGGTGTGATTATTAAAACGACTAGAGTCCAATAAGTTCATGTTGGAGGTCCGGAATTCCATGAGAAAGCATCCCACATGACTTGTTTTTGTTGCTGGGTTTCTTTCATAAAACGAATAAGCTTCTTTTTTTTCTGTTAATTATAATATAATAAATGGTAAATGCAAAGTGACGAAATGAACATAATATTCTCATTTAATCAATGTTGCTTTTGCATGATTCCCACTTCTGAAAATTTTAACCTAATCTTAACGAGTAATGCCTGAAAAAGACGTCATCCCTGTGCTTTGTCATCGTCTTTTCTTCCTTCGCTTTTAAATAAGTAACAAGATCCCTACTCTGCATTCCACCGTTAAAAAAAGGATGATGAATCCGGAGGTTCTGTCCATGAGTTTTTTAAAAGTGAAAAACTGAACATTGTTTTTGACAAGACTCCATTCTAAAAGCCAAACCTTGAGCCAAAACTCCATGTTTAACTACTATCAGGAAACAAAATGCGTGACAACAAAAGGGCGTCTCTTAAATTTGAACCAACGCAATTTTTCCAATATTATTTGGCTCTAACTAGCTTTGGCGTGGGCATGGTTTTGGTGAGTTTCCGTCTTTCACGGCCTGCACGATAATCAAAAATATAAACTAATTAATTAACAGAAAAGACTGAAAAACACGAACCCTAAAAAATAAAAAAGAAAGCATATAAACAGTTCTTATTGTCTTATCAATGGACGAAAGAAACGATGATTCTTGTTCTAGTTCAATCTAAATGCATCATTCCTAACAATCTAACCCTAACCATTCAGAAACTTGATTTTTCTTTCTTATTGTTGTTGTTCTAACATACTTGCACTGTTTAGTTTGATGTTTATTGTTGATTATATTCTTTAAAATAAATTAATAATTGGCGGTAATCAATGAATCATTTAATTATTTATAATATATTATTTTAATTGCAGAATTAACATTACCCTTATTTTATACTGAGTTTTTTTTTTTTGTGTACAGTTGATACGTGACTTTTATCCTTCCAAAATAAAAACATTATCAATTTCACTGCTGATATCTCATATATGATGTTATTTCTGAGTGCATGAATCTTTTGTTCCCTTCTGACCAAACATAAGACTGTAATTAGCCGAGTTAATTATTAAAAATAAAAAAATTATGGACAAATAAACAAATATACTATAAATATTAAAATATAACTGTAAATTTTACGATAATAACATAAATAAATTTATATCGAAAATAATATTTTCAATGAGAAATTTATAAATGTCTCTAAATCTTAATCACTGTCCAATCATGTGGCCAGGTCCCTCGACAAATGAATTCAATTGCATTACGGAAATATAATATTATTTGATTTCATCTAAAATGGGTGGAACTTAGCTGCTTGTCATTGTAGAATTATTTTGTCTTCATTTTGCTTTAGACAGACATCATATTTCTACTGCAACGGTTGAGAGTCGCTTTGCACCGCCATAAATTACGCTAGGAAAATCATTCCCGATTAAAAATTAATATTTTTTTGAATAAGTCTTTGAATTTTCCTCGAATACTTTTTTAAAACGTTAGATTTCAGAGCTAACTCAAATTTTATCAGATCCATACAAATTATGCTCACATTCGAAATTTCATTTAGTTAGTATTCTGATTTAATATATAAATATATGTCAGAATCACAACTCAATGTACTGATTTTTTTCTTTAAAATTTTTACGTAGATCTCAGTATTTATTATTTTATGTATTTTTTTTTCAATTATCGTTTGGTTTTCAACGTAATAATAATTTCTATTGCTTTTATGACTACAATGTTGTGCCATGCTTTCAATGATAAATCTAACCTCCGAATGAGTTAAATGTAAACGTTGATCAATTTCCCTTTGTGACTATTTATGACCATGACTTGTCTACATAATTTTTCAACTTATACCGTTGTATCCTCCAAAACTGCACTTTTATTAACTTCCTAGTTTTAAGATAGGTCCCTTTTTTTTACCCAAGACATAATTGGTTCTATCCTTCGTAGGATAAACTTTGTGTGTATATAAATGAAAAGTCGATGGCAATGATTGAAATAATGAGTAGAAAAAGCAAAGGAACATGGCTATTAGAGATTCTGGCAGTTATTCGTTCGTAACATGTGCTCCAATTATGACACCAACTTAACCACCTTCCTCATTTTTTTAAATTTGTTTAGTTTTTTAGTCCAATTTTAATTCCTTAATTTCTTTTTATTTAATACCGACCTCTCTAATATATCCTCCATGTGATTTTTCCCTCGCCAAATTCCCCACTTACAAAGCCCTAAAAGACGTATTGCGTCATAAAATATACATATTTTTTTAAAATTTCGATCAAGTCACATTGTTTTTAGTAAAAGAATTACGAGAAAGTCGTGTTATAATAATAAATCAAAATTATGATATGCTAGCATGCACAAAAATAAAAGGTAAATCTTAATTATAATTTTCCAAATTTTATTATTTAGAGTTGTATGTCACGTTTTCTTTAGACTGACAAAATGAATTATTGGACTAAATGTCAAATAGATCACCCATTTTAGAAGTTAAATACTGATTAAACAATGCATTCAATGGGAAACTAATTAAAGTAATATAATTACGTGACGTGATTAGGCATTTACGTACATCCTTATTGTACTAATTTCATAAGTGTGGCATGACTAGTTTGTTTGGTCGTTTCCCATTTAGTTTTAAGTATGATTATTGTCGACCTCGGTTTGATCGTGGAAGCCACCCAAAAATAAAAATTAGGCAGATAAGTGTACAAGTGTAAGAAATAAAATTTATTATTTTGCAACCATAAATATTTTATAATCAATTTTTATCGTGTAATTTGATTAAATTAAGTAAATAACTGAAGTTTTTTATCTGATAAATAATTTTAATTTTTGTGAAAAATCAAAGTTACATGAGAAATAATGTTTTTGTTATGGATGATGTTCGGATCATTCTACCTAATGTTGGCTCACACTGAGATCATGATAGATATTCCAGTTAACTGTCGAGATTCTATTTATGCAATACTCACTTCGTTCGTGCTTGCAATGCATAAACAGGAGTGAGAGAGTGGCCAAAAAGACATAAACCTCGTACGTGACAATATACGAAGATATTTGTTATGGAAACTTACAATCCAGTGCACGACAATCAGATGGTTAGATTCTCTTCTATGGTCGGATAGTCGTTTCTGTCACTGCCAACCGGATCGTAACATTGACTCAATCCTAAACCACTTAGATTATAGATATGAAGTGATGTGCTTACGGTAGGGAAGGAGAAGGCCGTGGCATTTGTATTTTCTTGAAGAATGTTTGAACTGTGTTTCAGCAAAGTTCAACGGCGACAATCGAAACTGCCCTAATCAATGTTTATCTTAGACATTTCTTTTTTTTGACTCCTATTCAACCAGTCTTTTTGACCAGAGAAAAACGATTTGTAATGCCACGTGGAGAAAAGACATGGGATGATGATGATGACACGGACATCCCACATGGTATGCTTTTCCCACGTCACCACTTCATGGGGTCCGCAAAAAGTAGTTTCTACCATAGTCGTTGATCGTTCCACACTATCATCCAACTTCGTTTGATGCTCCCAATAATGCCATTTGCATACATGCATCAGTATTTAGAAGCCAACAACATAGACTTAATATTTTTAATTATATAAATAGTTCAATTATACATATTATAGTCATATATTTTAAATTTTAAATTTAAAATATCTTACTCTCTAAATTACATGAATTTATATAAAATAAAAAACCTTAAATGAAATTTACAATGCATATCCACCGGTCTGTTCTAAATAAAATTCGGGTTATACTAAATTTTAACATTTATATATACTAAAAATCAAGTTTTGTAACAAAAAAATGTTTTTTTTAGAGAAATAATTATCGTAGATCACGTTGAGAATTAGCTGTGTAGTGTGTTTCATGTTTGTCTGATTTTCCTATTGTAAGAAGTCGTTTAACTTGTTTGGTGTCATTTAATAAGCATGCAATTATGTTAGTCTGTAACCTGTGTTATAGCCATGATGAAACTCTGATATTACCCATCTGATGAACTATGAAAATGGAATGAGCATTTCCGTGGCTGTGTATTCAGTTGATCTTTGACTGTTTCACGGGTTAACGAGTCATCTCGAGGAAGATTAAGTAAAAATTATAATCCACTCTGTAGACAGTAGATGTAGCAAGAACAGAGAAACTAGGTTTACCTAATTCAGATTTGGAAGAGATTAAATAATGATTTGGTAAGGATTAGAGAGAGAGAGAGAGAGAGAGAGAGAGAGAGAGAGAGAGAGAGCACACTCTATTCGCGGAAGGAGTTGACATTTTATGTAAAGTAGTTGTAGTCCCTAGGAATGAACACGTCAGCAGAAGCAAAGGATCTGATTGGGCGATGGAGTCGCACATGACTGGCGTATGAGAAAAAAACAGAGAAGAGGACCAACTTGAGTGTCCGAATTATTGACCAGTTGATTTAAAAGGGATTGTTTTTCACCCACTTACCCTAACCTCCTCTGCTGTCAAAAAAGCGAATCAACTCTGAGTCAGATGCTCTTTTCGGGAAGGTGCCCTTCCAGCCTTGGTTTCCTAGCTCAAGCAACCACCTTCCATTGGCATCATCTCTCTCTCTCTCTCTGCAAGAACACTTAAAATTGGGTTAGGGTCTGGTTATTGTTTATGTTTTTAAGGGAGGAGGCAATGACACGAAAGAGACGTAATACGAGAGCGGTGCAGTGACGGTGTGGCCGTGTGGGGGTCTTTCTCTGATGATCGCCGACCCACTGACACTCTCCGACTGGACCAGCCACTGAACCGGGTCCCATTCTCTCCCCAGTTGAGTTAACCAACCTTCCCAAATAAGAAAAGTTTAAAAAATTAAACCATGCTAGCTCTTCCCTATCTACTCCTAGGTTTGCAGAGGATGCATGGTGATTCTGATACTACAAACCTACGTGTCGTACTCGATTGAGTGGGTGGATCAGTCTAGCCTCTGAGGAAATTTTTCCATCAAGTTTCTAGCAAATGATCCTACGGCTAATATGAGCTGAATGAGTAAACTGACGCCGTCTGATTGCTCCGGCTAACACTTGGATACGTGATTCGAGGAAGAAGAAGAATTGAGCGCGATGCCGGTGCCTATTGCCGTCGGTTTGAAATTAGTGTAGATTTTATATTTTTGTAAATTATAATTAATCCATCATAAGACTATAATATAAATGTAATATTTCAGGTTTTAAGAAGGAAATTAAATAATTTTTTATGCATTTAGTCAATGTGTTTGCTCTAATTCATTTGAGAAATTGATTTAATTTGAATATAATAATAGCAAGTGGCACTAATTGGTTTGATACAGACACCAAAATTGAAAGTGAGTGGAGGTGACTTGCACGCTCCGATTACTGCGAGTAACGTGTGTGATGTACCAGTGGACTGTGGTAGTGTAAAAGGCTATATAATAATAGTGAACAATGAATATCGGTACTACTTACGGTTTGGGGACGCTTCAGCGCCTCCTGCAAAGGTGGCGGACGTTGACCAGAGACGGAAATTTGAACGAGCACGTGCCGGTTGAAAAACAGGTAATAAATTTCGGAGATCACCTTTTCCAATGAATATTTATATTGGATTCAAGAAAAAGCCAACCCATTGTAGCCTGTATCAAATAAACACAGAGAGAGAAGCCATAGATCTCAGACACCGTTTGGTTGCAGAGATTTTTGGGGTTCATCGAGAGAGGCAGATCAACGTAGAGGGAGGAAACCAAAGCGAAGCGAGAGAAAGAGAGAGAGTCTTATTTCTGCAACTTCTTTTTTATTCTTAATCTCACTGGTTTGTCTCATTCCATCTCTTTTCGTTTGATCCCAGTCTGTGAGACTTCTTGTACTGAATTGAATTGGTTCCTGCTCTTTTGCCTTCTACGACAGTCTCAGATCGATCAGAAAAAAGCTTTTTTTGCTTCTTCTTCTTCTCTGTATAAGAGAAAGGAAGTTACATACTGTATAGTGATATCCTGGCTGCTTCCTATCGTATTATCGTTCCATAATGGGTACTGCCTGGCGAAGAGCATTTTGCACTACTATTTCTCGAGACCCAGAATCCGATGATTCAGAGAAGAACAAGAGAAGCTCTAGTCCTAACCCTAGTCCGAGAAGCTGCGTGAGATTACGCTTCTTCTCCAGTGGAAGCAACCCATCCACGCCACGCTCGCAGCTGTCTCCGTCACTCTCTAGTCCCACCTTGCGCTGTCGAACAAAGTCACAGGAAGCCATTCAAACGCCAAATGCTACTGCTAACACCCAGAGAATAGCTTTTGGCTCGAACCCTTCCTCTCCTCGATCTCCTCTCAAGCTGTCTCTTTTCAAAAGCAGCTTCAAGTTCAGAGTAAGAATTCGTACATTTACTGAAAGTTCGAGCAAAACAAATAATGGCGGATTTTGACTAATAATGGATCGTTTTATATTTGTCAGAGTAGCTGCGGAATCTGTCTGAACAGCGTGAAAACTGGCCAAGGGACAGCCATCTACACGGCGGAGTGCGCTCATGCCTTTCATTTTCCTTGCATAGCAGCTTATGTGGGAAAAAATAACACTCTCGTTTGCCCAGTTTGTAACATCACCTGGAAAGACGTACCGTTGCTCTCAGTCTACAAAAACGCCGTCTTTAAATCGCCGGTAGACCCGGAAGAATTGGTTGTCTATCCGAATTTCGCAGAATCCAAAACAGACGATAAAAACATGAGAGATTCTTCTCCAAGAGCGTGCAAATTCAACCGCAACCAAGTACAGCGGCAGCCAAATAATCAGACCTCCTACGATGACGACGAGCCTCTTTTGTCTCCGACCTCTGGTGGTCGGATAATCCCGATTCCGGAGGCTGACGAAAACGAAGACGAAGAGAATGTCGACGTGGAAGAGTTTCAGGGATTCTTCGTTAATCCCAACACTTCTTGTTCTTCCATCAAATCAAATCGAGGCGAGTCAGAAATTAGGCCGAGGGAATTGAGGAGGAACGTACAAATTAGATTTCTTCCGGAATCAGCTATAATATCAACTTGCCAGGGCAAAGAAACTCACGTCGTTGCGTTAAAAGTGAAAGCACCTTCGCCGCCTCTTTCTCGCAGCAGTATAACCTCTCCACTTCTACAACCTACGCACAGAGGCCCCATCGATTTAGTAACGGTACTTGATGTAAGTGGAAGCATGAGTGGCGCTAAGTTGCTTATGCTGAAGCGCGCTATGCGCTTGGTGATATCATCTCTTTGCTCGTCAGATCGGCTTTCCATCGTCGCTTTCTGTTCTACTGCTAAGCGTTTATTGCCTCTGAAGAGAATGACTTTTTCAGGTAAGTCGGTGGCTACGAAAATAGTCGAGAGGCTCGTTTGTGGTCAAGGTACTAGTGTTGGGGAAGCCTTGAGAAAGGCTGCTAGAGTGCTGGAAGATCGAAGGGATAGGAATCCAGTTGCCAGTATAGTTCTTTTATCAGACGGTCAAGATGAAAGGGTTGATAACAAGGGTAGGAATCAACGGCGAGAGATGAGGTGGACTGAGTCTTCCACTCGATTCGCTCTTATTGAAATTTCTGTTCATGCGTTTGGGTTCGGCCAACACGGGCGGCGATACACAAACGAGCCGGCGGAGGAGGCTTTTGCAAAATGCATTGGTTGTTTATTGAGTGTTGTGGTTCAGGACCTAAGGATTCAGCTGAGTTTTCAATCCGGATCTTCTCTGGCGGAGATCTCCGCCATTTATTTCAGCAGTGGAAGACCCACCATCTGTAGCTCCGGTTCTGTTCGTCTCGGAGATTTGTATGCCGAGGAAGAGAGAGAGTTACTGGTGGAGCTAAAACTTCCATCATACGCCGTTGACTCCAAACGCGTGATGTCCGTACAGTGCCTTTACAAAGACCCTTTGACGCAAGAGGTAATTTACGGCAAAGAACAAGGCCTTCTCATACCTCGTCTCCACTCCGTTCGAACGTCCGCGCCGAAAGTCGATCGCTTGAGACATTTATTCATCACCACTTGTGCCGTGGCGGAAGCTCGGAGAGCAATCGAGCACGACGACTATACGAGTGCCCACCACCTCCTGGCGTCGGCTCGCGCTCTCCTCATGCAGTCGAGCTCCATCTCTACCGACGAATACATTCGACCTTTAGAAGCGGAGCTAGCAGAGCTTCAATGGCGAAGACAGCAAATTACGGCCCACCGGAGAAGAGGCACCGATCGGGACACAACGGGAAGTTTAGCGGAGCAAAACGATGATCAGTTAACGCCTACATCGGCTTGGAGAGCGGCTGAGAAGCTTGCTAAAGTAGCCATGATGAAGAAGTCGTTAACCAGTAGAGTTAGCGACTTACACGGCTTTGAAAACGCTAGATTTTAATGCTAGTTTTCTAATCGAAAAAAAATAGCAGAGACTGGTTTTGGAAGAAAGCAAACGTACAAAAACAGATGGGCCTTGGACCTTACCGCATGATAACGACCAGAAGGAAGCAGACAGAGCGGTCCTTTCTCTTCACAGTAAGATTTTTACACTCCGCCCCCGATATGTTTGTGTTTATGCCACAAAGAGCGAGTTATCCTTTTAACTCACAACCACACATCGATTGAATGCCTGTCATTTTTGTTTTCTTCTTCGTCTTCTTAATCAAACTTCTGAAAATGCTATTGTAGGGCTCATCATCGTCAATAACTGCACTAAGAAGGTCAGATGTAAATGAATTTACTTCAAGCTTTTTCCCTTTTTTCAGATGGTGGGCTATTAATTATAGTATGTGGGGTAGATAGCACTGAAATGGGTTGTAACTTGTAATGATGCTCTGCATTGTTCTCTTTTAGAACACCCTACTTTTTAAGTTTTTCTAGAGCAGATTGTTACCAATGGTAAGTCCTATCTTTGCATTGTTTAAAGTTGAAATCTAATGATGAATAAATCACCTCCTTTTGCAACTGTGATTTTATTATAATATCAATGATTTTTTTAGAGTAATTATCAAAATCTCCTTCAATGCATGGGTGATCAACAAACTGCACTGAAAATATTTTCTGTGACCAAAGTCACAATTGTATTTGTTTTATAAAATAATATTTTAAAATATTAATTGCACATTTTAAAAATTTATGAAAAATTTCATATTATCTTATCATAATACGATGAACATGTTTTACGCAAATACGATATTGTTTAATTCGTTTACTAACTTCAGACTTTTTTTAAAAATTTAAAAAATGCAAATTTGTGTAGAGAACGGGACGTTCGTTCTCATGCTGGCTGTCCGGGAGCGGCATGATTTATTTTGTTAACATATTCATACTTTAACAATAATTTTGATAACGAAAATATTTTTAAAATCTAATTTGGCGGGTAAGTTTCATGCAAGTTTAGTGCTCTTATTGGGCAGGTAAGTAATTGCATCAAAACATGCAGCAGGAGTAGAAAACCAAAAGCCTTAAGTCTATTTCGATATATCATTTGATGTGTGCTTTCTGTGACGTCTGCTTCACAGAATCCCAATCTCTTCCACATGCTTATTACCAGTGACCGACTGTACGACGGTTCCTGTCAGAACTCAACCCATCAAACATCAATTATCATCCTCCACCCAAATTTCTTGCGCATTTTAGAAAAAAACACGTGAATCCAGTGGCAGGCCCCTCTCATCTCATATTCGCTACCTAAGAGGGTTGAACTAGCTCCGTTTTTCTACATCATATGTTATCCATTCACTAATGTCACGTGATTCATGTTTTAATTGTCAATGTCCCCCTCAATTTCCAACATGTCTTGATAATAATTCTTGGCATATGAGTAATGTATACACGTCAAATCAACTCTATAGGTACTGATTAGTGAAATGATTACAAAAATTAGGCACAAGAGAGTCAATACAACAAATAATAACTCAAAAGGTCCCCAAGGGGAGGGACCAACATCATTTTACAGTTCATTGACAACGAGAGCCGAGAATGGCAAAAACAGGAGGAACTTTTCCACTTATTCGAATTTGAATTAGTAAAAAGAAGGTATAGATGATGAATGAGTATCAAGGGAGCTTACTTATTTTTGGGTCTGTTCGACTTTGGCTCTAATCTTCTGTTCCAACACGGCTATATCGGTTTCGAGGCTGAACATTCTATTTAGGGCATGCATGTTCTCAAGTGTCTCGCTTAAAGTTCGGGTGTCACTTCCGTCGCATCTCAAGTGCTGCATTGGACCATGAAGGAGCTTGTTTACTATCCCTCGGCTAAGATCGTCCACAGCTCTTCGACTTTTCTTTGGAATATCATCACCCATCTTTGATAAGCATTTGTCTAGCTCTGCTGCCCTGATTCTTTCAGCATAAGCTCTAAGTTTCTTGATAGTAGGAACAGTCTCCAAAGAATCTCTCCAGGCTTCGAATTGTTTCGTCTCCTCCAAAATAATGGCTTGAGCTTCCATTGCTTTACGGATGCGATCCTCTTTATTGGCAGCCACTACTTCCTTAAGGTCATCTACGTTGTAAACCCTAGCATGATCCAGATCATTGACACATGCTCCCACATTTCGAGGAACAGAGATATCTACAAACAGTCTCCGACCTCCGACTTCATGACCAACACGGGGGAGTTCTTTAACTTGCTCCTTTGAAAATAGAAGACTTTCCGAAGCTGTGCTGGTAAAAACCACATCTGCTTCGGCTGCACAGGCAAACATTTCAGTGAGGGGTTTGTAGATAATCTCAATATCTTTAAACTCCTCTCTGATGGCTGTGACTCTCTCTTCAGACCTATTCACGACCACCATTCTTGTGCAGCCTTTTGAGACTAAATGTTTAATCACGAGCTTTCCCATCTTCCCAGCTCCAATAACAAGCATCCTGGCAGTTGCATGTGTTTGTTCAGGAATCTTCATCAAGGCTAATTCGACAGCAGCAGAACTCACAGAAACTGCCCCAGCAGCAATATTAGTCTCGGTCCTAACCCGCTTCCCGACTGTGATTGCATGCTTGAACAGTCCACTAATGTTCCTTCCAAATCCCACAACGCCTTGCCCAACTTTGACAACTAGCTTAACCTGAGCAAGAATCTGCCCTTCTCCAAGGACAAGAGAGTCAAGCCCTGCTGACACGTCAAAGATATGCCGGGTGGCATCGTGGTTATACAATAAAAATCGGTGCTGGCAAATATCTGAGACTGGGATGCCACTAGTCTGCCAATATAAACAAAAACCGTTCAATACTGGTTTGTGCAACCAATAATTCACACAACAGAAAGCTAAGAATTGAAACCTCATGGTGTATATCAGATTATATCAAAATTTGTTGTGAAGATCATATCGGATTATATATAGGCCGAAAGTCAATTACAATTTGAAGCCAAAAATAAAATTGACCACGGAACAATAGAAAAAGGGTAAAAAGAGAAGTCTCAAATGATAGCAAAGATGGAATAGAAGAAATAGAAGAGCCAACCTTTGACATCCATTCAGTCACTTCTTTCACACCACGATGCTGAGATAGAGCCACAACATATATCTCCATTCTGTTGCAGGTGCTGAGAACAGCAGCCTCTTCAATATGATTTAAGTTACATAGCTCCCCTATTGCACGAGGCCACTCTGCTTCTGGAATTGCAAGTTTTTCGCGCATTTCCACAGGTGTTGAGTGAATACTAAGTCCAATGACTACAATGCTGCTCCTTTCCTTAGTATATCCTAACAGAAGATCAATTGAAAGCTTAAAAAAATCATGCAGTAGTTAAGCAATTTTTAGTGCATACTGCCAATAAATTGGAGCAGTAGAGATCAAAACAGCAGGCATATTAAATTTGGCACCTATACATGCATACATCTGAAACATAAAGAAATCTTATAACGATATAATGGTTAAATTCTCAAGGAAAAAAATAGGACTGAATCACTGATCCCATCTATGAATTGTGTCTGTTTGAGAGAGATGTGCTGTTCGGAAACAGTCATACACCAGCTAAAAGCATCATAGGTAAACATATGAACAAGAGCACGTGTCCTTCCATTAAATTCAAAACAGAAATGGAAACCAAAAGGAAGCTCAACCATAGCAAATCCTTTACCTTGTAATGAATATATGCTATTATTCACAATCAAATTGTTGATGGCTGAGTTATAATGGTAATAGCTGGATTGAGAGACACGCAAACATACCTATAACAATCTTATGTCATATCTATAGAAGAAAAATAATCGAAGCAATTACAGCCTGAGAAAAATGGACCAAATTAAAGAAATTGACATCAATGGAGAAGCACATTTGCTAGGAAAACAAAACACAGAAAATACTAAAGCGAGGGAAAAGAAAAACATACTGTCAGCTGCAGATGTCTTGAGCTGCTCAAGCGCAGAGATATTAGGCATAATACTATGGTCCACTCCATCCTGTTGAACCACCACATCAGAAACAGTAACCTCGCACCTCATTGGATACAACGAAGACGCCCTTCCTCTCTGAATTAGGCTCCTTCTGCTCCGAATTGGTTTGAAAATCGCCGGTAGCTGTGACGAAGGAGACGATGTCGACGTGGATTTCAACAAAAGGGCCTCCAATTTAGCACCTCCGAAGTTGGTAGATACCGCCATCGCCTCCAAGAAACGTTCCGTAGACTCCTTCAATCAAAGAATAAAGAGAGATGCAGACGTTGCCGGAGGAGGCAAGTTGGGGGAATTAGGGCCGGGAGCTGTTCCACGAAAACAATTAGCTCAATGATAGCAAGGGATAGAACAGGATTGGGGGTCTGATTGATTACTGAGAAAAAGTAGTAGTTGTGGCAGGAAAAAATTGACCTTTTCTTGGGAAAGTTTTGGAGGGTAATGGGGTTTAGGTTTTTAGAGAGAGAGAGAGAGAGAGAGATTTCTCTGCTTTCCGATTGGTGGGTTAGGATTTAGGAACCCGTTTTATCCACACTCTCTGCTCTCTCTTTCCCACAAAATCTTGGTCGTTGCTGTCATAAAATTGCCTTCGTTAATTAAATTAACCATCTTGTTTAGTTGACGACACTTGTGTGATAATGACATTCTCTCAGACATTACTGTTTGTAAAATAATGGCAAAAATCAAACTTCTCCAGTAAAATCAATATCTAGAGATGACGTGGCCATCTCTTGTTCCTCAGATGAAAAAGGGGATCTGTGTGTTGAAAGAGATAAGGTTGGTAGGGGTGGGGTGTGAAGATATGTGATGGGGGATTGCTATTGAGGATTTCATTGGCCTCTGTTTGCCACAATTTTCTTAGAGAATATGACTAAAATTATCAAACCCTTAATTTTTCCTTCAATCTGTCACGAAAAAAGGACATAAAAATCTTCCCAGTTTTGTTCTAACTTTTGAAATGAAGATAAAGATGATAAACAGTGAGGTATGGTTGTTATCCATGATACGTTTCCAGCCAAGGACCCTGCAAATCAAAGTTAATACTTCTCATAAATATCTGCATTTTTCTTTACTTAAATTACCAATTTTCTTTGTTGATTTGAAAAAGAAATCTTAAAAACAGGAAAGATAATCCGACAGGGCTTGCCTTAAAGCTGAAATAAACTGAAAATTAGGCTTCAAAAGAGAATCATTCAAAGCGTATGATCCAAGTACCTGCACTCAACTTCTGAGAATAGCATTATACCAAGAATACATGTCCATTGCCTAAACAGAGTATCTTTAGCTTCAAATAATAATCTAGTACATCAAATAGGTACGCATAAATAAGTGCTTAAGTGGATACATGTATAAATTTTAACCATCAATCCCAGACATGTGGATGGCAATGGTGTCCGGAAATTTGTCTGAAATTAATAGGAAACAAAATAATTGACAAATGACAACTACAATAGTACCAAAAACAATTTAAGAAATGGTATATATCATTTGAACAATGGTTTGAAAGATGAAAGATGAAAGATATTGAATATCCTACACAAAAGGTACGGTCCGACAAGGAAAGGATACAAGTTTATAGTCTAGAAATGGCCTTCAAAGTAAACATAAAGATTGTCTTCCAAGCTGTATTCTACTTGGAATCAATAAGGGTTTAATTTAAAACAAAATGCTATGTATGGATCCTCGTTTTCTTTTTTTTCAAGTTCCATGTTTTGACAAGTCAATCAAGCAATCGAGATTGTTAGGGTAGTTGACAAGTAAACATAACTTAGGCTGAGTAGTTATGCTAGTTTTTAACAGCTTAAATCACTCACAACATTTAAATTAGAGATATAACGTTAGTCTAATATGAAAACTTACAAGATCAATCATTCCAAAATCAAATCTTTAATCAGACAATAGTATTCCACCAATTATTTTTGCATACTCAAGGGTGATTGATAGGATATAATATTATTGAATATATTGGTTAATGTATTTGAAGCCAAAGACAAATATACCAAGCATTTAAGAAATATTTTGAACTAATACTTTCAATAACCAAATCAAAGTATCGATCACTTTGTTAAGAAATGCCAAGTTAAACCAGCTCAAACCCAATCAAAGTGAAATTCTGACAAGGGTCAACCTATTCATCAGGGTGGATTTACCCCCAGCACCTAAACTCTGGTTTATGATCATACTGATGAACTAGAAATCATCTGATTCTGAATAAGAAAATAAGGACATATAGATTCTATATTTCCTTTGAAAATCACCAACATTCAGAACAAATAACACATGAAGTGTGCATATAATACATCTTTCAAAAGAGTACTCCTATAACCTTGGAGTTTATTCTCATTGACAAAAATTATAACTGTAGAAAGATTGAATTTTTAGTTAACATTACAGGGTCATTGTAAGATACTATAATTCAAAGGATGAAGCCGCATCATCTTTGTGCTTAATCATACCAGAATCCACAAGAACAGGAATCTCTGCTGCTAGCCATGGTGCAAGACCCAAACATAATGCATGTGCTATGCCGAATCTAGGACTGAAAAACAAAAGCAAATCCCAAGAGAATTATTTGCACAAACATAATGCTGCCAGATCGCTAGTTAGTTATCTATGATCAAACAAGCAGAAAGGAACTATCTAACAAAATGTAACGAGTACTTTCAGATGCATCTTATGTGATAGGAGTTTGCAAAGAAATTATATAACCGGTATTTTCAATAAGTAGAACCTTGCTTATGAACAGTTAGGGGTCACTAGCATTTACAACAAACTGAACTAAACTTTCACCGATGATTTCAAATCTTCCTGTTCTTGTACATATATCTTGTTATAATTTGGCGCTAGTATGGGGAAGTGAAACTCCTTTATCTGTTGTAAGTGCTCGGAGCAGATACTCAGGGATACTGACCCACTACATTTTCTCACCAGAAAATCACAATATATCTTTTGCAGTTTTCTTATTGTTATTAGTCAAGCTAATAGAAAACATAATTAGAGTATACGTATCAAAACATTCTTGTGGACAAATGATAAAGAGCATAAAAATATTTCCCCATGCAGTATCCTTCTGTTCCCTATACACAGTTCCTCTAATCTCATCTGGAAACAATATCTGCTTTAGGGGAATCCATGCAATGTCATAAGAAACATTATGCAATAAGTCGAGAAAGTTAATTGGTTCTGTTACCTTAGCTATTACCATTCCGCCAACTTTAGTAGGGAAATTGCATTGAATGTTTTCCATCGAGCAAGATGGGTTTTGGAGGAAAGCTATTGTCTGAAAAAATGGTGAATTGAGTTGGGGAGAGTAGAGAAATAATGCTTTGTTCCAGCTCATGGCATGGGATTATAAAACTTTGGGAGAATTTTAAATAGAATTCTTTGTTTTAATGCCCGATATAAGAAAACACTCTCGAGAAGGTTTTTCAATTTTTTTTTTTTGCTCTAGCACGTGTCAGAGGCACAATTTTCAGACTTTCTAGACCAAATGTAAGAAAGAGACTGCGTGTAACATTTTCTTCACTAGATTGGGAAACCAAGAGGTTGTGCACACTGACAAAAAAGTCAGGGGGCAGTCAAGACACAATCATTCCAATCAATCGTCAACAAAATGGAGTTTTCTTGGTTAAGTCTTCTTTCACAGTGGACAATATCCTTCCCCAGGAAGAGCATTACCTAATCCATGTTTTTCCTTTAGCAAACTAAAGGAGATGTTTTTCCTAAACTAATCTAGTAATGCACGAGAAGAGTATGACAAAGCAAAGGATCTTTTGTTGCACTTGCCAACCGTGCATTTTCTTCGAATTTGCGTTCAACAGTGAAACTTGATTTTTCAGGAAGACAGGGAAGCTATTTTCCTAGAATGGGGGAGAAAATGTAGTCCATCGTCCAAAGAGGAATACACAATTGTGCCTCGTTGTCTTTTCAGGTGCCATTCGGAATGCAGAATCAATATTAATTTTGGCAAAAACCTCGATGAGCAAATTATCAATCTGTCAACATTTCTTGGGTGAGTTGGAGCTGTTGGTTATACTGATTAACTCAGCAAAGAAAGATACGACACGAAAGCATTTTTTTATGCATTCTTCTTTATAATTTCTTTTTTGTTATATTTATCAAAAGCAAAATCACAACAAACATGATAACAAAGCTCACCGTCACTCTAATTTTTTTATTTACCAAAAACGTTCCAATAACGTTCCACGTTTAAAAAAAATTACCAGTTTTTAGCCCAGAGTGGCTTGAAATGTACGGTCAAACATATCTTCCCTCCTCTATACATCTGAAACAACGAAAAATAAATAAATAAACAGCAGAGAAATCTACAAAGATTAGAAAGGAAGAGGTTTCGATAAAAAAAAAAAAAAAAAAAACTAACCTTCTGGGTCTTTCCGTCGAGCTGCGGGAGCTCGAGCTCAGGCGCAGTAGAGGGGTAGGTAACAGGAATATCAAACTGGAGATCGAACTCGTATTTCAGAAGATTGTGAACGTACCAGCACTTTCCAGTCCAGCGAGTCCCTTCTGCATTAGCAGCGGAGATCCGAAACCAATCGTTGTCATTGGACTTGTTCATTTGGGTATAAGCGATCAAGGCCTTGTACTCCTCCTTCAGCCTCTGCGTCCATACCGCTCCATCTCTCGGACCAGATTTCGTCGTAAGCAAAGGAATTTGGGTGAGCGTCGACTTCGTATTCGGAGCCCACCCCTCCATTTCGTCTCTCTAAACCCTAACCCGAATCTCCGGATCGATTTTCCTTCCACAGCAACAATTCACTTCCAACTGACCGTTTCTCGTCCCCGGAAAACTGCTGCTCGTTATTACACACACAACTCGAGGGTTTAAGCGTCATTTCACTTACTGCAAGGAGACGACATGGTTCGCTGAATTAAGTAGCGTAACGAAAGGGCCTGCTGGTCCTATTTAATCATTCATGAGCCGGGCCATATGCAAAATAATCATTGCAATAAAAAGTTTCTTTTTTTTTCAGACTAAAAAAAAATTTAATTCAAATTAAAAAGAATAAAATAAACCCATTTAAAATTTAATAAATTATATATTTTAACATAACACATTGAGCGTGACACGTCACCGGATGGTAACAACATTGTGGTTGTCATCGTCAACCAACCCACAGCCTAAGAAATGCCTAATCAAGTGGATCATATGAATCCCTTTTTGGTCAAATTTTCATTAGTTAATTATTTGATTTTCTTAACACTTTATATTGATTGGGAATATTCTTGGCTTACAAATTACAAGCTTTGACTCCTTTTTTTCAGTCGATCTTGGATTGAATGACAGTGATAATCGCACAATATAAGGGATAACACTTTTTTTCAGTTCCAACGAAAGTAACATTGATTTGGTGTTATTAAGGATTAAACATATCCTTGATGAGATTTATATGTCAAGAAATCATATTTAAATTGAGAAACGATGTTTTCTTCAGGAAAATTTGAGTTCTACAATATAGAAAACCGTACTCTTCAAAAAAAAAATCTACGATATAAATTAATTTTTGGCAGTTTCTTGTATTTTGAAATGATACGTCTTTTCAAACGTAACATAGTGAGAACGAGAATTAGAAGGTGGATCCGTCTCTGAAATATTGTTTTGACTCATAAAGGGATATAGTGGATGATGTTTAAGTGAACATCATCATCTAAATTAGTGACAAACGTGCAATATTTTTTGAAAATGGATATAGGGTTTTGACCAAACCACAGCCAAAAAATGGAAAGCTAAGATAGCAAAGTTTGTAACAATTCATGTACTTCGTTGTTCCTCCTTTCCTTCGTCTTCACTCAACATTTGAGAATGTTGAAATATTAAGCATTCACTCAAAGTCAATACTTTCATTATTACTTGACCTAATCTACATCATCATGTTTGGATAAACAAAGTTGAGAGTGAAATATATAATAATTGGAAACGATTATTAGCAGTGTGACAGTTTGTCCTGTGAATACAAAAACGACTCAAGATTCTATTGACTGTGAAGGTGTAACTCATGCTACTAGGGGTGCAAAATGCTACACGGTTTGATTGCTTTATATGTAGAATTTTTCTCATTACCTAGTAAAATGCATTTTGGATTTATTTAAAAAATAAATTCGTACAGAATCTAATCTAAAACGGACTATATTGTACTAGAAGCACAAAAAAAACTCATCCCAAATTGAAAAGTTTGATATCTAAAAAGCAATTGAAACGAGTCAAGTTCTTTGCATGAAATAAACAAATAAAAAAGGTGACAAAATGTCAACCCACTAAGTAGAATTTCCCTTCGTTTTTAATTGTAGACTTCAAGAGAAAGACGATTAAACTTTTAGACGGACTAATTGAGATTAAGTTTAAGTTAATTACACCCTTTTGGATCTATCGTCCACGTGTTTTGCATTAAGAATAAATGTTCAAGTATTCAATTGTTTTTCACACTAGAACTAAACAATCATACATCTCCATCTGTCTCTCTCGCAGAAGCACATTTCTCTGCTATTCTAAGCAATAAATAGTGGGAGAAAAGGGTGGGTTATCTTGGATTTGGACCAATTCATATCACTGTATGTTGAACATTGACTTACACGAGAGTGTGGATTCATTTAAAAAAGAGAAACCCTCCATTTGGATAAGTAATGTGAAAGAGAAAACTCAAAGTGGTCCAACTCCAACAACAATTTCATCTTAAAACTATTTTAAATTTCTTCCTTGGTGACTATCAAGCATTCATTAATGGAGAAGGTGGATTCTCAAGCTTTAAAAATTAAAAAAAAAAAAAAAAAAAAAAAGAATTAAAAAGCCAAAATCATTGTGTAAGAGACGAGTTAGCTCTTAATTTGCCAAAACCTTCCTTTCTTAAAACTCTCCTCTATTGTCCTACAAATGACTAGCTTTGCTCCCTATAAAGTGCCACTCCTGTCCTGACCCGCAGACGTGTTCGTTCCTTACTGGATCGTCTCAATATATATGTTTTTTTTTTCAGAAAAAATGCGTGAAAATAACAATATAAAATGAGAAAAATAAGCAGATATGGTCCAACACAGCAGCCTGCAACAAAATTTGGGGACCCCAAAGGAAAGGCATTACGGCAAAAGTGTCCTTTGCGGGAGTCTGCAAAATTGCCCACACGATTAGCATCTTTGAATAGAACAATCTTTGAACTACACTTCTCTATTTCAGCACCACTGTTTGTCTTGTTAACCCTCTTTGTCTTTCCTAAAAATTCTGTTCTTCTTCGTTTCATATCTATCTTTCATATTACATTATAATTATTATATATTTCGCAGTATTTTCCGACAGGGTTTGTCTGGCCATCTGAGCTTTAATCATCTAATTTGCGTGTCAAAAGATGAGTTTTGTTTTTTAATTTTATTGGGATAAAAATGGACTATTGTCGACTTTGCTGGATGGACTTTCATGGAAGCATCAGTGATGGAATAAGAAACACGTACTAACATAATTCTACTCAAAGATATGACTCAAACATTGCTGATTTATCAAACTACGCTGAATATAAGCGTAGAATTATTTTGATGGGTTTGTGGAAATCGAGAAAAAAAAAAAAAAAAAGAGACAAATTCTCAAGCTTTTCGTCCAAAAACATTCTTTCCTGTCTTCTGTTTGAATAAAATCAATGGAATCGGCCAAAAACAAGGCTTTTATGATGAGCTCTTTACAGATGGAGGAAGAATGGATGTATATGCAGGGGGGGTCATGTTTTTAGAGAGAAAGAGTTTTATTTTTTCAGTTTATTTATTTATTTATTTTTCAGTATTTTAGACTTTGAAAAATCATAAACAGAAACAAACAACCAGCAAGGGTTACTTTCGGCTGGAACCAATTTTTTAAAATGAGCTGAAAAATCGTTAATTAGTTTGATTTTTCTTTGCTTAGAATACGTGTTCTTCAACACATATTTAAAATAAAGCTTCTGCCTTCTAGTGGCCTCTCTTTCCTCCTCGCCTATCACTGTATGTTGCAGGAAATGTCATATCTCTCTCTCTCTCTCTCTCTCTTCTCTCTCCGGGAAAGGAGGTGGATTCCTGATAAGACATTTATGGGTGAAAAGAAGCCTATATCTCCATCGCAAATTTGGTAACGTCTCTGCTAAAACTGCTTAGTGTTTATCAAAATATTCTTCAAATGAATTATTTTTAATTTTATTTATTGTCGAAAGGATTCTTTTCCACCAATGGGGCGGTTTGATTTTCTTCCTCGTCTTCTATTAAATTAAGCTCTGGAAAGGAGCCACTGTCGCGCATACAACAGCTATTATTGGTGGACTACGGGAAAAGTGATGTTCTTCCTAGTTATAGACATGTATAACTCCCATAATTATAACATTATTATTTCATAACCATCGTGTAATTATTTAATGCATTTTAATGTATTTTTCATCACGTAAAATATCATTTTTAGCTTGTAATTGAAGTATTTTCTTGAACAGGTTTAATTTTATTTAAAAATATTAATATAACTTCTTCTTTATTCAGTACTTGACGAAAAATGATGGCCCTTTCTGCTAAGATTATGGTACATTGAGCAATAAATAGATTTTTTTATGCAGCATTGGAAATATTAGACAAGAGACAAGTGAACGTGGTCTCCTTCAATCTAACATTTAATATAATAAATATATTTATCGATTTTTAATTCGTGGCATTGCCTAACAAGAATTAGAAGGTTAAATAATTTATATTTAAACATAATTACAGTCCAAATATTACTCTCTTAACTCTACCACGTTATACAATATTTATAAGAGTAAACCTTAAAATAAAAACTGTGATAGACTTCGTCGTATCAGAAAAGTTGTACTAATATTGAAGAAATTAAAGTGGAATTGATGATGGAGAAATGAGATAAAGGTTTAGTAGAGTACTAATATTGGTACAGGAGAAGGTGTCCTCTGTCCTATCTGCCATTAAAGATGATAGAAGGTATCTCTGTTTATCCAGATTTGCACGAGCACTGGCCAACATACTTTTCCAACTATTTCATCCCCAAAATTATTAACGTTTTTGAAAGTACAAATCTTCGTAATTAATCAAATAAATATATTATTTTAAAATATAAATGGTCAATCCCAGTCAACGCTCTTTTTTTTTCTTTTTTTTTTTTTTTAAGTTTATCCACAAGATAAGTTGCTGAAAAACAATAAAATTTCTACCATTTTTTTGAGGTTTGTTAGGCGAAGGAATAGCAGCAATGGGAATCAAATCCCACTACCAAAATCTTTTCAAACCATTGAAGCCATACCACCCATAACAAGGACACATTGTAATTGTGGAGTACGTTGCATCAAGTATAATATTTTATTTTTGAATTGAATCTCACGTGAATTTATCTTCAAAATTATCTCAAAATGCGTTAAAAATATAAAATTTATTTATAAAATATTTAATTTTTATTCTCTCGAACCATTTGAAAATGTACACCCCACTGGACCAAATCTGCTGCCACAATCAATTAGTCGTCTTTACTTGTAAAAGACAAAAGCACATTCAATACATATTAATGTATATAATACGAGAGAAGAGAAGAGAGCGAGAGAGATGATTTGTTCTACTGTATTCGCTGGAAACCTCGAAAGAAAAGAAATAAACAATGGAAAAGAAAAGGGAAAACTGGTTGGCCTTACGTGTACCACTGGCAAAGAAGCACCGAGATAGGGCCTCTCCTCTCAATATTATCCTCTAAAGTTGGATTTTTTATTTTTATTTCTGAAGAAATAAGAAGTAAAGCAGTTAAAAGTGAAGAATTGTTATTGTTTTTATTTATTTATTATTGATTTTCCTAATGTTGCGGGAAAATGTGTGTCGAGCTTCGTACTGGCATGAATGGAGATGGAGTGGTGGGGTGGGAGAGTGAGGTAGAGGCACTGCTCCTATTTTTTGTCAGCTAAGAAGTCGACACGCAAAATAATGGAATTTGTTTCTTCACTAAGAACCAGGCCCCCCGCCCTCTTCTCTTCTCTTCAGTCTTCTCTTCTCTGTATATCACTTCTTCTGTCTCACCAATTATTCTCTCTCTCTCTCTCTCTCTCTCTCTCTCTCTCTCTCTCTCTCTCTCTCTCTCTCTCTCTCTCTCCCTCTCTCTCTCTCTCTCTCTGTATATACGTGTGTTTGTATATATATATATATATATGATTTTGAGCTCATGTTTCTGCTGAAGCGTGTGTTTGAAGTAGGAGAGATCTACCCTCGTGTTGATGGAGATAATCAGAAGAGAGAGAAAGCAGCACTAAAATGAATGTCATAATGGCCGATCAGGAAAAAAAAGGGGAAATTTTTATTAATAGCGGTTCTGGTTTTTGGATGGAACATCACTGACAGACACACAAATTCTAAATTCTTGATTCCTCAAATAACTAAAGCAAGAACAAGATTCTCGTTGGTGGAAATTACAAACCCTAAAAGTATAACCCAACTTTTTCTTTGAATTTTACTCGTCTGCTCAATTAGAACTCTTACTGAAGCCAAAGCTAATAATTTCATTCACTTAGAGGAAGAAAGATGGAGAGATGGGTGCGTTTGAAAAGTTTAAAAAAGTGGATCACGATCCAATTAATTAATCAGAAAAAATGAAGTGAGAGAAAGAAGAGAGAGAAGGAAGAAGAGAAGTAGGATTTGGAAAGAGTTATGAGAAGGAATTATAGGGTTAATTTTCCATTTTAAGATAGTCAAGGTCGTTGCCTAATATGGAATGGAACAGCCAGAAAGTCAAGCCCACACTCAGATATCCTTTCTACGCATGAGCCTTCTAAACAACCGACAACCCTAGCCACTCTCTCTCTCTCCTCTCTCTCCTCTCTCTCTCTCTCTCTCTCTCTCTCTCTCTCTCTCAGATGAACATAATAAACACTCTTCGTGACAGAATGGACAAGTTATTTACGTCTCTAATTTCTGTTCCACATGCTGATCAACTAGTAAAAAAGAAGAAAAGGGAAAGAAATGATCAATAAGTAGGGTCTGAATTCTGATGAAATTATAAATTATACACATGAAGGTTCTGAATCAGTGAGAGAGAAGGTGCAAAAATGGAGGAGAAGGAGAAGAAGAGGAAAGTGTGTGTGATTAATGCAGTACAACGAGTGAAGTAGATAGGAGAGGGTCCGTTTCGATCGAGAAGGCTGTCTTTGAAGCATTGTCATTGATGCAGACGATCTCTTCGAGATTGCTCTTCTTCTTGTAAATTTCTTCCTTTTCGTTCGAGCGGCGATCGACCGATGCCCCTGACAGAACTATCGGCAATTGCGGATTTGCAGAAGAGACTTGGTTTGTTAACGCTCGCGCTCTCTCTGCTTCAACAATCCAATCCGTCGTCGAAAGAACGTAAATCATTAGGATAGCACACGAAGTTTGAGCTGCAAGTAACCCGATCCACAGACCGGAAAATCCCATCTTCGCCGGAAACCCCATGAAAATGGCCACCGGCATACCCACCAAGTAAAAAGACCCCAAATTTATGTTGGCTCCGATGGTTGGTCTCGCGCTTCCTCTTAAAACCCCACAACCCGTAGTCTGAGGGCAGTTTCCGAGCTCACATAGCCCGGCGATCGGCAATGCAACGGCAGTGAGCTCCAGTATCTCGGGGTCTCCAGTGAAAAACCTTGCCCATTGGTGTCGCATCAGCGTGTTGAAACACATGGCGGCGAGGCCCAATGCGGCGGCAAGACCTATCGACACAATCATAGAAATGCGAGCTTTTGCCGGGCGGTTGGCGCCCAATTCGTTTCCAACTCTAGTAGAAACCCCTAGGCTTAAAGACGAAGGAAATACGTAAACAAGAGCCGTCGTCTGAATCAGAATCCCCATTGAAGCAATGGTTGCTTTCGGATTAACGAGAAGGCCACAGAGCAAAATCATAAACTCATACCACCACCATTCCAAACAAACAGAAATACAGGTAGGAATTGCAAGCGCCAGCAACGAAGACCACCCTTTTAAACAGTCGATGCTCGGCGAAACCCATGAATCCTTATAAACACCGGAGAAGTAGACGAAGCTAGAGAGGAAGAGGAACAGATTGAGGTTGGTCCATACCATGGCTATGGCGACACCTGCAACTCCCATCTTGAAATGAACGACAAGGAGGAAATTCAGAGGGACGTGGAGGAGAAGGGATACGGCGGAGCAGTAGGTCAACGGCAGCGTTACGCTCTGAGTCCTCAGGTAGACTCGAAGAGGGTGAAGAAGAGAGAGAAAAAAAAGATCAGGAATGGAGAAGATTATGAAAGTATGCGCCATTGATGAGATTTCTTGGTCTTGACCGCACCATAAGAGAATTCTCTTCATGTTAAGCCACATGAAAGAGATGGGAACAGAGGAAGAAAGGAGGAGGAGGACTGTTCTTTGAAGTGTTAAGCCGAGTAGCTTCCATTGTTTTGCTCCATAAGCTTGGCCGCAAATGGGTTCCATCCCCATGGCTAATCCGGAGATTACAGAGTAGCCGGTGATGTTAGCGAAGCCAATAGAAAGAGAGCCTCCGGCGAGCTCAAGCTCTCCAAGATAACCAAGAAAAAGCATGGAAATCATGGCTCTTGAGTACCAAAGCAAACCCGTAATGGCTGTTGGACCAGAGATCTTCCCCAAGGCTTTGATTTCTTCTAATGCCTGAAAAAACAAAAACAATTCACAGTTAAAACACAAAACACAGTCAAGAGAAAAACATCAGAAAAACAAACAAACTCCGTCTTTCGTTTCACCTCAGAAGAAGTTGGCCATCTGCGAACAAGTTCTTGTTGATCATTCTGGCGAAGATCTAAGTCTTTCCTGCAATTAACGAAATGGGTTTTCTGAGAAGAGAGAAACGAAGAAGAATCGGTGGATAGCTTGGGGTTACACATGGCTAGAACAAGAAGGAGAAGCTCGCTGGCTACAACAATGGCAGGAGAAAGAAATTATTCAATAGAGTGAGATATTGTAGGAGATACAAGACCCTGCTTATGGCTTTTGTGCTTTTGCAGTTGCTCTGTGGGGTTTAGAACACTGGTTAGAGGGAGGGGAGCCTTATATACATGTAAGTCTTTGGTCCCTACTCAAGTTTTTCAGACAAAATGTGTCATTATACGAAGGCAAAAGGGTGTACAAAATTAAGGAACTTAAATTATTTTAATCACAGACCCACTACTACTTTCATCCTGTATAATTAAAACCCTACGTTACAAAATTAGGAGTCCTCAAAAAGGGTACAAGAAGACGCCTCGCACTAATTTATGCCAATAGAAGAGCGGAATTACAAGAAGAGCATTTCCAAATTTTGACATTTGTCAATATTTTCCTAAAATGGATATATTTTTAATTTTCATTACTGTTCAAATCTGGAAATAGTCTTGAGTGGTGTCAAACTTTCAGGGCAGTCTCTCCTGACACGTGATAAAATCAGTGTCTTAGATCTTATCTTTGTTTTTTCAGAGAGAATTAAAATTGAGCGGATTGTATTTTAATTTTTATAGTAAATTTTTTTATTTATTTGTGATTTTTTAAAAAAAATATTATTCTACTTAAATCTGGTATTTTACATCAATTTTTTTTTTTTTTTTTATTATCGAGGTTTAAATTATCAGCTCGAGACCCCTGTTGTTACGTGATTGAATAAGTGGGATTTGTACGCCTTGAGTAAACGAACAAGATTAAAAATCGAGAAGAGATGTATTTCTGTATAGTTTTATATGAATTATGACTCAGTGGATAATCTATTCTTTCAACTTCGTCCTTGAATTTGGATAAAGAAATTTATCTTGGGACACCGGACACCCTAGTGGGAGAGGATAGAGCAGCAAATTCTCTAAATATATATATATTAAAAAAAATGGTGGTCTTTTTATTTATTTATGGTTTGAAACAGTAGATGCTCGGCGAAAAGAAGACCACACTTTTAAACAGTCGATGCTCGGCGAAACCCATGACTAAAAAATGGGTCACTGATAGAATTGAGAACAGATAAAACGTCTGCATGTTCTACGGTAGCCATGCATGTTATGATTCTCGCACAGCCCACGTGAAAAAACCCATATCCTCCATGACTCTACCTGCCATTGAAGAACCTCAAACACTTGCTTGACAAGCTTCTGTAGAATCTGCCATTTTTGTTTCTGCGAAATGGGGTTTTTAAGCGCAGAGAGAATGTCCAACGACAGCAGTGGATAAGACTCTCACTTGTAAACCGAGTTATAACTTATAAGAGGAAGATGGCCAACCCACTTGGCCATCTATAGTTAGGTTATGTGGGACAATTCAGTTCCTTTTAGTTGTATAATTCATCCCTTTTTCAGACCAAAGTCCATGCTCGCCCATCGTTTTCAGTTGGTTGACTCTGAAGATTCTACATATCCATCCTAACTTAGGGTGGCAATCCTGTCCGGGTCACTTGTTCGTCGGCGGCGAGAGCCATCCACCGGAGACGTTCGAGGATGCTCGAAGATTTAGTTCTTTTCAAAAAGTTAATTCAGCTTACAAACTGGGTGAGATTAAAAATATATAAATTTTCTTGGAAGTGGAGCAGAAATGGTGGAGATTTGGCGATCTACCTAACAGATTTCTAAAGATCCGAATCGTATAATAAAATCGCTGTAACCAACAAGAAATTTACTCGATACAGGCATTGCTGGTGAGTGAAGCAGCAGGATTTGACAGTTTTTATAACTGGCATTTCAATAATTCGAGATTAAAAAGCCATTACCCGTAGAAAAGCTAAGCAGTAAGAAAGTGGGTTGTGACAGAAAAAGATCCAACGCATACATAATTTGTTCTTGTTGGGAAAAAAAGGAAAGAAGAACTCAGAAAATTTGTCCAATGGTTTTGTGGAGGCAGACATTGCAATAGGGTGAAGCATGGGACCACCAGAGGTGAGCGTTAATGGCGATGACTGTAAATGGCTTATGGGTCTGTATAATTTGGAAGAAGCAGATGGAAAAAAGGGGAACAGAGAGAGAGAGAGAGGACAGATGTTTTTACGTGTTTAAATTACAACCGTTTGATATGTAGCCCTTTAACCAGAACAGAGACGAGACGGTGTCGCTCTGCCTCTGTTCATCCATCATCGTCATCATCATCGTCATCATCGTCATCATCGCCAACATCAAACAGAGACAGAGCCAGTTTCAGAGCTTTCTTCCTTCTTTTTTTATTTATTTTTGTCCTACAGTACAAACAGTTTCTCTCAGCTTTCGTTTGTTTCCTTGAATAAGATTTTTCTCTGAAACTCATAAAACACACACACAAACAGAGAGTCAGATTCTGAGCTACTTGCTGTGTAGGTGAGAGGTACGAATCAAGCAACAGAAACCAATGGAGGGGCGCCGGGCGGGGTGGGATGGGCCCCAATTCTCCTACTGATTTTTTTTTTTTTTTTTGGAAGTAAAATTGACATGTTATTAGAATTATATTTTGATGCCAATTTGCCCATCCATTTGTACATTGATCAATCTGAGAAGCCAATTAACTCCAACTTGTTTAAGTGGAGTTCCCTAGGCATCATTCAGTGTCTCCTAACTGAAAATTGAATTACATTATCCGCCTGGCCGTGTTTTTTAAGCAAGATAATGAGAATAGACAGAACAAATTCGCCAGTTCTGCCTCTTCTTTAGTCCAAAAGTTTGATGCTATCTGAAGAAGATTCTGTGCTAAAACGATAGAGATTGGAACATATACCAAGTATTCTTTACAACGATAGTTGCTTGCAAGTTCATTGAATTTCTTCTCATGTTCAGCCTCTGCCTCCACTGGATGCATGAATTTCCATGTCCATTTTGCAGACACTGCGTAGCAGATACTACAATGTGTAACAAAACAGAAATTAATTTCGTGATTAATCAAAAGAAAAAATGATAATTATAAGCAGAAGTTTTCCCATTGACGAAAAAAAAAAATGGACTGAGCTTTCTCTCGAAAAAGCATAAGGGACAGGTCTTGATCAAGGTTTCGATGAGCATAATTAAAAAATGCTGAGTGTTGGGCACCAAAGCACATTTCACCATTTTACACAGCAAAATTCACACATTGGAGAGATTCCAATGCCCATTGCAATTGAACCTCCGAAGCACAATCAACTCTGCCTTTAAGAGAAAATGATACTTGATAAAGGAATAATTCTCAATTAGCTGCAACTTAACTTGGTTGGAAAGGAAGTAGGTATGGCTGTAATTTGGGAATCCACAGCTCACACTTCACCTACTTTTCCATGGCAATTAGCCAAAAAGCAACACTTACAGGAGGTGGGACTCCTATTCATTTAAGAAAATTCCCCCACTGATTGCAGATAACTTGTCTCACTCAGCATTTGGTGACAGCTACGATATTATTGCAATTCAGTAGCCACCCCATGTGTGATCAATCAGTAGCTTGCTTTTCGTCACTCTGTTACATATATAGAGCACAACTATTTCACTGGAAATGGAGGCCCATGGCTTTAGGTCCCCAGCTTCCCCACAATTCTGACCTACACTTTGTATTGGTTCCCTATCGCAGGTCTAATCAACTTCAGATGAAGAAATCATTACAAAGTAATAAATTTACTACAAAATTGGCTCCTACAGGCATTCTTTTCTTTACTGGAAGTACTTGAGAACAATAATCGTGTTAAGAACTAGATATGAGCCTCAAGCAGGTCTGAAAATTTTTTAGAAAACTTCTATCACCGGAGCATTGCTTTTTACAAACATTTTGTCACTCATTTCAGTTTTTGGTTGAACGTGGGCAAAAAAATAGTCACAACTTAATACCTCATGTCAGAGCTCTGTGTTTCTGAGCACCAGAACGGGAGATGGCCAAGATGGAAACAAGTCCACTTGCAAAGGCTGCAACTGCTGCCACATCAAAGGCTGGGAAATTTCCACCACCAAACAGCTGATCCCATTGTCCACTTCCCAGGGACACCACAACCTGTAATCAAACACCATAGATTTCATTACCTAAATTACTTTTATACAAATGACAAAACTGGATGACAAGCTATATCGATTTCCCACTCAACCTATATAATTATTTTCAGTAAGTACTGCAGTCACTTGAATATCAAGGATAAAATAACAGTTGACACTTGTTAGATGGATGCGGATAAAAATTTTAAAAGTCACATTAACAACTGGCAAGTAAATAACAGGGGCCAAAAGCATGATTTCTTTATTGCTTGGATGAAAGAAGAAAATCAACAGAAGCTATAATCATGATATTTCTCATAACAAAATCTCCCCACTAGGAAAATAAATTCGGAAACATTATCTCTATTTTCAATATTTATTGAGTATATAGAGATATATGAATTATACTTATTTCCGATATTAAGGCTTACATTCAAGTGTACTAATGAGCTCACAGATGACCCAGTGATATCTGAATTTTTCATACCTGTTTCTTTGCTGTAGCAGGCAGTCCCACCCTACTTTTCTTTCTGTAGAGACAGAAGCACTTTTGCGATCTTTGTGGGGCCAATGAAAACAAATTGCTTTGGGAAAATGATCGTGGATAAATTCAGTGATGTGTTGTGTGTGCAGAGGGCATTAAATGCTGAAAATATCCAAAACAATTTTCTTCAGAATGTAAAATGCGTACTTAGTTCTCCGTAAGCCACAGACATGGTTTTATACATTGTCATTTACGATAAAAAGTTAGAAGAAATTAAACTGAAAGATTGCGGGTTCTTTGTGTTTTCTGACATACAATCACTGGTTGTTAAACGCAGGTATCAGTAAAGATGATTTTACTTCTATCAAGGATTTTTTACCTCATTGAAATTGACTTGAATAACTTTTGACGCTGCATCGTTTAGTGGAACAATGCGTTCCAATGAACACGAATATATCCAACAGTACAAATGTCATAAAATAAACGCGAAGCAACTGCTATGCGTGTACTTATTCTCCAGATTATCCTACGTATGCACAAGGACTTCTCCATTTTTCATCCGTACACTGCTAAATTGAAGAGTTTGCTTGTTTAAATTTATCAAAATATGGCAGATTCCTATTCTTCTGCAAGTAGACAGAGCATAAAGAATAGAATAGGCAAATAACAGTAACAAGTGCGCCACGTTTGGCTCACAAAAGGACTTTGCTTTTCCTTTTTCAGACAACATTATTTCCCTCTTCTTTAGTGGCATTACAGACCTTTTTTACTTTCTGATCACCTTCTATTGCATGGTTATTGTTTATTCAGCAAAATCACCTATATTTTAGGCAAAGATATATAGGATGTGATGGCAAATGTATCTAGAGCAGGTGTTACATTTATGCTCCTACAAGCAAAACAATGGGTTATTGACAAATATAAGACCATACATGATGTTATTCTAGTTTATTCATGCTTTACTGAATTACAAACAATAGATAATGTCATTTTGCCTCCATATCCAAAGATAGTTTTGGAAAGTAAAAAAGTGATTTGAAAGACACAGATCTAAGTTTACCTGAAGATCACCATTGCCAGATTCAGGATGCCCAAAGAAAAGCTTGCAAAGATCAAGAACCAAATAAGCAACCTGAAGCTACCTATCCAAAAAATTTACGCTCCAGCCATCAGCAAGAAAAACCAACCTTGATCTAGCCCCAAAGATTCAATACACGTGAATATCAATGTCATGGAACACCGTGGGTGGTCTGAAGAAGTATATTGATACATTAATCTAATTCATACATGGGTATCGCATACTGAACAATTGGAAATAAAAAATTAAACTCCAATATTAAATAAGCACGGTCCTATTTTGTCATGTTCTCTTCTTGTTTCTAAATTAAGAAAAAGCATAAGACGCCAGATCAGTTTATCTAGGAAAAATGAGTTTTTTAGTACCATTGGAATTTTCAGAATTGAAAACAAGTAATGCAGTCATTACATATCTGGAAGTAGCTTGTAACCAACATATCCAATTCTCTTGGCCACAAATGATATGCTAAACATTAGTAGAAAGCAAAGAGTCAATAAGATTTTTGAAACCCACAAAACATCCCCTCATTTTCCAAGGAGATTCACCATGAGCACAAATGTAAGAGCAAATCCTGATCACTTGGTGCTGATCAGTCATTTGGATCTAAAGGCAATCCTGAGCTTCTGAAACTCATAATAGTAGCGATAGCAATGCACACAATAAAAATACCAACAGCCATGAATGAAGAAAAATAGGCATTTACAACTCTTTTCCTCAAAAGACACTTTCCTAGCACAAAACTTGCGGAAGATAAGGATACAATTCATCTGTAAGTAACTTTTCAAGAGACATTTACTCATTTTATTCTTCTTAAATCGGACTGATACATACTACAATCAATATTGATAAGTAAAAAACGTTACATGTGCAAGCTTAAAAATACAAAGATTGGAAGAAAATAAATATAAAACATAAAACTCTCCATTAGGCATGTATGCACCAACCTCTTCTTTTCGGCAGTAATGAATTCGAATGGTTTTTGAGCATCAATAATTGAGTTCTCAACCTTGAAAATATTAATTTGAAAAAACTAGCCTCAATATTTTCAAAATAGGATTGAAAACAAATTTGATGCAATGGTTTTTTCTTCTTACATTTAATCAATTTCAGGTGTCAGATGCATAAAACTTTTTAATTCTTAAATTCAGAAAATTTGAAACTACCTAACACAGACAGTAACTACAATCTTTAGCTATAATAAGTTTCGTTCAGCGTGACAAATAAGAATTTAAGCTAGCACAAACAAAAACTTACATATATTGACCAAATTATGCAATCAAATGAAAATCAAAACATTGACCACTAAATAGTGCAGTGACAATTTAAGAAGAATACCTCGTAAGATTTTGATAACCAAATTCTCACATGAAAATTGCCACATCCAAACAGCATCACATTTACCTAGTTATATGAGCGTTGCATCCCCTTTTTTAATGGAAAAAATAATTTACTTCAGTGATTCAAACTTTATGCCTTGTACATACAACTACTTGCATACTTCTATTCCAGAAGACAGCATCCTGTAACTTATGCAAATTTAATTTGATAAAAAAAGGAATATCATCGTAGGAAGTACCAGAAAGCTGATCATCTGAAATATTTATGCTTCTCTACTAATAATGATTGCAAAAACTTCTCAGTTGTCACAAGGTCATGCAGGACATCCATCTTGTTCAAAGGCAAAGATGGCAGGTTTTAGTGGTAAACCATTTGGGTAAATGCCTCACAATTGTTTCAGCCTCCGTCACCTTATTGCCAGTGCTTATTACAAACTAATTGAATTTTCTTCGATATAGAAATATAAAATGCATGTAAAAACCTTTTAGATAATATTATCCATTTCAACGAAATCTCAGCTCAATTAAAGTCCAACTAATAAAATACACCAAAATATGTAACAAAAGACAGCAAAGAATGAATAGGTCACTTCTTGTGCACTTATATATTAGCAGATATTTCTTCAGTTCAATCCTATAAATCAATGCACCCCTTTTTCAAACCACAAATTCCATTTAAGACGAGATTTTAAGACACTAGACAAGAAACAAGAGAAATCTTATTCATTGGATGAATTTAATAAGCAAAGCTAATTACTAACGACTAATCAGTAAGGCTCTTTTTCTCTAATTCATAACTGATATTGACTAAGGTCATCAATGTACTTACTCCAACAGTGACACTAACAAATTTGGTAAATTTTATTCCGTCAAAATACAGAAAAATCAATAAGAACTATTTGATGGTATTGACTGAACAAACAATCATTAATCAAATTCCAAATAAAGATCACAATGAAACACCAAACCGAAGGCTTTTTGGTAAGGTAGGCGGGCAGAAGGTGGCAACAGCGCCTGTCTTTACAATGCCTCTATGTCCAAGCAACCACCTGATTCCTGCCCAGTGACCGGTGATCAAAACTGCAACCATCATTGATAACGTTTTCAAACAATGAATGACCTCCGACGGCCGCTGCTGGTGAACCTATAGGTCATGTGACCTACCAGTGGCAGAACTTCGAGTCAAGAGAATGGTCTACAAAGCCATATCAAACAGGTCCATAAATGACTTATCCACCATCCCTAGCTCTTGAAAGTACGGCGTCGGGAGAAAGAACTGCGCCCTCGTGAATTGTATTTCGATCCCCGTAGACGCCATCCTAAGTAACTGTCAGATGAACCCCAGCTTGAATATGCGGCCATCACCGAGCTCCAAATCGATGGCCAGGCCCTAGCTGGAGTTGGCTTCAGAAATCACCATCCGTCCCAAGCTCGAAAACACACTCTGTGTCATAATCTCGTTCCCCGCCGATTAAACCCAGTGGGATAATGGGAGAGGAAGCGGGAGAAACGGAACCGTTATCCTGAACGAGGAGATTCCGAAAATACCCTTATCGTAAAATAAAATTACAGATTTATAAGGAGGGTTCGTGTCCTACAATTCCAATCACTTACAAAGAAAGGACTACTTTACTCGCTTATTTTATTATTTAAAAATAATAATAAATATGTCAAATAATAATAAATATAATTTATATTATAAATAAATTATTTGTAATTTATTATATTAATTATTATTTATATACATTAATAAATATTTTAAAAGATTAAAAATATCATTACTTATAAATAAATACAAAATAATTGTTTTAGCTTAGTAATTAATTGCACATAATTTTAATCTATTCATGTAAATCCTTACTGCATCTATTTTATTGTTAGATGATTCTCACTAAACCCCAAAACCAACTATAACATTGTTACTAACATGCACGAATAGATAGACATATTAAACGAGTTGATCAAGTCGAACTGAACCTGCTGACCCTCGGCTCAACGAGTTTGCTGAGCTTAACGAGCCGAGCATAACGATTTGACCCCAAAAAATTTTCAACCCGAGCCAGCTCGCGAGCCACGAGCCTAACGAGCTGAGTTGAGCCGAGTTTATATAAATAAAATTATTTTATTTATATATATTATATATTTCATTAATGTCTACTCACACAAACTAAAAAAATTTTCTAAGAGCTAAATCATGAATTTATTCAAAATTTAAATAATTGACACTTCAACTAAGAGTTCAGATTGCATAACCAAAATATAACACAAAATATAACGAAGTCATAAGGTAAGCTAAAATCACTATCAAACTTACATTGTTCTCAATACATAAAATAAACTAGAAAGCATGTGAAAAATAGCATAATTCATGAAGTATCAGATTGATCGTTGTTTTCACCCTCTTATGTAGGGTGATATGGCCTCAATAAGTGCTCTAGGAAAATGAGTAATGCTGGAACCAAATGGTCATAATGAGCATCTAATGCTATCACATATCGTGCAAAGAAAGCTGTCTGCTCTAGTGAATGATTTTGCATATTCCTCAACTAATGTTCGATGCGGCTCTATTCCCGTGATAGTTGTGTTTGCTGATCAAAAATATTTTCCAGCCTTTGTCTTACATCGTGTTCAAAGCTAGTTTGTTGAGCAGTCAGATTGGCAAACATTTGACATTGTTTGATGGTGAAATTTTCTAACATCTGTCTCATATCGTTAGTTGAGTAAAAACGAGGTGGCACGGCAGATGATGAAGAGGCGCCTTGATCGGGTGGCATAGTTGATTGATTTTCATATCACTGTTTTCGGCAAGCCTTGGCGCGGTCTCTTTTTGTCTCGCTACGATACCTTGTGCACCCGTAATAATACCATGTGCGACATGTCGGATACGAGGCAACGACATTAGTTGAGAAGGAATCTCAGCATTATCATCATGCTCAATGAATCTTAATCCATTGTTTTTAGCGGTGTCATACAACTACTTAGCTATTTTTGAAATATTTGAGTAGACATAAACCTTTTGCTAGATCAAAGGCTCGTCAGCTGAGCTCATAGGGACATTTTCTGCAATGCATAGATACGTGATGAGGATAGGGCGGATATGGTCTGCAGTGGTGAAACCCTCACGATATGCACTGATATTATCGTGAATAATTTGCCGGATGTTTATGGATCGACCAGTGAGAATGCAATACAGTAGCACCGCCCGCTCTTTGGTGAGCTCAGAATTCTAAGACGTCAGCTGATAACTCTTAAAATAGAGTTATTTTATACTATTTTTATTTAATAAAACTCGTGTGATTTGAGTAAATATAAAATGAATTATTTCAAAATAATAGAAATTGCTATAAATCGTTGTGACATTAAAAGACTTTAAGAATTTAATGATTTTTATGTATATATTCAGAAAAATCAGATTATTAGTATTAATTAAAATTTTCTTGTTATCACAATTGGCCACAGATTTACTAGTGGATTGGACTTCCATTTGAATGATCAAGAGAGAAGAAGAAGAAGTGCCGGAAGAATCCCTAGAATTAAGGAAGAGAGAAAAAAAGTAAGCAAAAATCTTAGAATGATAAGGAGAGAGAGTTGACTGGATCTAAAATCAAGGAGAGAAAAAAATAGGTGACTGGCAGTTTTGGAAGAATGAGGAGAGAGAAGGTGGACTAAAAAAAATCAAAGAAAAAATCATTGTTTTAGTGGGCTTGTGAGAAAAGAGAGAAAAGCGGGTGTGGAATAAAAGAAAGAAATCACTCATCCTCTTGACTAGTTAGGAGACTTATCCAAGGCAAATTCTTTTATAGAGAAGTATCAAGATCACAAATTTTCTTCTATTCTTTATTTTTCTCTTGGTAAATATTTTTATTAGGTATTTTATTATGATTATGGGCTAAATTTTTAATCTTGGTTAAGAGAGAAAATACTCGTTACGTGTTTTATTTAGATCTATGAAAGTTTGCCTTTTCTATTGAATAATCTATCATGATGTTTATTGTTTAATTTGAATTGTGTTGACGGACAATTTTGATGTTACATATTTCTATTGTTTCAAAAGGTAGATAGGAATTTTAAAATTCATGATTGATTAAATAAATTAAATTGTTACAAAATAGTTGACATTAATTTATTTGACATTGAGAATATGATTCAATAGAAATTCAGATTGAGTTTTGTCTTTCAAAAATCAAAAGAAACCATAAGACGAATTTAACTAATCAATTCGAGAGAACCCTAAAAAATATTAGTTCTTGTTGTTCAGTGGAAAATGCTGCATCTTTCTGTAGCATTAGTAATAATTTGCATATAACGAGGAAATCGATCCGAACCAAAGTTCTTATTCTCGTAATCTTCTTACATTATTTTAATTTATTTTTTTATTACGTCTGAGTAAATTTTAATTTTATATTATTATACCGCTCACACTATTTTTCTTATTATTTCATCTTTATTTTATATAATTTTATAGCAATTAAATTTAGTAAAGAATATCCTCGTGGTATCGACTTTTATTTACTCTTTATTAGTTTGTTAGCGACACGTGCATTTTCCTTAGTTGTAGAAAATCACTAACATCGACATCAAATTTCTTCGGATGAACTTGCACCAAGCTTGAGCGTAACAGTTGAGACAAGTTAATATCAAATGTAATGGTTGAGCTGGGTTGACGACCGAGTAAACCCACTTTGAACCTCGGTGACCCATATCTTGTATGATCATCCCATAATCTGGCCCCTCTTCTATCATGGTGTGATAATCATCTTCATTTAAGTTATCCAAACTAAACTTTGCATTAATGATCTCGGCTGAGAAGTGGATGATCTTGTTGTGAACTTGAGCGGTACTATCTGAATTTGATGCCCTAAGATTTGCGTAGAATTCCCGAACGACACTTATGTTCGCATCACCACTTAATACAGCAAGAATATCTCATCGTCTTTGCCTAAGCATGTCAAAATATCTCCATCAGACTCATCGGGTTGAAATTGAATTTCGCATATAATAGGTTTATTTTTTGTCATGAAATCCATGTAGTATTTCCTTACCTCAGAATTGATGAATGTGTGATCTTTTTGGCTTACCAAAGCTGAGCTTGAAGAAGCTTTTAAACGTTTTAGCGGCATCTTTTCAGTCTGTAAGCCGTGGGACACACAATTACTATTGTATATCAAACTAACCTCAAATTTAGAATTCAACCATAAAAATCAAATAATACAGTCATTCGATAACAGAAAGCAAAAAAAAAAAAATTCATTTCAGTAAGCATAACACACAATTCAAACCAACTTAAGTTTAGAATTTAGCAATAAAAATCACACAATTCAAACCAACATAAGTTTAAAATTCAACAATAAAAATCACACAATTTAAACCAACCCTCAAGTTTAGAATTGAACAATAAAAATTAAATAATGCATGCAGCCCTAATTCGATAACAGGAAGCAAGACAAATCCATTAACATCCCATGTAGCACACCCTCTTAGGTGCCACTTGCCAGTCGATAGTCATTGATCAGCCGATCGATCGGCTCTCCCGATAGCTCGCATGTGCGACACGCTGCGCGCCCCTCGCTAGGGCGCACACACAGCAGTTCGCGCGGGAGCCGATCGTAACTCAAACCAACCTCCATCCTCAAGTTTAGAATTCACAGGCCAACAGCCCTAGCCCTAATTCGACAACAGTAAGAAAAACAAATTCAATTACATTATCAAATTGCGGAAGAAATATAACCTGATGGTTGAGATTTACTGAGTAGCAGGAGTCGGAGGTCAAAATTGTGGACTCGGGAGGCGCTTTGGCAGTTTTCGGCGTTGAGTTTCATTGTTGGCATCTTTTGAAAATTTGGAGATTGGCTGCCTGTACATAAAATTTTATAGACAATCGATCAATCACCTCACTTGGGCGATTGATCAGCTGTCAATTACACAGAAAGTCGATCAATCGCCCAAGTAGGGGCGAATTATCAGATCTCAGGCTGTAAAATTAACTTCTTAACTTGAAAAGTTAGAAATACACTGATCTACGTTGCGAATTGCAAATTAATAATAATTAATAAAATAAGTTTGATGACAAAAAACTATTAGAGAAAAAATGAAAAATAAACTCAAACCATTTAACTTTTCCCGAATAAATATATAAAAAATATATCATTTATTATAAATTTTACATTTACATCACTACAAATTAAACACATCCCAACTAAATTGGCACCCATCTAATTGTCAATCATGTGCAAAATGTCAAAAAAAATTACAAGTTGAAAAATATTTCAAAATTTAAATTACAATGTTAATCTTCATTTTTCGACATCTAAATTTTTAAAGTATTCAAGTAGTTATTCTCTTCTTGTTGGTTTCTCTTAATGACATCGTTCTAATCCTTCATGGAAAATAGTGCCTCCACGAGATCGAATGTGAGTCGTTTTCGGCGTTCATTGTACACACGTCCACCTGTACTAAAAGCAGGCTCTGATGCTACGGTAGAAATTGGAGGTGCTAGTAGATCACGTGCCATTATTGAAAAAATATGATATATGGTGGAAAACTTTTTCCACCAATCTAAAATATCAAAGTTTTCTTCGCGAAAAAATTGATATCAAGTGTCAAAATAAATATCTAGTTTATTTCGCATAGACTTAGAGTAAATATCCGTATCTAATTGATTCCAAATACTATGAACACCAAATTGTGATAGTACAATATTTCTACCACTGATACTTAAACTATCATGTGAAAAAACACGTAAACGACTAACATTAGAATATTTAGATTCATAAGAAAAATATAAACTAGCAATTTCATTAGTTATTTGATCAGGAGAAAGTAAAGAAGTAGCATTTAAATTATTAGAAATTTTATTAATCATGAGACATACTCATCTTAATTTATAACTAGTATCTATTACACATGCATAACAAAAAAAAAGAATGTCGAGCCAATATTTTTTAATTTTTATTTTTATTTTATTAAGTATATCTTTAAATTCATCTATTTGTCGATATTGTGCAAAATTACCCGTTAAGTTTATAAAAATTGGGAGAACAAAATGAGAAGTGAGATAATAAATTTTTGAACATTCATTCGTAACATCATAAAATGATTTTAAAAAATCAAGAAATATATTAACTACATCAAATCTTTGATTGGCCTCCATTTTCACTGTTCACTTGTCTATATGTGATAATATGGTTGATGTAGATCAATTTTTACTACACTTACATTATTTTTGAAACTAGTCTCATCAATCGTTTTAAAAATAAGAAGAGAATTTAATAACATTTAAATTAATTTTAAATTTTAAAACACGTGCATTGATTTTAAGCAGACATGCATAATAAGCTAAGTAGTAAGTATAACATCTCATACTAAATTTGTCACTCACCCCAACGACTCTCATTTCTACAGATAGAAGAAAGAAAAATAAGAATTGAGGTTGATCGGCTCGTGATATCGTGGATTCTTCCTCAGATATTTTATTCTGATATTTGTATTATATAAGGACTTAATTTGGTGTTGTACTGGACATTGACATATATTATTTTTATTTTTTATATTTCTACTATTGTTTGAATTTTCACATTTGTTATTTTGAAAAGTTCTAAGATTGCTCACAAAAATTTTTCACATTCAGCCTTAAGTTAGACGGTGGACCTCTCCGAAATTGATCGTTTAATCTGGCATTTTTATTAGGCCTCCTTTCGGGTCGTGACAATTTAAATCAATTTTTTTTTCATTTAAACGTTAAATTAAGATTTATAATGGGATGGGTGAAATTACTAGAAATTTAGGAAAGAAAAAAAAAGAATAGTTTTTATATAATAATATTTTACGGGCCTGAATGGTAAAATTACAACATTACTTCCATTATATATACGAAGAATACGCGAAGAGCTTCTTCTAGCTGTCGCAGCAGAGAGCACCTCCTACAAGGAAGAGAAGCAAAGAAGATTGATCAAACCGGTCTCTCGTCACCAGCAGTACTATGATGACACGTCGAGGCTCGCCGGAGAAGATGTCTTCCTCGTCAATTCCAGCTCATGGCTCAGCTCCCACGAGATAATCTTGCACTGGATTTCCGGCGTTGGACACTACCATGTAGGGAACTGAAGGCGACGATGTAAGGGGTAGTAAAGAACGCTGATGTTCTTCGAGGTTCAATGACGAGGGGGGTTGATGGAGATTCTAGACCTGAAGCAGACCAGTGAGTTCATTGCCGCCATTACAAGGCACCAATTTCGAATCAGAGGGTGCGGTTGCAGAGAAACTTAAACAGAAGAATTAACACTTGAAATTTGCATGCTAATGAAAGTACTTGGCCTAGACAATTGAACAAACCAAATATAAATTAATGTTTAATTTCGATTTAAGAACAAAAAATGAAGAGGGTCCACGTCAATTATCTCCAACTATGTCCACACCCTGGAATCTTATGATATAAATGGACAAACATTTTTACTTTTTGCTTGAAATACTAAGATATTTCACTTTCCTATATAAATTTAACGACAGGTTTTTTCTCATGGAAAGGAAGAGAAATTTTATGTTATTTACAACAACTTGCCAAGAGTTTTGAAAAAAAATGGAAATGATAAAACCAACCTGATTACAGACACGTTGATTCCAAAGTGGCTAAGAATCGAATACATCACGTATTGCATTTTTAAGAACACCATTCCCTGCAAAATAAAAGATTAGCTCAAATCAATTATATTCCCATAATGGCTATAGGTCCCCAAACCAATTCCTTTTCAAGCCAATCAACTTATCCACCCCCGTATAGTGGAATTTTCTACTCCAATATACGTGCTGAGGGCCAGGAAAACAAAACGTTAATAAAATCATGCACTAGTGTCCAAACAAGCATATATAGCAAAAAGTTTCTGGCACCAACTGTTCTATTTTTATTTCTTTACAGAAGTTTTTACAGTGAAGGAACGCATGATGATGATTTGGATGAAGTTTCTTATATTCACCGATGAGAATAGGTTCCCATGGGATTAATCAAGCGACGCACAAGTTGTCATACACCCACAATTATATAAAAAATGGAAATAGTTATTAGGAGTTTAACCAATATTCTAACTGAAAATAAAGAAATTAATAAATATGCTTTTATCCCAGTATATTCCACTCTAACTAAAGAAACAGAAGAAAACCAGTTGCAGATAAGAGAAAAATGATGCATAGTTATAACAACCATCACATACGTTTAAGTATAATTGGGGCTGAAGCTTTAAGCTTTGTCCAATGACCAAAGAACTTTGAGATACAGATGTGGCGGATGGTGAGGAGGTTGATCATGGCATAATCAGGAGGTACTGGTCAATACACAAGCAGTAATTAAGATGATCTACAGTTTAATCAAACATCTTTTTAGACAGTAATTGCACAATGTTGTATTCTCCACATGAGCTGGTGGAGTATAAATGTAAGATTCTTCAGGCAAACCTCTTTCTCTTACCTTTAATCTTAGTACTACAGCATAAACATCCTTTTCATCACCTTAAGGAGAACTAATGCAGCACTAAATATTATTCCATTAACCATCCAACATCCCAACTCATATACTTAATCTCTTCAATCCCCTCCTCTCAAACAACTACCTTAATGTCTTCTTTTTCAACTCTCTCTCTCTTTCCTTCGTTCATGGCCATTTTTTGTATTTTCATCCTTCATTGGCTCTTTTTATCCATCTCCTTTGTTTCTCAAGCAGTCAATATTAATCAATCACAGTTCTTTGATATCATGCAAAAGACAGGTTTTGGAAAACTGTTAACTGACTGGAACATATCAGGAGGAAAAAATTTCTGCAACTTTGACGGAATAAGTTGCAACGAGCAAGGTTATGTTCATGGGATAGATGTCTCAAGCTCATCACTGCATGGCAGTTTTCCGGTAGATGTTTGCTCTTACCTACCAGAGTTACGCATTCTTCGTCTAAGCCGTAGTGGTCTTCGAAGCTTTCCTCCGGGCATCACCAACTGCTCTCTCTTAGAAGAACTTGACATGAGTTATCTCTATCTCGGTGGAACAATTCCAGATTTTTCACTCTTGAAATCTCTTCGGATACTTGACCTGTCTTATAATCACTTTTCTGGTGAGTTCCCCATGTCTATATTCAGCCTACACAACCTTGAGAAGGTTAATTTCAATGAAGTTAATACTTTGAATCCATGGCAACTCCCGGAGAATATTTCCAAACTCAAAAACATCGAATCCATGGTTTTGACATCGTGCAAACTGCATGGTAAGATCCCAAGATCCATTGGAAACTTGACATCTCTAGTTGATCTTGAATTGAGTGGAAACTTGCTTGAGGGCGAGATTCCAAGGGAAATTGCATCACTAAAGAACTTGAAACTGCTTGAACTGTACTATAATAGACTTACTGGAAACATACCGGCGGAGCTTGGAAATCTGACAGAGCTCATAGACTTGGACATGTCAGTCAACCACTTGACAGGAAAGTTTCCAGATTCGATTTGTCTCCTCCCCAAGCTCAGAGTCCTGCAGTTCTACAACAACAGCCTCATAGGAAACATTCCAAGGGTGATTGTTAATTTGACTACGCTGACCATGCTATCCCTCTATGATAATTTTATCACAGGAGAAGTCCCACAAAATCTGGGGTACTCATCGGCTATGATTGTTCTAGATTTGTCAGAGAATAATCTATCTGGTTCATTACCAGCTTCTGTTTGCAGGGGAGGTAGGTTGCTTTACTTTCTAGTCCTACAAAATAATTTTTCAGGAGAAATACCATTTAATTATGCAAAATGCGAGTCACTTCTGAGATTTCGTGTTAGTTATAATAATTTGGAGGGATCAATACCTGAAGGACTTCTAGATCTCCCCCATCTTTCAATAATTGATGTTGCATACAATAGTTTGAGTGGTTCAGTACCAAATTCAATTCTAAATGCAAAAAACCTGTCAGAACTGTTCATGCAGAACAACAGGATTTCAGGTGTTTTACCTCCTGGAATCTCGAGAGCAAATAATTTGGTGAAAATAGATCTCAGTAACAATCTTCTTTCTGGTCCAATACCTTCTGAAATTGGAAATTTAAAGAAGATAAACTTGCTACTGCTGCAAGGCAACAAGTTGAATTCCTCAATCCCCAAGTCAATCTCTTTATTAAAATCTCTCAATGTTCTTGATCTTTCTAACAATCTCCTGACAGGAAATATTCCAGAAAGCCTCTCTGAATTGTTACCTAACTCCGTTAACTTTTCAAACAACAAGCTTTATGGTCCAATACCTCTCTCTTTGATTAAAGGGGGTTTAGTGGAAAGCTTTTCAGGTAACCCAGGGCTTTGCGTCTCAGTCTATCAAGAGTCATTAGGTCAAAACTTCCCCATGTGTACACAAACTTACAACCGAAAGAGGCTTAGTTTCATCTGGGCAATTGTAGTTTCAATTGTAGTAACCTTTATTGGAGCTGTCCTGTTTCTAAAACATTGGTTCAACAAGAAAAGAGAAATAATGGAACGAGATGAAACACTGTCATCATCTTTTTTCTCATATGAGGTCAAGAGCTTCCACCGAATAACTTTTGACCAACGTGAGATATTTGAAGCCATGGTTGACAAGAACGTTGTGGGGCACGGTGGATCTGGGACAGTGTATAAGATTGAATTGAGCACTGGGGATGTAATTGCAGTAAAATGGCTATGGAGTCGAAAGACAAAAGATTTGCCATTTGATGATCAGCTGCTTTTAGACAAGGAGTTAAAAACTGAGGTGGAGACTCTTGGAAATATAAGGCATAAAAACATAGTCAAACTTTACAGTTACATCTCAAGCCTGAATTGCAGCCTACTGGTTTACGAGTACATGACAAACGGTAACCTTTGGGATGCCCTCCATAAAGGGTGGATCCATCTGGATTGGTGTACTCGGTATCAAATTGCACTCGGCCTATCTGAGGGTTTAGCTTACCTCCACCATGATCTGATGCCCCCTATCATTCACAGAGACATTAAAACCACAAATATCCTACTCGACACAAATTACCAGCCAAAGCTTGCAGATTTTGGCATAGCCAAAGTTTTGCAAGCTGGGGGTGGTAAGGACTCAACCACTACAATTGTTGCAGGAACTTATGGCTATTTGGCACCTGGTAAGTTTCCTAATCTTTCTCATAATTGTGGACTTGATAATAGTTTGTTCTTTAAAATTTTATAACACCTTAATGCGTGCTGGTTCATAAAGGAGAAAGGCCTTGACAAAGTTCCTAACAATTTGAAGAAAACAGGATACATAGTTTTGAAAGCATTGTGTATGGTGTTTGTCTCCAATAGTCGTTCTTTTATGTTTCTTTGAATTCAGTTGTATTTTATGACAGAGTATGCGTATTCCTCCAAAGCAACAACTAAGTGTGACGTCTACAGTTTTGGAGTAGTATTGATGGAATTAGTCACCGGCAAGAAGCCAGTAGAGGCAGAGTTCGGGGACAGCAAAAATATCATTTGCTGGGTTGCTAGTATAGTGAATACCCAAGAAGGAGCTATGGAAGTTTTAGACAAGCGGTTATCAGGGTCATTCAAGGAGATGATTCAGGTTCTTCGAATCGCCATCCTCTGCACTTACAAAAATCCAGTGCTTCGCCCAACCATGAGAGAGGTGGTTCAATTGCTAACTGAGGCAGCTCCTCGCAAATTAGATTCTTGCACGATATCAAATAATAACAAAGGTATGCCACATAATACTAAGATGAAAACTTCATTATTAGACTTGTGAAAACGCAAGAAATTTGGAGACAGAAGAATTAAGGTGAGGTAATTCCTAGCATCCATAGCATACACGTATTAGTGTCCTCACTCCTAAGCAGAAACCCCATAGGAAGAAACGAAGTGGACTATTTTTTTTATGGAACAAGCTTGTTAATTCTAGCTACACTTGCCTTTTTCTATCTTTTCTATGTTATTCCACGAGTGATCCAAAAAAGAGGAGTAATCCAAATAAGTGAACATACTGATGTGTAATGTGTTTGGTTTATCCAAAAGATTCTTTATTCTGAATTAATTTAGTTAAAACTTATTTATGTGGAGGAGGCCAGCTCCAACCGATCATATGAAAAGGATAGACTCCTATTAGGAATCTTTGTCTTTGTTTGTATAGAGACAAGTCAAAGCAGAAGTACTTTTTTCTCTCACTTTATATTTTCTTTTTTATAACCTTTATTTCTACGTCAGTTCATTTCATATGTTTCAGTGCATAAAAACCCTCAGTGATGAGAAGGCATTACCTTTTGGATCACAGACAGTGAGCATGAACCTCAACTTCCATGATCGAGCATCATTCCAATAAACCCACCAGTTCTGAATGAGATGTAGAATCCGCCCCTGTCCCAAGTTGCCATCCTCTTAGTGGTATGCATTATGCTACTCTACTCGCTGTATGGCATCAAATCAACCAACTTCAACCATGCAATAATTAGATAATACGTCTTGTTTCTCAGTTCATAGAGAGAGATGGGAAAATAAAAAGATAATAAATTCCCTAGTTCTTTATTTTAATCTTCATTGTCGACTGAAGAATAAGAAGTTTCTGCTTTTAGAGTGAAGTATGGAGAACTTTCGAATTTCATGTTACAGCCAACAGAAGTAACTTGGCGTGAAGTATGGAGAGTGTTTTTGCATTTAAAATGTACTTCAAAGACAGTTGCGTTTCATGTTAGTGATTGGCTGCTTGCCATGTGGTCCTATTTCGTCCAAGAACTAAGAAGCAAAGATCCTGACATATAAGTACGTATCATAAAGACACGTTATGTGTTTGCTTCCTAGTTAACAGACTTTCACATGTGTTTCTTCCTTTTTTTTTTGCGTGATTTTTGTTCGTGGATATCTAAAATACACAGACACAAACACCTCTTTTGGCATGGTGGAGAAACCACGAAGAAAGTGGAGCACCTTGATTGACTAGACGGCATCGAGATAAGTTTGGTTGTAATTACTCTATTGTAAAAAGTTCTCTGTAAGTGCAAGGAACAATATCACAACAGCCACAGTGCAGGAATTTAGCAAATAGTACAACTTTAAAATTAAATTAAAATGACAGTGAATAATCTATTAACAAATAATAAAATGTTATGGTTTTCATGGAATTACCCGTCAGCATCGAACGTCGATTGCTGTAGAATTGGCCCACTTCCTGAAATAGCAAATAAGTAGAAGTAGTAGTTATTCGCTAAATTGATAGCAAATCGCGAAATGAGAGCAATTAGCGTTGCGTCCACGGAAGGGTGAAAAGCAAAACTAAATGATGAAAGATATTTTATTTGAGACTAGTCAGTGTATGTAACAGTGCATATATTAGTGATGCACCCAAGAAAAAGTTGGCTTCATGGGTTGGGAATTGTCACAGAAATAAATCAAAGTTTAAATGCCATCGATGATTAAGCTTTTTGAAGCTGACAAAAGAAGCAATATTTATCGTTTTGCTCAGTGCTTGTTCATTTAGAACTAGCCACCGATCATGCACTGAGGGGAGTGGGACTAGGGACAAAGACCCAAGGAAATGTCTCAGACATCTGATACGCACCACAGTGAAATACGTAGATGTATTATGTTTGAAGAGTTGAGCACAAATATATATTGCTGGACGACAATTAAATGTCCAAACCAATATGCCCCTCCATGAACTATAGTTACAACACAACGAACTATTTGCGCCAATCTAATCGACAAATTCAAAGACCATTAAATTAGGTCAGACTAGCAACGTGAAAAAGATTTGGCCAAGGGAAGAAATTTGATGATGACGTAAGCTAACGAGGAATAAGTCATTAGGCATGGGTCATCGTTTATAAGTTCTCCCTAAGTCACACAAATTAAAGCACTAAAAAGTTGCTAACTTACCATCGAAGTCTACGCAGCCGTGTCAGGATTCTCTGAGGTTCATTCAAAACGCAACCAACGTAGGGTCAGAACCCAGCACGTAGATACATATAGGCTGCTCTATTCTAACGGCAACAACAGCTACATACAGAGCGATTTAAAAATCTGCGCGGCTGATGAGTGTGATTGGAGATGGAAATGTTGCAGAATGAAGAGTCGAAGTCGTGCTTTCCTTTCTTAAATGGCTCTCTAGTGATATGTGAAGGATGATGTATTCAATAAATGAACTCAACAATGCCGGTCATTGCATCGACCACTGTGATTCCGCTTCAGACCATAACAAATAAAATTTCAAACGTAGGAGGTCGAAAATGGATTCGAAAGTTTCAATCTCTCTCGATGAACAACGAGCGGGAGAAATTGAGAAACCCAAAAAAAAAAGAAAAAGAAATAAAAGACGAAAGGAGGAAGAAGTAGCAGAAGAGCAAGCCTTCCGTTGCGCTTTCTGCTTCCATTCTTGAAGCCCTAAAGTGTTGCAGTTACCAGAAATAGGACCTGCTATTTCCATTGATTGGGAGACGCCCCGCCATCTCCCTCTCTCAGTCTCTCTGCTAGGCGGGGGCGGGCTACTGTTTCTCAGTTATGATTAAGGTTGAAATTGTAACGGCTCAGTTAGCAGGAGTCTAATTTGGGCAAATTATTCTTTGCCCTTTAAAATTATATAGAAAAAAAAATAATAAATAGTTTAATTAAAAAACAATTAATTATTATTTATTGATTAATAATGTTACATTACTCATATATTAATTAGGCTAAGTTAATTAATGTGTTTATGCTTCTAACGTGTGTACTATTTTTAGATTTAAGAACAAAAATACTATTTTTAGTTAATTATAACAAATGACCCTTTGGAATAATGAAATTTACCAAGTTTTATAAAGCCTCTTGTGTTTGATGTGATTAACAAAGAGAGACAAAACGGGGATTGTATGTACAGCAAAGTGGAACAAAGAGAGTTTTCCCCGGCCTTCCCCAAAATCCAGAAAAGTTCAGTGCCTGCCAAACCTACATTCCTCCCCCAATCAAAATTTCCATTAGAAACAAACCAT